>JASBWU010000019.1:0-464361 GCA_030039245.1 Naganishia vaughanmartiniae | reverse complement strand
CTCTTTGAGTGTATCAAAGGCAGCTTCACAATCGGGATCCCAAATGTATTTGGCATCGTCTTTAGTAAGATGATACAAAGGAAGTGCTATTTTGGAGAAGTCTTTGACAAAGCGTCGATAGTATACGCACAGTCCAAGAAATCTTTGCAATTCCTTCTTGTTGGTGGGTTGTGGAAATTCCTTTACGGCTCTAACAGTACCTTCAGCGGTTCCGATGCCCAGATTGCTGATGGTATGTCCGAGGGCGGTAAGGGACTGGTAACCGAGATGACATTTCTTTGGTGAGAGAGTTATTCCTGACTTTGCTACCAGCTGTAAAATGGTTTCGGTGTCCTTGATGTGTGCGTCAAAGTCTTGGCTGTATATAATGATGTCGTCGATATATACGAGCGCAATTTGCCATTTGTATCGTCCGAGTACTTTGTCCATCAGTCGCTGGAAGATACCAGGTCCAGATTTCAGACCAAATGGCATTCGCTTGTACTGATGCAACCCGCGGTGAGTGCGGAATGCAGTCTTCTCTCGGTCTTTCTCGTCGATTTCAATTTGATGAAATCCTTTGTTGGCGTCGAACGTAGTGAAGTAGGCTTTCCCCGAGAATTGGGACAAGATGTCGTCTATTCGAGGAATGGGATACTGATCCGCCTTTGTGACTTCGTTGACTTTGCGAAAGTCGATACAAAAGCGATCCTTCCCCTTTTGGTGAACTAGGATTGCGGGAGATGCCCAGGGAGAATCAGACTCCTCTATGACGTCTTCGGCAATCAGTTCCGCAAGGGTTTCATCGATTATCCTTCTTCCCGCAGGAGAAGCATGGTATGGAGGTTGAGAAATGGGTGTTGCGTCACCTGTTTCTATCTTCATAATCGCTAAGTCAGTACGACCTAGTTTTCGGTTGCCATAAGCAAAGGCTTCATGTTGCCTTCGTATGACACCTTTCATGTCCTCCTTCTGTTTGTCGGTGAGGTCGGGATTGATGTCCAAGGCTTGAATGTCTACCTCAAAGTCGGATAGAACCGACTTGGAAGCAAAAACATTGTTCACAGACGCGTATTCTTGAAGCGAGTCTTTGACAGGAATAACGCTGCTGATCAAGGTTCCAGCTGGAATCTTCACAGAGCTTCTGCCGAAATTGGATAACATGGCGTAATGATGTTCTCCGGCAGTGTTGGCAACCGACCTAGCGACAAAGACTTCCTGTATTGGCTTGTTGCTTTCCAAGCAGTATAGTCCTTGTGAGGGTACCGGATGTATGAGAATCGGTACTTTGCCGTAGTGACCAGGTTGTAGAATAAAAACTTCTTTGGTTCTAGCTGAACCGATAGCCTTGGTGTCGATGACCGTTCTCCGATTGGTAAGCATTACTTTACAATCGTGATCAGGGAAAGTTATGTTGTTGGCTTGGAAGTTGATAGTCGGGTTGAGAGGAACGAGGTGATCGTTTCCAAGGATGATCTTGGTGTTAAGCCGAGGCACGACGTATAGCTTAACGTTGAGCGCGAATGGCTTTCTTTCGTCGGCGGTGACGAAGTGCAGGGTGACGTCGATGACTCCTGATGTCATATTGGTCCCAACTCCCATGAGTCGTAAACTGGAAGTGGGTTGGACCGGAGTATTAGGCAGGTATCGCTTAGCATACTCGTGATCGATGCACGAGATTGACGATCCAGTATCGATGCATAGTTGGTGGAGTGCTCCAGATCCAGTATCAAATTTGGCTAGAGCAAAAGTCGGACTGATGTCCACTAGTTTCTTTTCGGAAGCATCGGCAGGCTCGTCCTGCTTTTCGCCTTTGGAATCGAATCTGACGGACTTGTTGGTTCTGCCACTTCTTTTACTGGAACGGGTCTGAATGGCGTTGACCTCTTTTTTCGCCGGCTCCTGGTTTTCTTTCTTGTTCCACGCTTTCCACTTAGAGGCTCCAGCGACTGGAAGATTGTTTGGGAAAGTGGCTGGTGCGGCCTTTTGTGCTTGGTTCACTTGTGCAGTGGTTTTCTTCTGAGGGCAGTCAGAATACCAGTGCATTCCTCCGCACCGACAAGCTGTTTTCGGCATACTTCGCTTTCGTCCAAAGGCATCGGAGTTAAGTACTTTGGTTCCCTTCTCGTCAGAGCTATTGATGTTGTTGACGTTACTGTGGCGAAGAGTGCTGCTCGTACGAGAAGCACTTGTAGTATGAGCTTTCATATCTCGGATACCAGGTTCGAGATCGATGAGGACACGTCTGAAATCTTCCATGTTGCGTACTTCAGTACAGTTGGCTCGGATGATAGGATGGAGGTGAGTGGGAATGCCTTCCATGATATCTTTGATCAATGCCTTGTATGAAGTACCGGGAGGATAAACGTATCGCTGCAACGATCTTCGAGCCTGGAAGTAGTCTCCAAAGCTTTCGTTTCTCTTGAGCATTCTGTTCCGGCAAAGCATCCTCTTTGTCATCTCGTGGTCCGCGAGGTAAAATCCATTTCGAAGTGCGGCCTTCCATGCGGACCAAGTCAATAGGCCCGCTCTTCCTTCTTCTCCTAAGGATGTGAACCACACAGAAGCGTTACCTTGCAAAAGCAAAGGTAAGATGCGAAGAAGGTCAACATCTTTGGCACCTGAATAGGTGAAGATAGCCGAAACCTTTTCGATCCACTCGTCGACGTCTTCTGTGTCTTTTCCCCAGAACTTGGGAAGATCAGAAGGCTTGATTTTGCTTCGAGGGTGTTCGTTGGTGTATGTAGAGTTGGTACCCTGAGTACCTTCACGGAATCGCCGCGATCGGTTGGATTCATCGTTGAAGTAACGTGCATTTTCTTGTGCATGTTCTCGATCTAGTTGCAGATTCATCATGTGGGATTCCAGTTCTCGAATACGGTCCGTAAGGTTTTGCATATCCCGGAGATCCTGTAGTATATTTCCCTGAGGTCTGCTGTCCCCTACGGGAATACGAGAGTCAGAAGGGAGGTCGTGAACGGCGTGATGATGAATGTCGCCTATAGGTCCTGGTGCGACTATAGGAACATCAGGGCGTGCGGTGAGACCGACAGGCGGAGGAGTAGTGGCAACTACCGGAGGCGTAACAGGAAACTCGGGCATCCTGTTAGTGGAGGTAATCTCGGGGGTAGTGATGTCCAAGAAAGGGTTGACCATGTCTTGGGCGGTTACCGTGGGTAAGGAGTTGGATCGTCGTCTAGTATGACTCTGTGAGGTCATCTCGGTTAGAGGTGAATCCGAAGTGCTTGCTGTATTGATGGGCCTGTTGCGTAGATCCATCGGCATAGGTCGTGTCGATTACTTGAATGAGATACTTGATAGAGATCTCGACTTCAAGGGTTCGTGTAATGACTTCTTTCAACGCTTTCTCGCTAGCGATGTTGTCGTTGTTTTTGTCGTTGTTGTTAGGGGTGGACGGGTCTTGATGTTCAAGCGATGAGTCCATTCACTTTAGGTGTGACCGTATAGGAACAGTCTTTTGGTTGGAGTACCACGTTCGGATTGGCTTAAGGCTACCGTGATTGGATTGACCAACTGATCTATACCAGATCTGAATTGACTACGCTATGCTAGTAATTCAAAGGAGGCTCGCCCCTAGCTGCAGGTGATGATATCGATGTGGTTTTGTTTAATGTTCACGTTGAGTGATGATTACAGACGAACAGTGATGTTGATGAGTTGACTCTGACTGTATGGAAGCAGATAGTCAGTGATGAGCAGGTCACTTGGAAAGGACCTGACGCTGCGTCCAGCGATTTGATGTGACGGCAATAGGAAGGGAAAGTAAGACGTTATAAACGTCTAGGTGGTAAGGCGTATGGGTGACCCAGATTTCCGGGATTCGGCCCCAATTTGTTAAGTGCCAGAGCTACTATTTCTAAGGAGACTCCAACTTGATCGCAAAGATTATCAAGTCTTTTACCTTATTAATCCAGTAACCGTAGCGGCCTAACTATATCCAGCGTCTCGGAGCTACGCAGAGGTTATGTAATACTCACCTGTCTTAGCGACTACTTCTTAATACTACTCGATGTCTTGATGACGTAAGGTCGCGACTCCTTGTTGATATCGAAGATGAAAGTATAAGTTACCTAATCCAATATTGCGTGAGGCATTCTCTAAGCTAAGCTACAATTCAGTGGCAAAGGAGCTGCCTATATATAGTTATTTAGTTACTAAGGAGAGGCTATTCTACTAAGGAAAACTTGTCTATAGAGAGCGCTTTTGGTGGGTGATGATGTGGTGTGCTGTGTGGTGTTGTATTTGTGTGGGGTGGTGTTGGGTGGTGCGGTACGCTGCCACACACTGACAGCACACAGAATCACATCTTTGAGGCTCTTCTATTTCACATGGGCCAGAGTTGGCGGAAAGTCTTCGTATCACTACAAGCACACACGATCACCTACCTTAGAGACCCATGCGCTTCCTAGGGCAAACTAACATTCGCCACCGTTCCGAAACGTGTGTATATAGGAGTCCAGTTCGATTGTAACATTTCCCTCTATAACTCATAATAACACGCTTTACCAGAGCTACTAGAAGCGCCACTGGCTTCGTAACAACTTTGTACTCAGCCTTTTACCCTCATCAACACGTCATGATTTTTGTTGAATTGTTGTTAGATTTTTGTTAAATTATTGATAAATAATTGCTGAATCATCGTTAAACTATTGATAAACTTTTGTTAAATTATTGTCAAATTATTGTTAAATTACTATTAGATTATTGTTAAATTATTGTTAAATTATTATTAAATTATTGTTAAATTATTGTCAAATCATTGTCAAATCATTTTGACATTATTTTCAGACCAGAATTATTGTTCAAGATTCATCGTCGTTTCTGCTCAATGCCTTAGGCTTCGGCTGGCCTTCAAAACTATACATATTGGACTATCGGCCGCGGTTAATCAGCACCCGCTATCACGATCGGCAGCGGGGCGCCTTATTGACGATGGTATTCATAGGCGATTTCCGACTTTTCTTGGTTCTACTTCGTAGAATCTTGCTAGCATATAACTGTTACGCACAGACACACTATATGCACGATTCCAGTGAGTCGCATAGATGCTAGAAAACGCGCCGGTCGTAGATAGCTCGAATATCACAGACCGTGATGGGCAAATCTCAGCCAGTAGCTGCTCGCAGCAACGCTTTGAGCTGTTCTACTTCTCCCCGAATTGCCTGGACATTGTCTTCAATAGCCTGCTGTCTTTCTAAAAGCATTTGTTGACCCTTAAGAATCAGATCCAGCTTGCTGTCGACATTGTTCGTCTGTAGGTTGGTGTCTTCACCTAGTAATGAACGGACGGGGCTGATGAACGCATCGGCGGTGAGAGGATTGGCGTCGGGCTGATTTGAATCGGATGTATCCTGCTTGTAATGGAGGCTTGTGGTGTCGTTCATAGCTGGTTTACGATCGGGTGCCCTAAAGAAACAGAGGTGGGTGAGCTGTGTAACGGAGACATCATTACCGGAGACTTACGGATAACGACCGGGCATCCTTTCCTCTGATATCGTGTTATTAACTTTGATCGCCGTAGGCAACTTTTCCCTCTCCTCTGGGGGCCCAAGACCGCTGGCAGAAGCAGTTGCGACCGGCGAAGGTTTGACAGCTAGGGGCAAGACGTTACAAGGAGTCGATGCTCGTTCGATATCTTTGAGTAGCAATGAACTATATTTTGATGATCGTGGGAGAGCACGCTTGACTGCAAAGGATGACACGGGGGACGGTGGACCAGCTGGACTGCTGAAAGCGAAGGTAGATGGTGTCGAGATCAGGCCAGAAGAGGAAGATACTGACATGAGCCTTCCGCTCGAAGGGAGTTCGAAGTTGTTGACGATGTCGGCATCTGTCGATTGCGTGACCTCTTCGGATGGGCCCTGCGCGGGTGTTCATGTTAGAAAGCAAGATCGTTCGAGCGTTGCAGGAGCTAGAATCACTCACGATTTGGGCTGAAGAAGCATCCTTGACCCTTCGCACCTCTCTCATTTCCTTCGAAGTCTTCGCTGCCTTTGACTTCTTGCTAAAGGGGGTTTCATCCAGTATAACAGATACAGACACATCGGATATTGTTCGCTTCACTGCCTGCGTGGCAATAGCTGAAGACGGAACGGCTTGCAAAGGGTGGCGTGGTGGCGGAGCCAAATGGTCCGAAGGTGAATCAACTGATGGTGCATTATCAAGAGAAGTAAAGCGGCCTTGTGCAGTCCTCCCTAAGCCTCTCAACCCCCCATTGTGTTTTCCTCTACGCCTTTCGCCTCTGGCATCTCCCGAGGCCAAAAATGCTCTGCTTTCCGCAGCGACGTCCCTTTCCAAAAAGCGTGTTGGCATCAAACCGCCACTCCTCATACTCCGTCCACGATACCCGCCTGGACCTCCTCTCCCTCGGTCAGAGCCTTCTCGATGATGATTCAAAGTGTCGATGCATGAAGAGGCGTCCGTGTTGCTTGGAGTGAAGGCCGATCCGGAAGCTTCAGCGTTGCCAGACTTTGATATCGCAGAGGAGATGGACACGGCAGTCATACTCTGTCTGGCATCACGTTTGGCTAACGTGCTGTCATTTGTACCTTCCCCTAGATCACTTTGTGCATGGGTTTCTGCGGAAGATGATTGCAAGGTTGTACTGGCCCCTCCTGCAGGAGGTCGTCCGGCTACTGACAATTCGCGGCTGACAAGATTGCGAGTATTCAATGGCGCCGCCGGCGATCCGATTGATCGTATATACGCCGCATAGGCGGTCGAGGTTTCTTCGTCGATTAGGCGCTCGGACATCTTGTCGTTGTTGATCAACTGTATGATGAGGAAGCTGCGCGAGTCGAATTGTTTAATGATGACAGGCGCAGATTGGCCTTGGCGACACAGTGGGACACGTTTGAGCTATCGAAGAAACCGTGAGATTCTCAACGAAGACAGGTTGGCTGGGAAGCTGTGGGATGCTGTGACGTCGACTCAAAACATCCGTACATATCGCTTGTAGTATCATCACTGCACATAGTCTATGAAGGGTGCAAGATTTGCTTTGTTTGGCTTCTTGATTAGCACGCGATCGAGGGTTAGGAGTAATTGTCTCTTGTCTATTGTCCAGAGATTGTTTGAGTGGGCATGTTAGCTGCGATCGTGTCAACGTCAAAGAATCCTGCATAAGACGTAAGAAAGTGTCAATAGATACGCAGGGGTGGCGAAGGTGTAGAGAGAGTTTGAGAATCACGGGCAAGGTGTCCAGCGCATCACGAAACTCTTGGAGGCGAACAGGGTCGTATTAGCAGCACGCTGATACCGACCGTCAGCTTTTGCTGCGGGCTACGGTTAAGAACGATCAACGAATACGAGTAGCTTCAAACTCAAAACAATATAATAAGGCTTACACCGTCATCACTATCATATATAACGCGGCACGCGGTAGGAGTCAAACGCCCATGACAGATTTTGAAGCCTTTTGTCTCCGACGCTGCCGTACCTTGTTGTCGATTCCCGGGTATGCCACGTTCTCCCGACACATTTTTGGTTACCAAGTGTTCCACTGCCGTTCCTCTTTGCTGATCATGGTAGCGCCCTGTCCACTATGTTGTCGGACATACAAGATGATCCCTCGCTGCTGGTTTGTTCGTTACCTACCACGTTCCTTCCAGCACTTTCTTTCCCACCTGACAACTCTGTACCCTTTTCTTTCATTGATGTTGCTTCTTCCGCCTCTGTCTCAGACGAGCCATAATTCGTACCCAGTCGCAAAATCTTAGCAGCCCTAACACTTCTGGTCCGCCTGCGTCACGCGAACCGGGCTTGTGGGAGGCGTTGTTATGGTGATAGTCGACTGGGATCCAGGAAAGGGAGATGATCGTGCTTGAGCGGTGGAATACATTGCAGCGTTGAGGGGTAAGGCCTCGATCGTACGCTGTGAACCAGGCGTATCCAAGAGGTGAAGCTCTGTTGGCCTGCGGCTGTCGCAACTTGTCGAAAGGATTCCCATGGTGGTTGGTCTCTGGTCCCGCATACAAGGAGAACTGCAACAGAGAAGCATATGCCGAGACATTAATGATAGAAGAGAACCGAAAGACCAAATTTACTCATGGCGTTGACTTGCCGCGTATCTGTCCTCCTACTTACGCATGACCTCCGCTCTGGCAACTTCCACCTCCCCCACCACTGCTCTTCCCACGCCTCATCACCATCCCAACCTGTCTATCGATGGTAGATTCGTTTAGGCTATTAGACATCATGATGATGATTCGTTGCTTGTGGACGGACGGTTTATAAGCGAGGTGGGTTGGGGATCAGCAACCGTCGGCGAGAATGCAGGTGAAGCTCAGCTTTACAGACGGAGAGAGAATGAATCTGTGGTTATGGTCGACACGCAGCCTTGATCGAAAACTGCCGAGTCCAGGATTCCAGCTCACTACAGAACAAATCAGTGACTGCAGCTACGTAGCTGGGTGAAAGACTTACCCTGAAATAGGCGCACTGCTGTAACGTCGACTTACCGCACATCGCGCCCTCCCAATTTGTGCAAGACGTTGTGTCTAATGCATTCCAACTCTCCTTCCGCCGTTACACCTCCAAATCATACATCTTCATCATCCTCATCATTTCCTCCATTCCGGTCAATCCACATGGTCACAAGTTCACAACGAGTGACCACCGCTCGGGAAAAAGGTGCCGGCGAGGACGGAACGTAACCGTTGAGATGCAACATTGAGGTTTTGATGAGCTGAAAGAGCGCTGTGGCGAACGAAAAGGGTGATGTACCGAGGACGCTCTACTGTATGTCACGGCGAAAAAGCAAGTGGTGTCACAGCGGTTTGTATGATGATCTGAATTGCAGTACAGAAGATTTCACATCGTGCAAGCGTCCTAAGCTGGTGAGTTGGAGGGACATTCGTGCTTCAAGGGGTGTCAAGAAAGATTGAGCTGCCTGCTGGACGATGAGATCAGTGTGAGATCCTATATCTGTCGCGGATCTTGCAAGCTGAGATGATGAACGTACATTCACCATGAGCATGCAATATATCCGGTTTGTTTGCGATGATGGTCGCGAGTATACGGTACGACGCCGTGGGAATAAAACGGCGCCGGTGTCCTGAAACTAGGATATAGAACAACGATCACGAGACAGGACATGCATTAGACTTAGTATTTGGAAACATGCGCAACGTTTGCTTGAACTTACCCGATCCGGAAGTGTTGTTCTCTGCTGCTTTTCCCCTCTGTCCAGGTTCATCATTTCGTACTGTCTATCCGTCGTCACCACGGATTATGTACATAACACTACTGTCATTCTTGTCGTTCTGCATAGATTTTTGAATTCAGTCGAGGCCGTGGATTGACAATGCGCAGCAGTACACTGTCAACAAACGAGTTTCCAATCCTCGATCACTCCCTCCTAACTAGCTAGCAACAAAGCTTTACCCCAGCCTGTTTCTACCTTCTTCTAGGTGTCTGTTTGATCCTTGCATTCACCCTCTCTTACAGCATGCTGCTGAATTCTCCACCAAGCATTGCCCCCTGCTGCATCCATTATCAAGCAAAAGAAAACCCAGTATTGACACCTCCGCGCATACACCAACCGAGGAGTCAAGTCTCTCCTCCTCCTTTTTTTGTTGGATAGGTCGACCAGGCGATTGGCTATGCCAAAGCGAATTCTGCAAAAGTGTAAACCGGCCGGAAGCTGCAACAGTACCAACGTGGGTTGCGAATTGAATGAATAGGCATATACAAAGACATCTAAGAAAACAACCATCAACGCCTCTATACGCTGAGCGACGCTTGTGTAACGCTATTCACCAGATCATATGGAGAGCATAATGTAAGCAATGCGCTCTACCATACTATTTACTCTTGTTCTTCTTGTTTTTCGATTTCGACGAGGGAGCGACTGGTGGCGCATCCTCTGCTTTGTTTTCGTCCTCGGGCGCCTCGGCCTCCTCCACGTTCTCCTCTTGGTCAGCCGATCCACCTGCAAGAGAAAGCACGGTCGATATCAACTGGATTCTCGCATGTATACATCGAAAATGGCTTACCCGTCGCAGGTTCGGCGGAATCACCACCAATCACCAACTCCTTTGCTTTCTCGACCAAATCTTCAATCACTTCCACGGCCTTGGACGGCTTTTCTTCTTCTGTCGCAGCTTCCCCATTCCCAGGCACTGCTTGTGCATCCGCCTCGAGGGCGTATGGCTCGGCCCCCTGTTGGCCGTCCGATTGTGGGCGTTGTTCGCCATTCTGCTCTCGTGCAAGGGCATCCTGCCACCCTTCCTCAAATAATTCCTCGTCACCCTCTTCCGGATCAGCCAGAGTCTGCGCAATTTTTTGTTTACCGACGGCTCCGAGCGAACTCTTCCAAGTCTTGACTGTCGCGGGGACGAATGAAGGGGCGTATGTACGGGCGAAGAGGGCAGCTTCAGGTGCGCGGTCGGTCTTGATTAGAACATCGATGCATGACGCGATGTCGCCGGTCTGGAAGAAGCAGTTGAACGCGATGTTGTTTTGGCCCTTTTCAACTATTAAGGTCGAATTATGATCAGGACTGGTGTGCTCCTTTCGAGTGTATCCACGAAATCACTTACTAGCAAGTTTTGCCAACTTCTGCATGCCATCTTTGTCGCCCAGTGAGCTGTAGATCAGCAACAGCGTCGGTAGATCGCTTGCTTTCTCAAAGCATTCCTGAGCAAGATCCATTCTCCAGGCCGCTAGAGCCTTGTCCCCAACAGTACGCCATTTGGCCTCGGATCCGGCTTCTGGTGATGTTCGCGTGAGCTCAAGCGCCTTGTCGAGGTCGTCTAGTTGTATAGCAAGATCAAACTGTTGATCCGGATCGGTGGCTACCTGGAGAGCCAATTCCTTCATGTCTGCGGGAACAAGGAAGATGCCGTCAACACCCTACACTGAAAAACCTGATAACAAGTTGCTCACCTTGACTTTCCAAGAAACGAGCGATTCTGTTTCGTTCACCCTGAGGCACGGTAGGCAGTATCTCGTTGGCGGCATCAAGATCACCTCGGAGGATAGCGGTTTGGTATTCGACAACAATTAGAGACAAGGCAAAGCTAAAGATGTTCATATCCTTGTCCGCTACGTAGACTCGGTTGTGAGCCGGCAGGTAACCCAAGAGGTACATGTTTCTGTAGATAAGGAATCAGCATCCATGATTATGTGTTGCCATCATTTTTACTCACTGGTCAAAGTGATTGATTGTGTGGGATTGCTCGCCGACAATGTAGTTGAGGCGGTTGGCAGAGTTGGTGTAAATCAAACAGTCTCCAACCCATTTGGTGGTCTTGACGCTACGCAACGAAAGAAAAATCGAGTTAATGGCGGAAGACAGGCGCGCAAGGGAGAACTGCCTACCTTTCAGGTATTTCGGTGACAAGGTCGAAAGCTTCCTCGACACCTTCGTCTCCGATCTCGATTCCGGAATCGAGTCGGGCATTGTACGCATCACGATCGAATCGAAGCAGGTATAAGGAGTCGGGGCTAGAAATTGCGACAAGGTTGCCAGTGGTGGACCAGGATACCTAAAAGTATCGCAGATACTATCAACAAAGTGTCTAAGGAGATGCGGTCCGATTGACTTACGCCTGTAGCGTCAACTTCGATTCTTCGCACAATCGCTCCCGTTTCCCAGTCCCAGAAGATGACGAAGCCATTACCACGCGCCGCCAACAATGCTCCACCGTGAACGGCGTCAAAGATGAGACCAGAAGTACCCTTGATCAATCCTGGTCGCTCCTTGAAGCTTCGGAACGCTCGGATTTTAGATTTGCCTTCGAGTACGGCATAAGTGTTGGAGTCGGTTGCCCAGGCAAAGGAAGTACCAGAACCAAAGGCTTTATTCCGCCAAGCGAGAGCTGTGTAGATGATGTATTCTCCATCTCCGCAAACAGTTACAAATCTAGGTCAAGTATACTTCACTTAGTTAGGGCGCTATTGGTTTCATGCGTCGGACCTACCTTCCGTTAGGAGAATGTTGCAAGCTTTGAGGGAAGATTTCAGTCGCACCCAGTTCTCGTGCGGGTATAGCGAGACGTTGTCCGTCCACAATGGAATCGTCAGCAACAGCTTGGACATTGGCAGTCAGGATTTCCGTGTTTTTGGCGTAGACGACCTTGCCGGATACGTCCATAGACACCGAAGGCTCTTCTCGGCCAAGCTGATGATGCCGGCGGTGGTTAACAACTGTCGGCAGCACTTCGCAACATTCTACTCACCTTGACAACAACGGCACCCTCATCATAACCGATGGCAATCTCGTTGCCGCTCTTGCGGTATGCAATACACCAACATCTCTCCAACCCATAGCTCAACGTAGTCTCCAATCGGTAGGTTGACGAATGCCAGATCTTGACGGTACCGTCTTCGGAACCGGAAATGATGATCGGCAACGAAGGGTGGAAGATGGCGAACGAGACGTTCGCGGAATGACCTTCAAGAGTCTGGACGCACGACTTGTTTTGGTAGTCCCAAATCTTGACGGTCCTGTCATCGCCTGTCGTGACGATATACGGCCGGTCACCACCGTGGTAGTATTCGACGTAGTTGACCCCCTTTTCGTGCGCCTCCAAGCTGTAGTTGGCGACAGACGATCCGAGAGACCATACCTTGACGGTGTGATCGAGACAGGCAGAGGCGAACGTTTGTGGATCTTTTGGGTTGAATGCGAGCGACATGATGTAGTGTGTGTGACCCTCGAATATCTGAGCACAAGGCGATTAGTTACTTGCCGTCATTGCCAGACTCGTAGCGACATACCTGAACGCATCGCCATCCCTTGTCCCAGTCCCAAGCCTTGATCGTCATGTCATCACTACCCGTCAATACCAAACTCAAAGTCGGATGAACAGTCATGCATCGAATGTAATCGGGGTGCGCTTCGAACGATGTGACACGTTCTCCGGTCGAGATGTTGTAGACTCGCAGTTGAAAGTCGTCGGAGCCGGAGACAAACTGGAGAACAAGAGGTCAGTCTCGCGTCAAGATGATGCGTAGTCGGAACGTACCCAGTTCTTCCGCGCAATGTATCGAACACATCGAACAGGTACATCTGTCACCTCGAATGTTTTCAAATCGGTTTGTGTTTCATAGTTCCAGATCTTGACTTGACCGTTGCTGTAGGAGCGTGCCGTCAGTGGATGCATGGACGGTTATCCACGAGTGAACATACTAGAGACCGCAAATGACATGCGGTTCAGTCGGGTGAAAGTCGACCGACTTGACACGATCCGAGCGTGCCAAGAGCTTTCTCTGCAAGAGTGAGATGTCGCGCAATCAGTTAACGTCTTGCCCGTGGTACCTGTCTCTACTCACGGTGATGTCTAGAAGCATAGGCTGGTAGCGTGAGCGATGGGTCAGTGCGCGATCAGTGGGTTTCGCTCAGATAGCTTCGGCTCACCATTTCGTTGGATTATCTCGGGGATAGCAAACGGGTCTGCCTGTGAGATAGCTAGCTCTTGGGTAAGAGATGAACAGTGATGATGAATGATATGAAGTGGGAGGGTGTTGTCGTGTCGCCTAGGCTGGGTGCGCCCGATGCGACCGCGGTGGAGGACTCGAGCGCGTACGAGACGAGATATCCATCCCTCCAGCTCCTCCGACCTCGGAATGCCTTGACGGGAAACGGTGTGCAGTAGGCAAAAATGGGTATATCCACTCGCGCTTTTCGCTCAAAGGTGCTCCAGACCAAGGGCTTCAAGTTGGTTGTCGTTCCGAAGCTGTAGGGCGGACTAAAAAGTAGAAAAACAGCAAAAAGTCACTCCTCTCAGCCCGGATCGAACGGGCGACCTAAGCAGTCTGAAAAGTGACCCGTTGAATACGGGTCGAGGGGATTACAATGCTTCGCTCTTCCAACTGAGCTATGAGAGGTAGTCGTTGTGAGGTAGATGCTCCTACAGTCCAGAACCCCCCCCCCCTTGTTGCGTCGTAAGAGCGCGCGTCTCACAAAATAAACAATCGGCACCCATGGAATATCCCTCAACAGCTCCTCGACCTCAAACAGTCAAACATGTCTTCCTTCCGTTGCCGCCTTAGTGCGATGATGCTACATGTGGATGTTCATCTGGTGATACTATCGAACTTGCAGTGAAGCTGATCGCAAACGCTGTGAAGGTCTCGTCCGAACAGCCCAGAAACCGAAACGAGATGGCGACAACGTCCGACACTTTCCGTCCAACCAGCCGTCTTCCTCTGCCTACATCACCCCGAGTGTCCCGTATTCCACAGCCGACGTCAAGAGCAACCGTCCGTCCTGTAGTTGAAAGTGCCCTGGTTAGTCGTAGCTCAAGAATCCCGACCCAGCTAAAGGAAAGCACGATCCATCCCGTCGCGCGAAACGCCATTCCGACACCAGCACGCAAAACATCGTCATCTCCAGCGTCAATATCGACGAAATCATCGGTTGCCTCTCTGCGAGCACCAATATCAGATCCAGCCCTCCGACCGAAAGTTACGGCTCGAACAACCATTCCCATTTCGTCAACACCATCACGCTTGCGGAATGCCGTGCCAACAACCCGTACTCAGAGTCCCGTGAGGCCAGCTTCGCTCCGAGCAGCCCCTTCGGTGGGCTCCTTGCGCTCAGCTGAAACACCTGCGTCACAGGACAATATACCGAACTCTCCAAGCAGGATATCGATCAGAGAACAGATCGCAGCAAAGCGAAAGGCACTGCTGGCAGCGTCTGGATTATCAGGAGAGCAGGGGAACCGGGATGGTGCCGCGAAACAGGGAAGGCAGGGGTCTGTCACGGATCTGGGAACTACAATGTCGAATCTATCAACCAGAGATCAACCTCGACTGGCACAAACGACAAGCTCAGGCGACATCTTTGGACGAACCATACCGACGCTGATACGAAAGGCCTTGACGACAGGACGACTAGACGTCGCCAACATGTCTCTTGAAAGGTTGCCGAAAGAAGTCTGGACGAAGATCCTACACCTTTCCGGCGACGACTTACCCCTGTACGACTCGCAACCTACTCCTCTTCCGACGCATCGACCAGAGGAGGAAACAGCTCAATTTGACGAAATGAACCTTCCGCCGCACGAGCTGGAACGCAGGCGGTTGCTGGCAGAAGACGAGATCATGAATGTGCCATTCTACGAAGTGCAGGATTTGGTTGTTATCAAGGCTTCCAGCAACTCGTTGACCTTGGTCGAGGCTCAGATCGGGATGATCGGAGCGCTCAAGAACTTGGATGTGAGTTGTGTGAGACAAGCATGCCGAATCTCCTCTAACGGATCTCTGCAGCTTCATTCGAATCGATTGACAGGACTACCGGATAGCATCATCAACTTGAGAGAGCTCACTCAGTTGGACATGTCGTGAGTACGGGTGGATCCACTAGTGGAGCTGTTCTGATTGTGTTATCTTCAGGGACAACTTGATCTCCGCTTTCCCTGCGTGCTTGATCCTCGCACCCTCTCTCCAAATCGTTGACCTTTCACGGAACAGCATCGCCTCCATATCGTGGGACAACCCTGTCAGGCCTAGCCGAGAATTATTGCAATCGCGGAAGGATGTTTCCTTTTTCGACTCTTTTCCAAGTACGCCGACGAAATCCGATTATCGGGACGACGACACGGACGAAGTGATGCCGTCAATACGTACCTTGTCATTGGCCAACAACAAGATCACGAATCGCGGTCTGCCACAGATGTGGCCTCGTAACGTCGAGGTGTTAGACTTGTCCGGAAACAATTTGCAGGGAGTTCTGGAAATCACGCATCTGGCAACGCTGCCTCGGTTGAAGCGACTCTCCCTAAGCGGAAATGGTCTGACCGGTGTCTTCGTCCAAGCTCAAGAGCACGCCATATTATGGCCGTCTCTGGAGGCGATCGACTTCAAGAGGAACGAAATCCGAGCGGAAGAGCCTCTTATCGACTCCTTGAGACTCGACCGACCATACACCACTTCTTCGGGAACGGACAGTCGTGGAATAGTACAGATAGTGAGTTGTTTATCAAATGGCATAGACGTGGGGCCCTAATGTAATGATTGCTTGTAGGTTCTGGAAGAGAACCCGATCCATTACACGACGATCAAAAAGGTGCATCCAGGCATGATCGCTCGCTCTTCCTCATCGTTGCATCGGGAAACAATACCTTCGAACAGCATGCCATCGTTCGCTTCGACCCTAGCGTCCGATAGCTACAATGCACCGCCTACTGGACCGTTAGTAGACTGCTGGGACGAGCGTCAACAAAGCATCGTCATCACTCGGGACACGCCGACGGGTTTCCTGAACGAGCAAGGTGAATTCGATCTGCAGCACATTCTGGATGCCGTACCTTCGACTGCGTCTCTAAAGACTATCGACTTGTGCGCAATCCTGAAACTGAAAACTTTGTCGATCCCCGACAATGGCGACCGATTCGCAAATGTGACCACGTTGTGCATTACGGATACGTCACTCAAGGCCGACGATGCAACCTTTGAACGTATATCGAGAGCGATGCCACAACTGGAAACCCTAAATCTCAGTGGCTCTAGGATCGAGCATCTGAAGGGCGTCGACAGGGCGATCACGAACGGATTGAAGCGACTACTAATCAGAGGGTGTCGCATTACAGACATTTCCTCCTTGGTCAAAGTCGCTGAGGAGCTGCACGCGGGCGTATGGAAAGGCAATCTCAGGCTGGAAGAAGTTGATATTCGGGATAATTTAGTGGAAAGGGTATGTTCAGAGTTGCGGGTGTCAAGGTATATGAGTGACTAAAAAGGACTCATAGCTCGAGCCTATACTGGGATCGTTGCCACTGCGCCAATTTCTCGTGGAGAATAATGCATTCCGGGTGCCGCCTCGAAGAATATGGGAGAAGGAAGGCGAGTTATTCCGGCCTACCAAATCCCATCGTCCAGCATATGTACTGATTGACATTGGTTATGACAGGCACGCCTGGGCTACTGCGCTGGCTAACAGACGGTATATGACCACTGTGTTCGGTATATCAACGATTATGGACCAGATGCAACCAAAGGCAAAGTTCGATATATCATCTTCGATATAGTATTTTCCATATAGTATTTTCGATATAGTATTTTCGATAATGTTATATATGTTACAATACGATGCATTCAGATTGCAGTTTAATCCACCCACAATCCAGCGCAATACATCATCCAATTGTTACACGATACATTGTGAGCAAGGTGTTCAGAAGCCATGACAATCTGCCATCCATATTAGCATGGCTGGTAGCCCAGGACTCGATGTCCTCACCAGAAGCTTCTGGAGATCTCGCTCCTCCGGTCGAATGTGGTATTATGCGACGAGAATGGAGGCGATCCAGTAATTCCTTGCACGACTGAAGCTTGCAAGCATGATCGGAAGTTCAAAGCTTCCCCTGAACCACTTCCGGCCCTTTTCAGCGGACTGCATGGAGATGGCGTAGCGATACTCCTTGGCGGCAATCCTTCCGCCCCTCCATACCCATACTTGGGTCTCCTGCGCCTTCTTGATCCGTTCTTTGCAATTGCACCACTGCGTAGCGACGGGCTGTTCTTGACAAAGGCTTTCCCCTCGTGCGATGGGTAAGAAAGATTCCAAAGTGCATCCAGCGAAGACACATGTCGTTCAGGTGTCAACAATGCCAAAAGCGATAGGTAGCATTCAACATGACTTGCGAAACGGTCGCGCTTGGTGACAATAATACTAGGGGCAGCTTGATACACACGTTATACATAACGGGTTCTTAACGCGAAAGGAGAACCTCAATCCAGTCAAGCACATTCCGATGACCAGCCCCTACTAGCTATTCATCTCTACTGCGCAGCGCCACTTCTCCCAGTTTCGACAAAACTGCTTAACCGGAAGTCGGTAAACGGTAAAAGAGATTACATAATCTGTATAATCTGATACCGCAGCTGAATAATACAAAGTACGGCACTCGGCCTCGGCAGTGTAAAAAGCAGAACTGTACAGAATAATCTGGGCTTATTTTATGCCCAATATCCATGTTTTCCGCGTGGTGGCTGCGTGAGCTGCGTGGCCTTCCAGCGTCATTTGGTAGATGTTTGCGGCTAGCCTTTTGTTCTTGATTTCTTGGCTGAATTCCAACTCCGTTTTCCTTTTTCGGTCCCCACCAGAGGCGAAGCTACAGAAGCTATAGACCCCATGAGATAGACGACCGCATTCTCATTGCGGCATCAAGTCCACTACATCGCCCTACAGCACATTTGCATCACCTGGAGCGCCGAACAGGCCCGTGAGCAGAGCGCAAACGACAGCCCTTCCAGCGGACACCAGTCATCAAGGTTCGTCGCGGCGCGCTCAAATTTGAATACAAACCTGCGCATCAACCCTCAACACCCGCAGTCTCCGCATCCATACGTCCGGAACAGAGAAAGAGTTGATCTCGCCGACAGTAACCTTGAGAGGCAACATAGTGTGTGACCGGATCACCCCAACATCCGAGAAAGGAGGAGTCTTGTCTTTCGATCAACGGTCAGGAAAGAGACCACTTAAAGGCAACCGCACAGACAACAATTGCGGCACCCATTTATTGATCATCATTATCACCACCAATAATTTGACTGACGCTCTTCGCCATCCTACCTCTGTCACAACCATGAGTCAATCCGACCCCGAGTCTTTAGCGACAGCGGTGTCTTCAACCGTTCCACCGGAAACCGGATCAACTCTAGGTGCAGGTCAAATTTCAGCAACGGAAAAGACGCCGGATCTCCTCGGTAAACCGATTCGACCTTCGGCTTTCCCAATCGCCGCCAATGAACGATCAATCTCAGCCGTGACACCGAACGCACCAAATAGCGGACACATCTTTGAGAAGCAGTTTGATCCGGAAGGGATGATTCTCGGAGAGAAAGCCACTGGAAAACCTGGGCGCAGGGAAGATGATCGTGCCAGTAAACGAAGCAAGATCAGTCTACGGAAATCTCGTAAAGTCAAGAAATCGGTGGCAAGGTTTGAAAAGAACCGCGAGAACGCCATCGACTGGTCCCCATCCGGGATGTGGTCGGTATTCAAGCAGAAACTCAAGAATCCCTCACATCCGTCGACAACGTCACAATCAGCGCTAGGGGAAACGGAAGGAGCCTCAGGCAGTACCCTTGGCAGTTACTTCCGACCGCAGGCAAAGTCAGCCAATTCTTCTGCATCTGTTGGCGGTCGGCAATACGCAGGTTCTCAACTTGGTTATGATGAAGATGGGCAGGTAATTGAACCTGTGGAACCTGTCTCTCTGGTGGTGGTAGAGAGCGATTTACTGGATTTCGTACCTCTAGCAAAAAGCGATAATGGCTCTGCCTCCGCCGCTGCGCAGAACGACGCCCACTTTACGACGTATCGAACCGGTGTCGACGACGGAGGATCCTCTTCAGCACATCCTCGAAATTCTCACATTCACGGTGGCCAAGTCGAGACTGGCGGCCAGACGGATAGCGAAGGGAAATCCTGGGCCCGCCGAGTAGCGGATAGCATCATCGGTTCAGCACGGCCCAGGAGCGGTCACCGGCAAAATGTCGTGGATGACGGTAGCTCTATTCGAAGAGAAAACAAACCGTTGTGGATTCAAAGGACTTGGATTTGGGAAGCGGTAGTAGAGCGAACCGTACCGGCATTGCGGTATTTCTGCGACTCTAGTTTCCCCGAGGCAAGCAAGGAAAAGTCTTACCGGAAGGAGATGCATTTCACATTGAGACGAGGCGCTATCAGCGCGTCTTGCTTTTACGTCGTTGCGTGGGTTTTGACGGCGGCTTTGATGGCCCGCCCTTTCAATGTCATGTCCTGGGCAGGTTACCTTGCCTCTACGGCTGTACGTCGCCCGCAAAGCTACGTCAAGATCAGCCTGCTGACTGCCCCCTCTTTGTCTGGTTCACAGTTCTTTATCCTTCCTCTTCCATTCTTCGTTATCTTCGATTTCATTCGACATCGCCCGACGTTCTATCAATGGTGGCTATGGTTTGCCACGTGGTCCTTTTCGGTGGTCGTCATCACCGACATGCATCTTTGCGGTTACTATACGAAGCATCGAAACTGTGGCAACAAAGATTTCCTCGGTCTGTTCTATTGGGGCCTCGGTAAGTGTCGTGCGGAGGAAGCGAGTCGTGTCGCTACTGACTGGATACTAAGCGTAATCTCAACCCAAATAGCCCTGCCGGTTCTTTCCTTGTTTTCCCTTGGACAAAAGCGAGGCTATCATATTTGTGGCGTCATTGTTTGGGTTTCACTTGTCTGCGGGCTTATCCTTTCTCAGGGATCCCCGGCTCTGATGTATCGAAATTTGGTCAACTGTAAGTGCTCTGCTCGAGGTTGACCGATTCACAGCTTGCTTATTTTGTACTCTGCTTTGTGGCCCAGTCATCTTGTTCCATGCATTTCTGTTGATGACAAGCTACTTGAGAGAAAAGTCAGATCGGCAGGTCTTCACACTGCGAACGCAGTTGAAGCTGCAATATCGGTACGTCGTCTGTCTAGTGGTATGTCCCCCCTGTGTTGACCTACTTCGTTGTTGCCAGTGCTACTCAAGCAGCGCAGGTTGCGGAAAGGAAAGCCAACGCGCTTTCGAAGCGCTTCGTGTCATACATCTTCCATGAAGTGAGAGTTCCCCTCAATACAGCGTGTAAGTCGAAACCGCCCATAAGCCAATGAACAGTGCGGCTCATCACAACATTGTTACTCTGATAGTGCTCGCTTTGCAAAACTTGCAGGGTGAGGAGGTTTTCGGCCATTGTGATCACGAGCAAACCGAGATGGTGGAAGGTCTACATGGCAGCTTGACCATGATGGAGAAGGTCTTGAACGATGTTTTATCTTTCAACCGAATGGAGAGCGGCAGGGTAGGTCATTGCATCATCGTCTTGATGAAAAGGCGTGGCGTTGACACCTGTACGATGCCTACTTCCTCCAGTTCACTCAAGCTCGGAAACCTTTCGACTTCCACAAGTCCGTCCAGATCGTCTTCCTCAGTCATCGTGCGCAAGCTCTGGCTGGAAATCTCTATCTGGAGAGCGACCTCGATCCTGAAATCGATCGACTTGGCGGCAGGTTCATGGGCGATGAGATGCGTCTGCGTCAAGTCATGTCCAATTTCACCTCCAACGCGCTCAAATTTACGACAGAAGGGGGAATTCGCGTTGTTACAAAGCTGCTATTCCCGCGTATGGAATCTAGTGCACAAACCCCGAGCGAGGAAATGTCGGAGGAAAGCCGGGAGCGCCATTATTCTTTGGGTTCATCCGACAAAAGCTCTCCCTACAACGTCGAAACTCCTGGAGGGACACAAGTCCAGCTCAATCAACTAGAAAGTCAAAACCCGGGCGCGGTATCAACCGGTTCTGAGAAGCTATCAGGCTTTGGACATCACTATACAAATTCTCAGCATATGAAAGCTGCACAGCCTGGGCAGAAAGCAATCATTCGTGTGGAAGTCCATGACACTGGAGTGGGTCTGCATCCTAGAGATGTGAAAGATAACAAGCTTTTTTCGCCATACACTCAGACGTAGGTATTTTCCCATCAGACCGTCGTCAATATATGCTAAGCGATATTTCTTTGCTCTCAAGGGAAATCGGTAGAAGGCAGGGCGGCAAGGGTACTGGACTAGGTTTGGCATTATGTCAACAGATCATCAAGCTGATGGGCGGCAGATTAGGTGTGGAATCCCAGCTTGGTCAAGGTTCTTGCTTCTGGTGAGTCACGTCATACCGTTTGTGAGCCGGCCGGTAGCTCAAAATCTCTTCCTGTGCGATGTTGCTCGCATCTGCCAGGTTCGAAATTGCGCTCATGATTGCCCCGCCCGAGAAATCCCCGCCACCGGGTTCAGAAAGAAAATCGACATGTGACCTCCCAGTAGTACATTCATCAGACTTTGCACGTTCTCGGCGACGGTCGTCTTTCAGCCCTAATCAAACACTATCGGCTCACCTAGCGCCGCTGCAGGAAAGTGATTCTTCGCCGGAACCACATGACCACGATCGTACGTATCTCCCAGGCGTTTCTTTCTTGGCATCATACTTACAATCCGCGTTTCTCGTCTGTAGCCCTGAACCTGCCGATTCAATCTGGTGTTCCTGCCGAGAATGCGCTTGATGTGATAGACGCCCAAGTTCACAATAGCATGTTCGCTCACATGTCCGGCCTCGGAGACAGCGGAGGTACGCTTCCGTCGTCGTCGTCATATATGGCCAGTGACCTCGCAATGCCTGAAGGTTGGCGGAAGGACTCGGTCATGTCTGACGCAACCCTAGTGGTCCCTCCGTTGCAGACCATGCAGCAGATGCAACAGAGTAGCGATTTGCCAACGAGCAACAAGACTTCTTCTACTGCGAAAAAGACTGAAGGTACCAAATTCACCAAGTGCTCGGAGGAGGAACGGTTACATTGTCTGGTCGTCGATGATGACACGTGAGTCCCCCTTGTAACAAGTGAACGACACGTCCCGTCTGTTACAAACATCCTGATCAAAATTCGATTCTGTAGGATGACAAGGAAATTGATGTCGAGAATGCTTCAGCGTTTGGGACACGATGTGAGCCAGGCTGAGAATGGATCGCTCGCACTGGATATGGTGCGAGAGAGGCACTTTGGGCACGAAAAGCAATTTGACATTCTCTTCCTTGATAAGTGAGTCATACGAGCCTATGCGGTCTGAACCCATAATGCTCACAAATTGTGTCCTCTCAGCCAAATGCCAGTAATGTCCGGCGTCGAGACGGCCCGTGAATTGAGGCGAATCGCATGCCCGATCTTTATCGTGGGAGCAACCGGAAATGCGCTCAAGGAGGATCAAGATGAGGTATGTTACGTCTCTGTTTGCCGTTGTTGTCGTATTGCTAACACCTCTATTCGGTCATCTCAGTACATCGAAGCCGGTGCCGATCAAGTCTTGACAAAGCCATTGAAGCAGCCACAAATGCAAGCTATGCTCGAGTTAGGGAAGAAGCGGGCGGCGGGCGAGACACAGCCAAAAGACAATCTACCGCGGTTGAGTCAACCGCAGGTGTAACGGGCTTGCCGCCTACTCCACCTTCACCATCGGGACAGGAGCCCAAAGAGTCGCCCTTGGACGATCAGCATCATAGATAGACGGCTTGGTATTGGAATAAACTTTACATGGGAGACGATGATAATGACGATGCTCATGTCGGTGAAGCACTATGAACTGCTATTATATACTGTATATTACCTGTAGTGGGCTATTGACATGCTTTGTATCAGATGGTGCCGTATCTCAGGCTTCGATTCTATGTGCCAGCTTCGAAGTTCCAGGTTGTCCGGGAGTCAAAAGGTGGTAGCTGGGGTGATAGGTGACCACCGGCAAAAGAACCCAGAAAGGACAAGAAAAGCAGCTAATAGAAAAGCTATCAGAAACGAACCAGAAGGGCGCTAAGGCACATGAAGGAATGTTTCGGGACGGAAGATCAATATTATTATAAGGCTAGTCCCGCATTGTACAACAGTCACTGTACATTAGGAGCTGCAATCGATGATGCGGTATATGAGAAAGTGATTGCAGAACGGATCCTGTCCTTGTCTCTTTGATATACAAGGCCTTGAACAGATCCTCGAACAATAGACCGGCTTCAATATCTGGAACGCCGAATCGAGTACCTTTTTTACGGCCGGCATCGTCCACGCAAGGCTATCAGCATGCATCAAGTATAATCAGAATCAACATTCGAGCTGTCATTCAATCCTTCACTGATGGAGGGACGCACAAAGCATACCAGGGAAGGAGCATTCGACTTGTTTGAAGAAGAAATCCTCGAATCTCCGAGCAAGCCAAACCGTGATAGGCACATCGATGACACGCGATTTCGCCGCATCACTCATTCAGCATCATCAGTGACAGAGCAAAATCCAGAGAACACAGTTCCGGTGCAGGAGTCATATGCGGTTTCACGCGGGCCTCTAAACAACAGGACAGGACACTCTGAAAGTGCTGTCTCGAGCAGGGAAAGTGTTCGAGCCCCTACTCTCGCATCACATGCACAGGATAAGCCCAACAGTAAGTGATCTTTCACGGATCGTAAAACCATCTACGCTCAACTCTCTGCCGGCAGATGTATCCCCTTCATCTATCTTACCAATGGCCTCTACACGATCCTCTGGTACAGCTTCCGCGCCAGATCTCAACACAGAGGTACATTCGCTGAGGCAGCATAGCCGTACATCAGATGGGCAGCATGGCGCGTCGATGGAGCGGTCGGATATCAAGAACGTATCCCATCAAAGTGAAAACCCCTCCTCGAACACACGGAAAGAGCGTTCTTCGTCATATGGAGCATCATGGACAACTTCTCAGTCTGGACATGGATCTGGTCAATTGTCAAACAGTGGATTCTCGCTCAGCCGAGAGCCTTCAGGTACATACCGGTCAGCAAAAAGTAGTAAAGATGATGGGTTCAAGGTGAGTCCGCCTTCTTAAAGGGTAACAGGCGGTTTTCAGATGCTGATGAAGTGTTGCGATGCACAGGGTATGCGAATGAAGGCCAAAGGGATGTTCAGCCGCATATTTACGCCTTCGAAACATGCACCACCTGTGCCGCAGGTAAGAACAGCTGTGCTGTATTCTACATCCTGCCAGTCGATAAATCAACACCTGTCTCTACAGATACCAACACAACATGCAAATGCATCGAGAATGTCTCTCGCAGCGCTCCCGGTGAATCCGAATCAACATCGCCCAACTACATTATCAAAGAGCTCTTCTGGTTTGCCAGGTCCGATGCCAGAACAAAGACCGTTACAGCGAGTCGCTAGTGAAGCAAAATCCCGATCTCTGCAGTTCGGTCCGCTGGACAGACCGAGTCCCGCGTCTGCTCCCAGACTGCAAGCACAATCAGGCGGATCCGCGGATGGTTCGCCAGCGAGAGTTTCATCGCCGGTCTACGCTTCTGCAACGATACCTGCCGAGCGAGACAAGCCGGTGGGCAGAGGGCAGGATATGGATCTTTTGCGAGAAGAAATCCACTCAAAACGAATGTCTCGACACGTTAGAGAGGGTGCTCTTTCGCAGTTCGAAGGCTTGGTTGACGACTGCTGTGATTCCGCTTCTACGGCTCAGAAAGAAGGCTCTGCGCTTCTCGAGTCTCCGCGCTTACTCGATAGTTCACCCGAGAGATTCAGACAATGGAAGGAGACGATGGAGGAAATCATCGATGGAGAAGGAGTAGAGAGCAATTTGCCACGCGAACTAGGAATTTCGGCCGCGAGTATGTCACTTGTGCCCGTGTATCATGCAAGGCAACCGCCAACCGAATCACAAGGGCAATTTACTTCGGTCGGACGGCACCCGTCTACAGAACTCCGGCCTACAAACGGCTTCAAAGAATCGGCGGTATTCCACTCTGCCAATCCACCCAGCGTCGACGAACGGACCACTTTACTGGCAACGCGTCCTTCTGAAGTCGAGGATAGAACGGAAGAACAAATCGGGCAGTCATTGCCTAACGTCACGCCGTCTTCCTTCGAGAAATTCCACAAAGAACAAGACGACGACTTCCCTATGATGTTGAAACGAGGCAGCTTGACTATCGCTCAGCCCAGCTTTGTTACACGCGGCGTATCTTGGGGTGCCATGGCTGGTACAGCGAACGCGATGGCACCTGATAGTCAAGCTTCCCTGGATCCTAAAGCATTCGACGAGCTAGAGCTGCAGGGCAAGGAATTGGCTGCCGAAATGTTCGATGGGAACGAGCAGCATGTGCCAAAGGACAAGGTGGCAGAGTATCTAGGTGGACTGTAAGTGTCGAAAGATGGTCGCGCATCTATCGGACACCATAGCCTAATGTTGGTTATTACTTTGCAGGAAAACCCTGAGCAGATACGCTCTCAAGCATTATATGGGCAACTTTGATTTTACCAATCTTCGTCTGGACGAAGCCTTCCGGTAGGCGAATGCGCTTCCTACAGTATGGTTCAAGTGGATGTCTAATTTCTGCTTACAGCGAGCTATGTGGTAAATTATACCTAAAAGCCGAGACACAGGAGATTGATCGGATTCTTGAGGCCTTTAGCGAGAGATATTTCGAATGCAATCCGGATACCATCTTTGGAGATCCTGGTAGGTGTGACTGGTCCTCTGGCGGCCTGCTAATACTGATGACTGTGTCTGTTGGTAAACAGGTACAATCCACACCGTTACCGGGTCATTCCTCCTATTGAATACTGATCTACACATCGCAGAACTTTCCAGCCATATGTCGCGCACACAATTCGTCAAGCTCACTCTCGAGACCCTTAGTTCCAACAAGGTGGCGAGTTCGCCGCTATCTTCGACTTCGGAATTAGGTTTGGCCCACAACCATTTGAGCATGTCTGTACTGGGATCTGCAGAAGGTCTCGATGCGACATCGAAGGATGAAAGTAAAGCCGGCGTAGGTAAGAACGCCAATCCATCGGCTAGTACGACATTGACGACTGTGCCAGGAGTTCCGCCTGGCAATCAACAGCCGTTAAAAGTTCCTGCCTCGGAATCGCGGAATCGGATCAGCACTTCCAACAGTATGGGCTCTATCTTGACGACTCATGGCCGGGAAACGGACCTCGAGAGCGCATTGCGGGTAAGCTGGAAGCTTTGAAACTCATCTCGTTCACCGCTCAATCTATTTTGGCTTGCAGGATATTTACTCATCAGTCAAAAATAGCCAAATCTTGTTACCGGTCACGAATCCAGTCGAAGGGATCGGATTTCAGCGTAATGTCAGTCGTCGAGGTAACTGGGAAAGTAGACGTAGTAGTCTTCGTGGTGTATCAAGCGTCTTTCAACATTCGTTTGACGGCCGCGCCAGTCCCGCACCAAGTCAAGTATTGTCGAACGCAAGAGATGTAAGTACCACGATATGCGTGATTCGGCATATGCTTTAACGATCTCCCGAATTAATTTCGTAGATGCCGACCCTAGGTTTCGTGTCCAATCTGGCTCATATCGTCATCAAAGAGCAAGAGGACGAACCCACAAGCATACATAGCGCTAAAAGTATCGGCAGCGACGATGAGCTGACTGATGACCAGTTGGCTCTGATGGGTGCTCCGTGGGCCAAAGAAGGTAATCTCGTTCGAAAGCTCTACTGGGAATCTCCAGGCAAACGACACAAGGATAAGGCATGGAAGGAGACGTTTGCGGTGTTGCAAAAAGGGGAGATGCACATGTTTGCGTTTGGCGAGAGAGCTGCTCCAGATCCTGGAAGCGCGGTAGGGGGAGGTAACTGGCTGGTGAGTGGATCCGCAGCGCATTTGGTGGAAGTTGTCGCACGCGCCGCGCCCTGACTGCATTCCTCATTATAGACGAATGCACGCGCGACCGGCGACCTGAATCTGTCTCACGCAATGGCATCTGTCCTCCCACCGCCGGGCTACAACACGTCACGACCCCACTGTTTCAGCTTGACGCTTCCCACAGGCGAGATGGATTTTTTCCAAGCCGGCACAGACGAATTGGTGCAAGAGTGGGTGTCGACCTGCAACTACTGGGCCGCCCGGCGTAGTCGACCGCCGCTTCCCGGAGGCGTCACTAATGCCGAATATGGCTGGCGTTCCTTGGAATCTCAAGTAGATGACAAGGGCGACACCGTCAGCCTGTTTAGCAACAAGAGTTCGCGGAACAAGCTGTCATTTCATAACACAATCAGTCGCCGGAATGACAGCATGGTCAACATTGCCGACTGGCAGGCCCCTCAGCCATCATTGATTCCTAGTCAGCTTGACGAAGAAGCTCAGTTGGAGTCTTTGCAAAAACACCTAGACATCCTGGTCAAAGAGCTCAAGCAGCACAAGACGTATCAAGAAGCGTTGAATCGTCTGGCAAGTTATCCGTATCGTATCACGCTTTTGAATAGCCTCGAACTGAATCTGTTTGCCTTTAGTATCCGCCACGATCAAACAGTATTGTAAAAGCCAAAGAAAACTGGAGAAATAAGTCTCTCCACATACACACGGAGATTCAGAAGTACGGAGTATACATCGACTCGCTCCGACATGCGATTGCGCTACGCCTGGAGAAGCAAGGAGAGAGGAAGCTGCAAGAATCGCTGCAAGTTGGAAACGAATACGGGAGCGAAGAAGACCATGACGGCTATAATGCATAATGATGAAGACGATGACGACGACTTGCCCTACGAAGAGGGATCAGCGGTTGACCAATGAATAGGTCGAGATCAATGTAAAAACAGCCGGACGGACAGCTAGTTCAAGAATACATTTACAGTTTCTCTCATACTTTTCCTAATTTCTATGGTGCCGGAAGACATATTCCGGCGTCGCAAGGCAGTCTTGTCTGCTGAATCCACACGTACGGAAGATGTTCGTTCTAGGATAACCGCATGCCACAGTGTGATAGAACGCAGGCGCAAAAGACAAGAGAGCGAGGGACGTTTCTCTTTCGGTCTACACATCATTGCACGTCGGCAGCAAGAAGTTCACCCAACCCGTTTTGGGGGTGGGGGGTTATCTCTCCAACGAATGGATTTTTGGCGCTTTTTGAGCTGAATATTCACGAAACATCCCGTTCCGGCCATTTTTATCCTGGGTGCTAACCAGTAGGTGGGTTTTTGGCTCTTTTCGAGCTGAGTATTCACGAAACATCCCGTTCCGGCCATTTTTATTCTGGGTGCTAACCAGTAGGTGGTTTTGGGCAAGATCGCAGAAGTCAACGCCCGACCCGGGAATCGAACTCGGGCCTGACAACTTTGGCTAAGTAGATGAACTTTCCCGGAGGAGGTCCATCCCACTATACCGTTTGGTCTTGCGGTGAATCTTCTCATTGCCATGCTACATAGTGAATCTCTCTCCCTCTCCTAAGCTCTTCCTGCTCCGACCACGTGACTCACCCAGCACTTTTTGGCGGTTGGCGGTGATGTAGGGGAGCTCGTAAGAGGTACTACTCAGCCCAGAGTACATGAGTGAGACAGGATGATGTTTGTTGCCTGCTGCTATGCTACTACAGCTTTTGCATGCTGTACGCCTCCCTTGCGTTGAACGAGTCTGCCGATACAAACAACAACCGGCGGGGCCGCGTTATACAATATACATGGCCACCGAAATTCTTCCTCCATCGACTGGAAACCCAACGACACCTTGTCGGCTGTTCGCGCTTAGAAGGTCAATAATTGTTATCCTGCTCGGTGAGTTCAGGTAATTCATCTTTTTGCATTGGCCACCCCGAGCATAATAGTAGACGGGATACTTCTCCAGAACTTTGACGCCCCGAACCCTTTTACGACGCGGCGATCCGGTATCTTGGAGCCGAGAATATGGGCACGCGATAGCTGGAAGCAGCTGCTTAGGCCTTGAATAGAAGGTCGGCATGTCAGTCGGTAACTGCTCAAGCAACGAGAAGACGAAGGACTATCGACGAGGACGAAGGAGGTGATGCTACGCTCTTATCTCGTGAGAAATGCGTGGCTGCATCGACGGCGCCGAATGTGTGAGCCGAGCTGACCTCTCCTTCTGTCCTCTAGCCTTCGACGGATGGCGGAAGTTGTTCGTAACTTCGAATCACTTACAAGGGAATTTCACTGGATATGCTTCAAGTGCATCGGACAGATACGTCAGGCTTATGCTCACTTCTCTTTCCAGATATTACGACTCTCGGCTAGGTCTGGACACGCCGATCATCAGTTACCGATTGGAGCTGACGGACAGCTTGATTGTCGAGGATAGCCGGCACGCGTAGAAATTTGCTTAGGTGAGTCTGGTTCTCAGTTCAGGCAGGTCGCCCGGTTCGTAAACCGTGCAAAAACCAAGCTGCGCTGCGACGCCGATCCAGTCATTCCACATTTTGGTATGGGCTGCATGACTTTTTTTATATCTGTGGTCACGATCACGGGCGATCGTACAACATATCAGATGGTCAACATGCTCGATTTTGGCAGCTTGGTGAGTAAGTCATCTGTCGACGCATTATGATTGATTTTATGTTGAAATTACTAGTAACAATTTAGTAAAGATACATTTGTTATGGCGGACTAGGATACAACATTTACAACAATCGTTGATGGTTCCGGCATTCCGGTATCATTCCCCGTCCTTCCGACTTGTCTTACTACAATCATTTGCGCACAGCGGAATGCATCGGGCTCAATGCTGCACGACGGTTCATCCCAGCAAAGAACAACGACGGACGCCGGAGCGATGAGACTTTACTGGCGGAGACAGGAATAGTGGCGATGAGGTTCTCCAGGGAGCCGTTAGAAGTGGAAGTGAGGACTGGTGTGCGGCCCGCTGTGGTGACGACGGCGTAGGCGGTGGTCGCAGTGGTTGCCGTTGCTTTACCGGTGAGCACACCTCGGACGAGCTTGGGCTTGATGGTAGGCCAGATCGGGTACACTTGAGGAAGACGGTGTGTAAAGAGGTGAGCTGTTCGAAGTGTGCAAGGTTAGTCAGCCATCGGGTTATCCAGCAAAGGGGACTGTAAGCTCACCTTTGCAACGGTTGTGGTTCTCTTTAAACGCAGGTTCTCTGCATACGCGTCGGCCGGAATCATCCTCGTAGGGGACATACTATAGCACACGAATGCGAGTCTGTGAGGTGATCGAATGAGGAGGTGACAGGATGTTACGTACGTGAATGCATTCATGCTATTAAGTGAAGTCGTAAAGTTTATTAAACGGAAGCTTGCAGTACAATTATGTCCACTTACCTGTTCGCAAAACAATCTCGCGCCTCCGAAGAACTTGGAGCACCCGGGGGAGATGCACTGTGGAGCAGTATCCAAGTCAGCCACATGATCAATTGAAGGGAAGGTAACGCTCGACTTACATAGTTTCCAAAAATCGACTCGTCATCTTTGCCTCGGTCCATCCTCATAACATGGTGTATCCACCCCTCAGGGCTGGCGATATCGCAATCCAAGTCCCGCGTCTTCGCGGCAAGGCTGCCGACTGAGGACCCGTACAAGTTGGTAACGGAAGCTGAGTCGTCGCTTACACCACAGGCGATAGACGGGAGCTCAGGATGCTCAATTTCGGAAAGAGGTGTGATAACCGCATTGCTTTCTTCGCTACTAGGCGGATTCGAGCCATTGTATTCGAAATCGATCTGAGAAGCGGTAGCTGAAGTGAGTGAAGAGCTCCCAGGGCAGGTGCTGGTATAGGGAATCGAGGTAGCACCACCTTTCGGTGAGGTGGCCTTTGGGAAACGGTAGGCGTTTAAGGCTGATGAAAAGCTCATGTCGAGATGAGCGATGGTGTAGTCAAATTGTGTTGGTTGTATAGGGCGTCTGTTGTTGCTTACTAGAACACGTCTGAATGGCCATCAATCTCATCGACTTCCCGCCCAATCTTTATACAAATCTTCAGGATCGTACGGCTGTTCAAGCTGCCTGGTCCATACCGGTACCTGCGAAACAGGGTAGGAGTGAACTGACATTGGTCATTCCTTCGCAGGTTTGCATCCTCAGCTTCGTGCTCACCCGCTTCAGGAAAAGCATAGCGTTGCCAGCTCCTGAATACCCGGAGACTCAACGAGATAGTTGCAAGCGGAAGCAGCGTCGCGTGACACTGGAGCATCCCTGTTTCGTCCGTCCTGGCGTCCCACAACGAGCGAATTCGTAAAGCCGTGCTGGTCACCTGCCATACCTTGCGGGAACATGAGTCTCTTTAGCTGGCCACCCAACGAGAGCTGAGTGATAGATAGTTGCAAGTTGAACGGTAGTCAGCAACTCAAATTCATGAGAGCTCGCATGAGAATCACCCAAAAGACAGTGCCAAGCTCGTCTGTCAGTCCAGAAGAGCTTCCAAAAGACACTAAACAACTTCAAGAATAGAACTCATGTTCTATTACTGGCGTTTGACGCGCTAAGATAACTCGAAAGCTGAGTGAGCGGATCCAAATTTTCAGCTCTGTGCGCGGTACAATGAGTCAGTGACAGCTACAGCGATGTTACTGGGCTCAGAATTCAGGTTCGAAGAGGTTTCTACCTGGAAACAGACGGAATGTCAGACTTCACCTCACAGCACCAGCAGATGCTCTTGCCCAGAGAGGAAGGGAATTGACCTTTGGCGGCTTCCGCGTTTGAGAATGGTGCATGTGAGGGTTATCGAGTTAGATCCTTGTGCGAGATAGGACTCCCACGTAGAGATGCTGGTTCACGTTGACTTTAGACTTGGTCGAGATCCTGGGTGACTCTCCTAGCTAGGGATGTATATAACACTGCTGCTCTAAGGGAAACGTCATGCATATACCATTGTTACAATCTTCATACTCCAACCAGCAACTCATACCAGAACAATCTCATACACCACTCAACATGTCTTTTATCGTCGCAACCCTCAACAGAAGCGCGCCTCGAAGCGTCGCTCCGATCGTAACCCCTGTCAACATTACCACTGTCGGAGCTTCTCACCGCTCTTCTTCCTCCTGGGCCTCGACAGTTGACCTCGCAAGCGCCGATAACTCAAAGCAGCAATCTCAAGGTGCAATCAGTCTTCCCGAAGTTCCTCAAAGACTTCTTCAACAGCATGCCACCGATCAGCTTCCCGAACTCGCCCTTCCTGCCAATCATGAAATTGCGGCACCTCCCGATCCCGCAAAGCTATTTGCTGGGCCAGTCGTCGACAAGAAGACTAACAACAAAAAGAAGCAAACCACTAAGAAGAACACCAAGAAACCCACCAAAAAAGAAAAAGACCATGCTCGAATCGACCGTTGCCTCCTGAAGACAGCTGCAGAGTTGACGCGAACCGAGGAGCGAGATGCAGAGCAAATGGTATGTGACGTCCCTACTACTTGCCATGACGTGCCGACTAACATCCTCGCCGCTTCGCAGTGCTTCAAGCTTGGCTGTCCTTCCAAGCAGTTCCGATCCACATGCTTCTGTGACTTGGTATGTAAGAAAGAGGTCTCAAACCTACCTGCAGCGATAAACGGTACTGACTCTGCCTCTCTCTCTCTCTCTCGCTCGTTCGTTTCGTAGCATGTTTGCGATGCTGTAAGTTAACCGATAATTCGCCCCTCCATCTGCTGTAACTGACCTCAAGCCTTGTATTGCCAACCTTCTAGGACCTCGCCAACGGAGAGAAATGCTCGAATGAACGTACTGCTCAATATGAATACTGCGCAGGTAAGAGATCATCTGGTCGTTGCATAAAGCGAGACAGAGCTGATCCCATCGTTTGTGACCTCCAGCTCACCTTCAGGAAAAGCATAGCGTTCAAGCTCCTCGAATGGCACGAGTTCAGTCTGCCCCTGCCCGACTCGAAACCACCCCGACCTTCGAATACGAGATCACAACAAGGGACACACCCATCGGCTGGAGGAGACGACCATCTCTTCCCATCTCGGTGTTCGACGTCGCTCGACGAGGTCCACGCTCTTTGGAGCCCTTGGATCGAGAAATGAAGGCTATGTGCGAAAAATATATCGTCACAGAATTCTACAAGGCTAAACAAGTCATGAAGAGGGCCGACGCCGTCGACGCCTGGAAAGCCAAGTTCGCCGTCGACGACCGAGAAGTTAAAGCTAGAGAGGGGCATCGAGTCGTCCGTGGTGGCTTCGAGAACGCCGAACACAGCGTGATGATAAGTCGAGACGCACCTTACTATGAAGCCTTTCTGGGTCTCTTGAAGTACGAGCTTGAGCCGGACGAACATCAACCGGAAGAGGACGAAGAGATCATTTCCTGGATTCTTGTCAACCTCGAAAAAGACCTGGAAAAGCAGTATAATTCGAAAGAGTAGCTGGGCTCCTAAATATCGTACGACGTCCTTTTAATTTACTCGATGATATCTGTTGTATGGTGTGGCCTTGTGGCTTTTTAAACCTCGATAATTGAAAATACCCATATTGATTCCCTGGCAGAGCTTGGGGTTGCTAAGATTGCCTAGCTATCCATCTAACTCTCCTATATAACATCCTTCAGCGATGGAAGCAATCTGGCTGGCGTTGCTGGTTCAGTAAAGGAAGTAAATGAACGTCAATCGTATGAGTGCATCTGGTGAATTCACCTCACGTGTCCTGTAGCTTGCGCGGCCCCACAGAGGTTGCGTTGTTCTGCCTTAGAGACACCTCCACTGCTATGCATAGGCGAGGTGCGTCTTACCTCCTTGAACAATCGATCGTACCCGCTGTCAAGTCGAGCCAGGATATCAGTGCCTGCTCTACACGGGTGCAGCGCCGGTGGGGTAAAGGGACTCACTGGTCCAATTTACAACTTGCAATATTCCGTCTGAGGCGCACGATTCCTGAATAAACGCCTCCGAATAGCAAGACCCACCGGTAGATATCGGCGTGTACCTACCGCAGCTTGGCAGTGAGCCATACACCGTGCCATTTCGGAATTTGTACGATAACGCGCATCTCCTAGCAACTGGAGCGAACACATTCTCGAGCGAAGATAGCTGAATTCATGAGGTAGTTTTTGTATCCTCCGCAATATAACGACTTGCTAAGCAAGTTTGGAATCGGTGATGGCGGAAGGCCGGAACGGCAGCTGAATACATGACGATCGACTGAAACGTAGTGAGTGAGTGAGGCATGACCGCCTCGCCAGGGTCTGGCTCCGAGATGATGGGTCTAAGTCTGAAAGAGGATTTAAGCTTCACCGTGCATCTGCCCATTAAACAGCTCTCTCCGCTGATCACTGTCGGGTTGGCGAGGTAGCAGGAGAAGGAACGCAACGTACTGGGGCAGACGAAGAGCGCCACGTTTGGGTTGAGGATATATGTCTACTGAAGCAGAGGATAGACAATATTCGAAATGAGAGCTGTGGTCCCGACGGCTTCCCTGCACCCTAGACGTTGACTCGAGGACGACAAGTCGTCGAATCGGCAAGTCATAGTGGGCGATGTACCCGGGTCGGCTGCTTCGAAGATGTGACGACTGAGCAGACGATTTCATGCGTGATGATACAATGCTATGCTTGATGGCTACAACGTCACAGACGTACATTGATGCAACGGCAACTTTCCCGCATCCACGTCTTTTACTTCCCTCCTTCCCGAACTTCACGTCCTTCCCACATTCGCGTCCTTTCCGCATTCACGCCTTTCTCCTTTTAGACCAAGTCGTAGACCTTGTTAGCGCTCTTGATAATGACCCAGAACGAGCTCAAAACACCGAAGAGGTAGGTCAAGGATCGCATGTTGCCGCCTTGAGGCGTTCGCTGAGTGAAGTAGATGTAGCTGAAGACGAGTCGAGATGCAAAGTAGCTGAGAGAGAAGATCGACATGGTTCGGGCAGGGAGACGAGCAAAGTTTCCGGCGAGAACAGCGGTAAAGAAGAGGGGCAAGCTCTCCATGCCGTTCTGGTGCATAGCGGTCAATCGGTTCTAGAAGGGTCATACACACATAATCAGTCTACGCACGGTAATTGACAAGGAGGATGTGCGAAAATGCTTCAAGAACTCACGATCGTGTCCTTGAAGTAAGGAGTATCATTCTCACGCAATTTCAAAGTACCTCGAGGGTTGCTGTTGTCAAACCGCTTACCCAACCAAAGGGCCTTGATGGTGTGAGGCAAGAACGCCGAGAGGAAGACCGCGGGGATCGTGTAGAGTGACAAGTTTCGGTCCAACGAGAAGCTGGAAGAGTTGAGACCCAATCGAGTAGCGGTAGACATGTTGGTTGATTTTGGTTGTTGGGGTTTGAGTAAAAGGTGTTAAAGGAGAGTTGATTGATGAACTATTGGTAGACTTGAAATCTTGTTTGCAGCTTGACAGGTTATATATCTTTTCCGGCCTTTGGGTTCTTTTGACCTCGACAACAATAATACAGTGCCGCAACGATGACGTCGGTAGTTTATGATCGAACCAAGTGGGTGGGATATAAGTTCCCCTAATGATACCTAAATTGACCTTATTAGCAGAGTTTAACCATTTTTTTCAAGGTTTGCGGCTTCTTTTCCAAATATCAACTGAGACATGTTTTTGTCATTTGTTCGGTTGGTCCGGTCCCTGAAGGTGGATGGAGTGAAGCCACTCGACCTCTGAGTTACCTCAAACTTCAGCGTGCGAACAAGACGGCTGTAGAACAAGTATGCTATAGTGCTTACGGTAACACGACATCAACCGCGGCCTACTCACGACTAGCCCGATAGTACCATGATACCGATTGGTATCTTGGGACTGACGACCCGACATGGGTTACAATCAACTGGATTTCGGATATCCTTGACGACATCAAGATGCATCCCTACTCGAGCACCTTTGCTCCGTGTGCCATCCAGAGGGGTGGCTTCGTTACCGGGAATAACGAGTCTGAAGAAAAGGTCGGCTGTTGGAAAAGGGTCGGATGTGCACGACGGAGTCAGGGACATGTCCAGATTTCCACCAGAGAAGATTCGGTATGTACCTTGACGACGAGGGAGAGAAGTTTGTACCGTGCCAACATGCGTTGTATTTATCGATTACACAGAAATATTTCGATTATCGCCCATATTGATGTACGTGCCCTCATGCAATTGAGCTCTCCACCTGCTGCACACTGATTCTCTTCACGTTGTAGCATGGTAAATCAACCCTGGCAGATCGTCTTCTCGAGATGACAGGAACCATCACAAAGGGTCCAGGAGGAAATCACCAAGTCCTCGACAAGTTGAATGTCGAGCGAGAGCGAGGAATCACTGTCAAAGCGCAGACGGTGTCCATGCTGCATACCCATAAAGGCGAAGAATATCTGATTAACCTGATCGACACTCCGGGACATGTGGATTTCAGTTACGAAGTATCGAGAAGTCTCGGTGCTTGCGAAGGGTGTCTCTTATTGGTGGATGCAAGTCGTAAGCCAATAGTCTGCAGAGTGTGCGTTTGTAGTTGCTGAAAATGCCTGTTCGCCGCACAGAGGGATTGCAAGCGCAATCACTAGCCGTCTTCCGAGCCGCCTCATCCCAGAACCTCGCGATCATCCCATGCCTCAACAAAATCGACCTTCCACATGCCTCACCAGAAGCAATCTCAAAGCAAATCGAAGAAGCATTACATATCCCGCCCGAGAAACATCTATACATCAGCGCAAAGAGTGGTTTGGGAGTCGAAAAGGTATTGGACGCAGTGATAGAGCGACTGCCTCCACCTGCGACTACAGGAGATGGATGGAGAGATAGGGTCGCGCGTCTCAGCGCGGGAGGTGCGGTAAGGGAAGGAGCAGAGGAAAGATGGGCAAAGGAAGACGACAACATATTACGTGCGTTGATTGTTGACACATCGTAAGTATTCAGTCAATCGTTAGTATGTTTGGAGGCTAATCTGCTTCCCTCAGCTATGATCGATTCAGAGGTGTGGTGTCTTTAATCAGAGTGTTCACAGGATCGCTCAAGAAAGGTAAATCCTCTCTTGGGCTTCTCAAGCACCGTCACAAGGCTGACTGTCTTCGTTTACAGGTGACAAAATAACGCCAATGGCTTCTGGGAAAAGATATGAAGTCTTAGATGTCGGGATCTTCCACCCAGAGGAGACCACGACTGACGTTCTGCTTGCTGGTCAGGTTGGGTAAGTCGTTGCTTCATCGGCCTTGAGCCAACAACTGATCGGTTTTGGTGGATGAAGCTTTGTCGTGTGCAATATGAAAGACTTTGAAGAAGGTAAGCGCCCCAAAGACCTCATTTAATCATCTGTGTTAACCTCTTGTCTTCGCGTTATAGCCCATGTCGGAGACACCATCACGAACGCAACAACCACGAACATTGAACCGCTTCCCGGTTTCAAGCCGATGCAGTCCATGGTGTTTGCTGGAGTGTTCCCGCTAGATCCTCAAGACTTCCAGAAATTGGAAGAAGCGATCGGCAGGGTTCGTGACTTGGAATACTAGCATTGCAGAAACTTGATTGCTGATCATGTCAATTTGCTCAAATAGCTCACGTTGAACGATCGGAGCGGTAAGCGCATTCGACTTTCGTTGAATGATTTCAACGCTGATCCACTTCGTACCTCACAATGTAGTGACCGTGCAACGAGAGTCGTCTGCAGCACTTGGGCAAGGGTGCAGATTGGGATTCCTCGGCACTTTGCACATGTCTGTCCTCGTGCAGCGTTTGAATGATGAATATGGCGCAGACGTTTGTGTAACAGCACCGACGGTACCTTACAAGAGTTCGTCAACCACCGCTATGTCCCCCCACATTCATCACATTAATTCCAATTCATCGACTTCTGAAGTCGTTTACAAGGATGGCACAGAAGATGTCATTTCGAACCCATACATTTTCCCTGACTCGCACGACAAGACTTCAAGAATCGCACAGGTTGAAGAGCCGATCGGTGAGAAGATTTCGATCATCTAGTCCTCATCATGAGCTAACGCCAAATCTCGTTCAGTACACGCAACGATCATGGTCCCGCAGACTTTCATCGGAGAGATGATGGAACTATGCAACGAGCACCGCGGTATAGAGCTGGAATATAAATTTGTAGAGTCGACTGATCGTGCAGTCTTGCGGTATCAGCTACCGCTGAGTGAGATTGCTACAGAGTTCTTTAGCAGCTTGAAGAGCAGGTATGTCCCGTCCGTTCCAATAACCCGTTCTTTCTGGTACTAATCGCCACAACTTGATGCTTTATTATTGCCACAGGAGTAAAGGATATGCTTCCTTCGATTATGAGGATGCGGGATATGCACCCAGTGATTTGGTGAAGGTAAGTGTGGGTTATCCCTCCGTGCAGGCATCTTCTGACCCGGTCTACGTCTGTCGCTTCAGTTGAACCTAATGCTGAACGGTAAACCCATCGATGCGCTCGCGAGTGAGTCTCCTGCTTCATATCATTTGCCTGATCCGAGTGGTTTCTAATCTCATGTTTCTTGACGTTTTCAGTGATTATACATCGGTCGAAAGCCGTGACTGTGGGACGCGAATGGACGAAAAAGCTCCGTAAGTCATTGGCTTAAACGTAGACTATTATGCGTAGAAGCTGAGTATTGCTTGACACTAGGTGGCGTTATTCCGCGGCAACTTTTCGAGGTAGCGATCCAAGCTCAAGTTGGCAACAAAGTTATTGCGAGAGAAAAGTAAGTCTGGCGGAACATAGACCGTCTCCTGAACTGACTGAAAGTACTCCGTCCTTGACAGCTTGTCAGCGATGAGGAAAGATGTCACAGCAGGCCTTTATGGAGGTCACTATGAACGAAAGGTTAGTTTGATGATGTTGCGGGAAACGCTGTGAACGTTGACTGATCATACCAAATTCGATCCGTGCCTGCTTCAGATGAAACATCTTGAAAAGCAAAAGAGAGGAAAGGCAAAGCTGAAGAGTCTGGGAGCAGGTAACATTCATGTTCCACAGACGGCGTTCTTCGAGGTCTTGAGCAATAAAGGGAGCAAGTAGGCACGACTTGTATTAGGTTGGTATTATGCGATTAGGTTAGTATGCATTTCATGGGACTGCGTAGGGCCAACTTGCAGTCATCGGGATGCAGCTATTATAGGGCCGACCACTTACGGTACCAATCCAGCTGTCCATTACAACACCGTGCAAACGCCCTCCTCTCATACCTGTATTCAAAGATGTCTATTTTGCAACAAGAGGAATGGCAAGCCAATATCGTACATGACGTCATGATGGATAGCACACGTTTTTCTTGTTGTTTATGTTGTCGCTTTGCACCGACAGCAACGACGTCCTTCCGCAATCTCGCATGGTAGCATTTATTGAGTGGGTGGACCTCTATGTATCAGACGTGCCCTCCAAACAGCGAACCACTTCGCGACTTGCGGTAGGCTGTATTGCAGACGGCAAAATTGCGCGAGAGATGACTATCGACAACGAGGGGCCCTCCTTTGCAGGAGAGAATGCCTCGCCGCGGGATTCCGCATACACTTCTCTATCTTCGCTCATGAAACCTGCGAAATCGGCCTCAAAGTCATCAGCGTCGCCAAAGACGAAAGCATCCAACGGAGGAGCGCAACAGAAGCTGCTATCACCGACACCGATACGAAAAGGACAGTATAATCGATTGTACACGGTATCCGAGCGGTCTGAAGGTGGTTCTGCTCGAAGTTCGCCCAATTCATCTGGAAGAGAACGAGATAGCGCTCAAAGTCACAGCCCGTTGACTGTTGGAGAAAATACAGGAAGAGGAAGGAGCAGGAGTAGAAGTCCGGCTCCAGGAACCCAGGGCAGTAAGAAGAAAGTTAATACGAAAAAGTCGGTATGGAGTATCATCGCGTTGACGATATCCATGGGAGGTGCCCAGGTAAGGTCAAGCACCAACTCAGGAATACCAGAATATAGCTGACGGATTGCAACCCTACAGGTCGCCTGGGTGGTTGAATTAGGATACGGGACTCCGTATCTGCTGGATCTAGGACTGACGGAGCAGTTGACGTCGTTGGTGTGGCTCGCAGGTCCAAGTAAGCGAAATATTTATCAGTATTTATGACCTCTGTTGATCCCTTTGATCTGTGCAGTTTCCGGCCTGATCGCTCAGCCACTGATCGGAGCCATTTCCGATTCGTCGACTTCTCGTTATCGGCGGCGGTACTGGATCGTTATGGCTACCATCGTTCTCGTCTTTGCCGGTCTGGGTTTGGCGTTTACGGTACCCATTGCTAGGACCCTGGTCGATATCTTCCGGGGAGGTGCTGCTGATTGGGATCCTCATCGCCAGAAGCTGGTGAGTACAGGCTGCCCGTTTGACTCATCTCTTCATTCTGCTGAGTACTACCATCCACAAGGCCAAGGACATCGCCATTGGCATCGCCGTTACCGCCTTCTATGCCCTAGACTTTGCTCTCAATGCGTGAGTCAGACTACCTCCTATCTCATATTCAGTGTGTTCTTAACCGATGCCACGTTCTCTCCTCCAGACTGCAAGCTTCTCTGCGGAATTTGGTGCTGGATGTCACGCCAGGAGAACAGCTTCAATCTGCAAACGCTTGGCATGGTCGATTCAACCATGTTGGAAATGTTGTAGGATTTGCTATGGGTGGGTCTCGCTTCTCATTGACCGTATGGTCAAGAATTCATTTGCATTCTGCATTTGCAGGAAGTCTGAATCTGGCAAAAGTACCTGTTTTGAATCTCGTCGGAGGCGGTCAATTCCGAAAAGGTAGATGTCGTTTGCAGGGGTTAGGCAGAGATCCGTTACTGATTGATCATTTCTGCCAGTCTGCATTGTTGCTATCCTGGTACTCATCCTTACGGTCTGGATAACATGTTGGACGCAGGAAGAACAGGAACGAGAAGCAGAATTCGGAGCGAAGAAATCGTGAGCAACACATATCGTTTGATTACATATCGTGCTCATAAGTCCTTTGCGTATCGATAGGAAAATCACCGATGTGATTGCTACCATCTACGAAGCTGTTAGGCATTTACCCAAGCCAGTCCGACGCGTATGTTACGTGCAGATCGCTGCGTTCATGGGCTGGTTCCCATACCTTTTCTATTCGACAACCTGGGTGGGAGAAGTCATGGCAACGGAACTAGGTCACGAACCAGATACGGATGAGGCCACTCGCGCAGGAAGTTTGGCATTACTGATTTACAGTTGTGGTATGTTTCTTCAACTTGCTCTACTGTCTTCGATAAATATCTGACCTCACCTTCCGCAATCCAGTTGCCATTGTTGCTGGAACGATTCTGCCATACCTTGCTGCCCGAGACCATCGACTACTCAAGCCTGAAAGCGAAAAGGTCGATGAAGAGTCTGAGTCGGACTCGGACGATGAGGATCGAGAGTTGACGCGCATTCAGGAAATGGTTCGACAATGGAAAGCCGAAGCTGCTAGAGAGGGAAGACCCCTGAAATTACCAAGGAGTGGGTCTTATCTCTTGTTTACCTAGACTGGAGGTTTCTGACTTCTTTCTCAACCAGTGCCGTTCATGCTCAGAAACATTTGGACGTGCTCGCAATTGCTGTTCGGAGCCTTGATGTTCACGACTTTCTTCATTAATCGAGTTTGGCAGGTAAGTCGTACTGTATACGTTACTGTCATTGGAATACTGATATCCCGCTCTTTTTCCAGGCAACTGTTATGATAGCCCTTGTCGGTAAGTAATCCTTTTATTGCATCCACGGATGAGACGCGATTGAATCGAATCCTCTTCGGCAGGCATATGTTGGGCGGTTTCATGTTGGGTGTAAGTCCGACTAGAGACAAAAGCTGCAAAAAGTTGATCTGACGCCCTTGATTCATATAGGCCTTTCGCGTAAGTATCAGCGTGGACGTACTACTATCTTGTAGCGTACTAATCCCGATGTTTTCGTGACGGTGACAGCATCATTATGGAGGTGGGTTCTCCCTCATAATTGCATGGCGACATGTGTTGACTTCTTTGTCCTGCACATGACAGTACCTGAAAGAAGTCGACGACCGCGGCCAAGCAGGGAACGAGCAAAAGGCAGCGCCAAGGCAGCCGCCCTCCTCTAACCGCCCTCGTTCGACCTCACCCCATAGGCCCAATCACTCGCGGGCTGCTTCTACCCCGGTTGGCTATACACCTCAACACACTCGATCTCCCGTCAACGAGAGGACGGGGCTGATCAGAAGTTTCTCTACGGCTGATATTGAAGGGATCAATGAAAGCGTTGATTATGCTGGTACCAAGCCTGCTGGAGGTAAGTATTCTTCATTCCTCGAGATTTTTCTTCTCTGGAGTACTAATTCGGATATTCTAGGCACAATTATGGGTATCCATAACCTTGCTATTGTTTTCCCTCAGGTGGGTCTATCGCTTGAACCCAGGAGTGATTTCTTACTAACATCATCCCGCAATACCTCTGATAGTTTATTGTAAAAGGACCATCCTCGAAATTGCTTGCGTAGACCCACTCACGCCCCTGTTTCCTTTATAGATCGCCATTATCGCCTCTATCATCTTCAAGCTTACAGACTCTGATGAACCGCGGGGAGCGGATCCTAATGGTGCCGCATACAGTGGTGTCTCATGGACACTACGTTTCGGAGGGTTAATGGCGCTTGTGAGTCCTAGCACCTTGACGTCTTTTTGGGATCATGCTAATCGCCCTTGCTATCAGGTCGGAGCGCTGATCTGCCGAAAAGTAGCGCCTACAAAGACGGAGAAGGTATGTACCTTTCCTCGCTCTCGGTTGGCTAGTCGTTGACGGTGTCTTTCACAATTTATCAGGCTATGAGAAGGCGATTAGCGGAGATGCAGGAACAAACTGCAGAGTCTGAGGCATAGATACCATACTGAATTTTCTTAAATTATCACGCCTCTCCTGTCAATAATTGCTACATACATACGAAATGCGACGACACGCCCTGTAGTACTTGATGGGGATCATGTAGCCTGCGAAATGTACTTTGTACCACTAAAAATGATTTGTCCGCACTGTCTGCCATATCTACTATATGTTGAGCTTGTATAGTAGGTGCTTCAGGAGCGCTGTGCCAGTATATACGCAACCTCTAAGATGGGAACGAGTGTGCAAGCCTCCTTAAAATCAGCACATCCAGGCAGCGCTCGCAGACGCTTCATATCTCTGGATGTCTAGCTGGTAATCTCCTATTCGAAATATGATGTCGTTGAATCATGCCCGTCTTACCCCTTTCCTTATGCGACTGTTCGCGATCATGTATACTGGATTCGAACCACTTGCGCAACAACCGCCCACATTCCGTATGCATGGTGGGTGGCGACCCGTATCGAGCAGTACAAACTGGTGTCTTTCTGACCAACTTCTCCTTTCCAAGTTTCGAACAATCGTGAATCACAAGACAAAAGTATACCTTGGGAAGCTCTGATCGCCAAATTACTGACATTACCCCTCTCGTTCTCGTACTCGCCTCGTCCATGGTGACATTTCATGCGTTTCATGCGTTTCATACGTTTCATATAATCAAGGCTATGCCGTTGTCGATCAGTATGAAACGCCGCATATCGACCTCGGCCTTGAACTACCTTCTCGGGTAGAGAAAGAGGAGCTGTAGGAGAGGAGACATCTTTTCCTGCTTATGGCTTCCTCGCCATAACGTCCCGTGCTCGACTTGTGCTGAAACTTTGCGGCAGGCTTAGAAGCAGACAAATATCGAGTGTGGACAATGCGTTGATGGCTCGATTGCTGGTCTGTTGAGTATTATATATATCTCGTGATCATCGCTATACCCTCTATAGACCTCTAGACGCCATCTACCTTCGCTACCGCGTTCCGTGACTCACCAATGAACAAATACACATCACACTTCACCCTATCACCTGGTCACCTGGCCACCTATGACTCGCAGCGGTCATCAACCAGCTCTAGTCCAGCTTTCCCACCCAATCTTAATGTTCACACATGTTCTACGCTACGCCCAGGGCCAGCACAGCCAGCACAGGTGAGTTCTGCATCCGACACTGGACATTCCGCTTCTCGATGACCTCAGGGGCTTTCCTGCTTTCTCCTTGCTGTCTCCCAGCTGCTCTTCCTCTCTCCCACGATTGGTCTAGCGGCGTTTCGCGGCATTTGCTGCTTCCCAATCCCTCGCTGCACATTGGTCCTCGGGGCAGCTCCATGGGCCCGTGGAATCTACGTGGATGCTCCCGTTGATTGATGGCAAGCTGAAGGGCTGGAGGATATATAGAACGAGGGATCTCGAGGGGGATTTGCCCGTTTTGCGAGTTGATGGATGGTGTGTGCGTGCATTCGCAAGGTTGGCTTCAAGGCAGTTGGTGAGTTGGCTTCGTCTTTCCATCACATCACCCCTCTCTTCTTTTCTCCCATCTTCTCGTCGTCCCAAGTGTCGTGGTGTTGTGTTGCCGTGGTGTTGTGTGTTGAGTCGTGGAGCAAGTAATCCCCTCAAGCAACCCGTCGATGACGGTAGACCGGTCGTTGCACCTTCCTGTGAGTCCTTCGACTTCCTACCATCGCACGTTCCTCTTGACTGGTCCTTGTCCTCTTTTCATACAGGGATCGGTTGATGTAGCATTCCGTAAGTCTTTCCTCTTCCTGTCGCCCGCGTTCTTCTTGGCTGGCCTCCTTCCTCTTTCTATACAGGGTCGGCTGCAACTATCTTCTTTCGTCGTGTGTCGTGTGTCGTGTGTCGTGTGTCGTGTGTCGTGTGTCGTGTGTCGTGTGTCGTGTGTCGTGTGTCGTGTGTCGTGTGTCGTGTGTCGTGTGTCGTGTGTCGTGTGTCGTCGCCGTGTTCCCTTCCCCAAACCACCCGCCAGCAGTGTGCTTCAAGCTGTAAGTAGGACCTTCCACCTACACTCGAAATGACACACAGCATCCATCACTAACCTACCTTCCTGTTACACAGACCGCGTCCTCGTTCATGAAACCCCCTCAAGTCTCGCAAGTTCTTCAAGCGCTTCAAGCTCTTCAAGTACTCGCGCACCCTTCAAGTCCTTTTTGCTCTTCAAGTACTCGCGGTCTTCAAGTTCTTCAAGCCCTTCAAGTTCTTCAAGTCTCTTCAAGTTCTTCAAGTTCTTCAAGTCCCCTCAAGCCCTTCAAGTAGCTTCAAGTCCCCTCAAGTCCTTCAAGTAGCTTCAAGTCCCCTCAAGCCCTTCAAGTATCTTCAAGTCCCCTCAAGCCCCTCAAAGCCCTCAAGCCCCTTCGTCAAGTGTCCGTCAATATACCATGTGAGTCGTTCGACATCTCCTCTAGAACAAAACATACTCTCACTTCTTCCTCTCTCCTCTTTTAGCTTGTTTATCTGGGGGCTCCTTATGTTTCCGTGGGCTCCATATGTTCCGTTGGCTCGACGCAAAGCGCAAAACAGTTAAGTCATACTGTTCCGTCACCCCGTTTCCTGTTGGCTCTTAAATGGTACCTCTATGATGAACATGCGTTGCATTCTGAGAGGCCCTCATCCCCATTCCTCTCTGACTTTCGCGTCGATCGTGTCGTTGATGAAGGAGGACATCGAGTATTACTGATTGTATTGCGTGTTGATCTTGCAGACCGTCCTTCGAAACCGAACGAGATCGTCGTCCCCGTCAATTCTAATAGCGTAAGTACACTTGTCCTGATACGTGTTGGTGTTCAAGTAGCTGACTGCCTGTTCGACTTCTGTTATCCTGCAGGTCACCCTCTTTCATGTTCGCTCCTTGTATCAGACGTACCTCTCATTGTAATGACTTGCTTGTTCAAGGCTTCGCACTCGTTGTATTTTCTGTATTGCTATCAATATATTTACATTACCATTGTCACAACACATCTCGTGTCCGCGCATGGTAATCGTGTGCTTGTTCTTGCATAAGTCGTCCTTCTTGTAGTTCTACAGCCCACAAGACGAGTAAGGTCGGCTCGCGCCGCAAATACTTGCGACTGGCGAAACGTCTTGCCTTAGGAAATCTCACAGCCTTCGCCGTCGCTTGGCTTTGTCGCTTTTGTCGAACGATGTCGTACAAGTAGGTCGTCCTATTGTTGTCCCCCCCCCTCCCCCCCGCCCCACCATTGAATGAGCTTGGAGACCGGTCCAAGAGAACTCACGGAAAACGGGGCCCTCGTTTGCTGTAAAGGAAGACCACGGCAGAAAATTTTGAAGTGACTTTGAATAGGCTCTTGACCACCTGCCGTGAGGAAGCGTTGTGATAAGCTTGACAGTGGTTTCAGCCCAACCCGATGCTTGCAGCTTTGCGTTTCAGAGAGACACGAGTGGATCCTCCTCATTCGCCGAATACGCAGGCCCTTGCGCATACTGAATTATGTAATCGTTCTTCACGGAACCGAGTTTCTTTTTGAGGGTTTGCCATACACGGTCGTGCTATTGTCGAGTTTGAATATACACACACCTCGAGACTACATTGTAAACAGCCGGCAGTTCTGTCTGTCAGACTCGACAAGCTGCTCACATTGTTGCCATCATGTCAACCGGCCAACCAATGGGAGCTACGCCTCGTCCTCCCGGGTCGGATGGTAGTAAACAGCAATCCGTCAACGCGCTCTTGTCCTTGCTGCGAACGCTTGGAACCAACAAACAACCTCAGCAACAGCAGCAACAACAACAACAACGGGTTCAGCAGACACCTAGACCTATCACAGTACAAGCATCACCCAGAGTAGCATCCTCAGTATCATCATCATCGACGTATCAAGCACAGAACCAGCCGTATCAGCAGCCATCCCGGAGTTTCTATCAGTCAAACCATTCGTCTTACACCGGAACACTTCACGATGCGCTACAAGCTCAGTCACAAAACAACACACCGAGGCAAGGCTATCAAGCCCCTCCCTTGCCAAACGTCCAGTTATCTACTGCTAACCGCCAAGCCGGTCCTGCTCGAGTCAGATTTGCGGCATCACCTAGCGTCGCGGTCATCTCCAGCTCATCCGCCAACTCCGCTCCTTCGCCTGCACCAATTCAGATCACCCAGCAAGCAAAACCCACGTTGAGTGCTGCTGCTCGTTCCAACAACCATGTGGCCCAGACCAACATGCAGATCCTTCAAAACATGTTCAAGAACACGAACTCGACGGCTTCTCGGCGCAGACAAAACGCGCTTGCTGGATTGCTCGAGAGTATTCGATCAGGCAAGGGTATCAGTATAGGAAAGCCCAGTCAGATACGTCCGAGTACATCTTCCACGAGCTCGGGAAAGCAAGCGGATAGGAATGGCCAGGCTGCTGATCCGCCTAGGAAGAAGCGACGGATGGAGACTCCGGGAACTGGACGTAATCGCGGACTCTACTACAACCTTGATCCCGCTTCAAGGCAGTCATCAGCGTATTCCACGGTCGAGGAAAACGACGAGCTTCGCTCCACGGCAGATGAAGACGATGAACCCGTCGGTCGACCGTTTGGACCCTGGTTGCCTAGTCAAATCGGGCCTGATGGGGAACTTTTACCGCGTAAACGAGGTCGTCAGAGGATCTTGACGCCCGAGGAAGCACTGGCGAGGAGGAAGGAGCGCAATAGGATTGCTGCACAGGAAAGTAGGAGGAAAAAGGCACAGCAGTTGTCCGGTACTGTCAGAAAGGTTGGCGAATTGGGTGGAGAATTGGAGCAAACGCGAGTCAAGTACGAAGAGTTGACAAAGGCGTAAGTACTGCGAGCTTGCATTCTTCGCATCATGTCAACAACTAACGTCTTGCTCACATAGTCACGAGGAGCTGGTCCAAAAATACAATGATCTCGAAAACGCACATCAGACGCTCAAGAACGATTACGACCTGCTTCAAGACCGCCAAAACCAAATCACAAACGCGATCGAGATGGCTTCTCGTCTCGGCGACGACAGCGAGTTCCCCAACGAGTTCTCTGACGAAGACGACGACGAGGGTCATCAGGATAACGGAAACGAGGATGGTCAAGGAGAAGATCGTCGTGCTGGATCCGTCGCCGAAGGAGATCGTGGCGACAACGTGATCAGCATCAACGGTGTCGACATGAACATTGACGAGTACCTCGCCTTTTCGTTGGCTGCTGCCGCTGCTGCACAGGAAGATTCGATGGAACAGCATGCACAAGAAGCCAACGAGCATATGGACGGACTGCATCATGATGATTCGAATCACGGAACGCCATTCGGAAATGAAACGAGTGCCGGACTCGACGGGGACTACCACGGCAGCTCGGCAAATGTAGAACATGGAGACAACCATGGATATATGCCGTTGCATCTTCCTCCGCCCAATGATATGGAGAACCCGGGTGAAAGCGTCAATGGCGACCCGTCCGCTTCCATCATCTCGGCCCTCGAGAAACTCAACGAGACACATCCGACGGATGGGCATGCTCTCGTCAGTCAATCGCTGAATTTGCCGATAGAAGTCGATGGAACGCTCGCAGAGACTTTACCTGCACCTCAGCGAACATCGGAAGTCGCCGAGTCCCACCCTCTCGCGGAGACCGCCACTTCTGAGGGACAAGAAGGTAGGAAAAGGAAGCGCACCGATGAGGATGAAGACGAAACCAATGCTGCTGGAGCGGAGGAGGACGCAACTACACCCGCCACCATGGGAGAGTTTGACGATGATGAGGATGACGGTGATTTCGTTCCTGAATTCGAGATCGGATGGGCGGGCGATGCTACTCCTGGTCTCGCGGGGGATCAAGTCGAAGGGCACGCTAGTCCCGCCGAGGACGACCTACCGGCTCAGACGCAGGATTCCATCATGGCGCAACCCACACAAGGCGCCGTTCACGATGTCGAGGAAGAGGACGACGAAGAGGAAGAGGAAGATGACGACGAGTACTTTCGAATCGAGGAAGCCGACTACGAAGACTTGTTCCAGCCAATCGAAGATGTTCCGATTCCCGTGGACGATTACCAGGACATTCAAGCGCAGTACATGCAGCATCTAGAGGAGTTCAACGCGACCATGTTGAGAGAAGAAATGGCACGACGGATCGCAGACGAGACTGCTGTCGGTATCAGTATGCGCGTGCATCATCCTCCTGCGGCGAGTTTCCCGACTACCACGGATGATCTCGAGGCGCAACGTCAAGCAGCGCAGGCGTATCAGGATACACTCGAGAGTCTGGGTATTGCGCCAGAGGCGAGTCAACCGTCTCAGAAGTAGGATTACAGGGACTGCAGTTGTTGTAAAAGTTCGAGGTCAATCGTTGTATGAAGTTGTACAAATCATAGAAGAAACTTTGGACGCCCACATGCAAACATCGCATCAACCCATTGTCAATCCACCCGTTCTACACGAGCTGAGCCAACATACTCTCCGCATCCTGCAACAAATCACGTTGAACCCACCCACCGCAAATCGCCCTATGAACGATCCACGCATTCACCCTCATCTCCTCCTGCCCTTCATCCACACCCCGCCCATCCGGCCCAATACGCCCCGTAGCGATCTGCCAGATGATCAGTTTTACGCATGTTTTCGCAAGCTGTCGGAGGTCGGACATGAGATCCGCAGAGAGGTGGTCTTCTAGGAATAAAAGGCACGCAAAGATCCACCGAGCGTATATCGGGGTGAGCGGGGTCATCGCTGCTGCTGTTGACGTCGGTCTTGGTGGATGTTCAGGATCGTCGGTGCTGGTGAGTTCCACAGAAACGAGGTCGAGCGACTCGGATATCCACGTATCGAGGTACGCCAACGTCTTGTGCAGGCGCCACTACATATAAGACAAGTCTCAGTCAGCTTCCCCTGCCCTGCACCAGCCCAATCGGAGCGAGGAAGAGCGGGGGAAAGGCCTGGTCACTTACTTGTGAGAATGCAGCGATGAGCGGCAAAGTGGGCTCCCGTGCCCTGTGTTTCGCCTGTTCTGGCTCGAAAAAGTATTTCTCAGAGTCTACTGGACCGTCCGTTTCGTCATCGTCGTCGTCCGATGTGTCAGCTCCATGGTCTTCTGGGAACTCGTTGTCGTCCTCGTCGGCGTCGGTCTCGTAGTATGCCTCTTCATTCATCGCCTCTTCCTCATTCATCGCCTCTTCCTCATTCATCATCTCCTCCTCATTCACCTCCTCCTCCTCCCCTGACTGCTCGACTCCAGAATCCGCCGTGCGTGGTATCGCAAGAAGATCATCCTCGACCCGTTTTTCATCCGAGGTTGTCGTCCTTTGCTCTTGCGCTTGGGCTTGTGAGATGAACGGTTCTGCGAATTGAGGGTATTGCGAGATCTTTGACTACGTGGCAGCGAGGGAGGAGGTAACGCGTCAGCTGAATGAGCCTATTCTCCTTGCTTGCTCGATGGTAGAGAAGGAGAGAAGAGGGAAGAAGACGCACTTTATGGATCCGTTTCCTTTTCACGCCAATAATATACGACTGCACACTCGGATGCGGGATACTCTCCAACGATAGCCTGGGAATCTGAGATTTGCTGCGGTGGATGTACTATGAAACAAGGCGACTGAATCAGTAATCTTGCGTGGTAGGCAGTATGATATTGTTGCGGCGAAGAAGGAAAGGGAAGAGAGGCGCCGCCTTACGTTGCGGTAATTCCTGAAATGTGCGTCGAATGAGATTTGCCATGATTCAGTAGGCAACGCCGGATGCCTCGCGTTCTTTCCCTCAGCCGACGAGTCGGTCGAGTTTGAGCTCGTTGCACGTGTCGTTGTTGATGGTTGTTCTTTTGTGAAATGTGTTGCGCGGTAGGGGTTTGGAGCGGAAGTGATCCATGGTAGTGCGCGGGACTGTTTACTATTTACAACACACCAACCAACGCCGCAAGACTGGATAAGCTACCACGAGAAGGGAAGATGGTGGTGACAATACGACGTACTGCATCATGGCGAGATATTCTTCCCCGTTCATAGGGACACCGTTGAACCCCTGTTCGAGGGTGGCCATAGGGAGACATTGTCGTCCTGTACCTAGGAGGACTTCACCGTCCGCGTCTTCGTCCGCGTCGAGGGAGGCGGTCAAGGGGAATGGGATGTGGATCTGTTGAGGGTATTTTGGTGGCATTTGTGTTGGTTTGTTGGTTGGTGAGGCAAGGGATTGAACAAGTTGGAAGAGGGATGAAGAAGGAAATAATAGTTTACATAGTGTAGGATGATATGAGGCCTCGATCGTTGTTCCTAGGAGGCACCTTACTCTACTCTAACGTATACCTTCTTACCCTTTTCTCGTTAATACCCCCGACTGCCCCCTTTACAACCTAATCACCATACCACCGTTGCAACTTGCCTCTTACGCTGAGCATGGCATTCAGTAGAGTCGCCCTGGCCGCAGCGCTACTGGGTAATCTCCCTCCCTTTCCGCCGAATTACACAGCCCCGTACGCTCGCTAACCTCTTTCCCTATCTCCTTGCCTTGCCTTGCCTTTAGAATACGACAATGATAATCCAGCATCAGGACTCGCACCAAGGAAAGCACGCGAATCGGCAATTATACTCGGTGCAGTCGCTCCACCACCGCTACCGCCGTCGCAGGCATCAGTAGTACGAGATGGAATACAACAACAACGAGGACCGCAGCACCGTTTCTCCGGGATCATAGAAGATCGAGGATCAACGTATGGCTATATTCCAGGTAAAGCGCCGCCCTGGGACGGACCGGAGGAAGCTGATATGGCGGATATGGGTATGCAGGAGGATATGGACGTTGATCTTACCGAGTGGGGAATCCCAGAGACGTCTGACCCGTACCCACGGCACCGGGACCAGCTACGGATCAACACGAGTCGCGAGTCGCTACGACACGATCCATCATCACCCCTGAATCGACTCGCAAGTCCTACAGCCTCACATGGACAACCAGCGAAACCAGCCGTCACTTCCCCGACGAACAGGAGGAATAGAAAAGGCCGGACAGTATCGTTCCATGATTATACGTCGATCTACAACCAATCCGCGAATCAACAAGGCGAAGACGGGATGGAGGAACTCGCTCATGCTCCGCAACAGGGAACCCGGGATGGGGACGGGGAAGGGGAAGGGACCGTTCGTCCAAGGTCGAGTATGAGCATCATGAACCGCGGTCGACCGACCAGTCCGTTCAACGCTCCGCAGGCATCACCGACTGCCGCAACCGGATCTGTCGCCGTCTCCCCAACCGGATCGAGTGTGCTTCCAATGGCGCTGCATATCCCGCTCCCTGGATCACCAGGACAAGCAACTCCAACGTCCCCCCCTTCCAGATCGATGTATAACCAATCCGACGACCAGTTGTCGAATCCGTTTGCGTTACCGCCGCCTGCGGGCCCACGGTTGTCCCGTTTTGATCCCAAAGTGATCATTCCGACTGTAGGTGAACAACCCACCGCCGCCGGCGGGCCATCATCGCGCGGGAACGGAGAACGACCAACTAGTCTCGCAAGTGGTTATTTCCCTCGTATGAACAGCCACCGGACGTCCCTCGTCGCGCCTCCACAACAACAACAACACCACCAACAACCAACAACGATATCCCGCCTCCGTCCGCGTACGTTGATGATGCCCACACCGCTGCACGGCACACTCGACCCGTCCCAATCCGCGCCGGATTCTCGGTGGGACACAGAAGGGTATCACAAGGGCGCGAAACCGATGCCCCCTGGTGCATTGACGAGGCCGGATTCCTTTGTCGGGTTGTTGAATGACAAGGCGGGCGTGGCGAGCGGCAGGAACAGGTTTTCCTCGACTCAGCAGTTGTTCAGGGTTACCTTGGCTAGTGTGGATGCGGCGGGGAAGCAGGGAAGCCAGCATACGTCTGCGGCTGGGTACGGGTATGAAACCGGGTTTATGGATATACCGCCCTCTGCGGAACGGGATGGCGAGGTTGGTGTGCAGCAGTATGGTGGGAGGGGTGACGATGATGATGATGGTGGTGATGAGGACTTTGTCGAGCCTGGTGGGGAACAGGATTGGAGGCCAGAGACGAGGTTCGTACAGGGTCCGAGTTTGATGGATCGGCTCGAGGCGAGGAAGGCAGAGTTGAAGAGCAAGCAAAGGTGAGTTGTTGCATGGGGGGTATGACAAGCGCAATACTAGATGGATGCTGATGTTTCTCGCGCGCGCCGGGGCTGTAGAGTGTTCCGTGGCGATAATCGACCGGCAATGATGTCCCGCTCCTCCAACGGCCCATTGGTCACCCTTGATCCCACAGTTGATCCATTAACGGGTCAAACCTCGCCGCGGCTACAGAACCACGCTTCCCTCGTGCTGCAAGACGATGATGGTCGTCTTTTAGCGAGGTCGGCTAGTCAGGGCGAGGCAGCAGGACGACGACCCAATGTGCCACCAACGCGTGGGAAATCCGTGTTTGGAGTCGATACGCTGTGGGAGAAGGAGGTGAAGAAACTCGAGGCGCAACGTAAAGTCGAGCGCGGGTTGGCGCTGCAGATCGAGGAAGAACAAGGGAGGAAGAAGAAGGGTGGGCGGAAGGGGAAGCGGCGGCAAGGCCCGAGTCACCCGGAACTGGAGCTGGAACAAGAGGGCACGCGCGTGGAAGATCCGTATACGGAAACGATGCACTCCCAGGGCCGACAAGATGTCGATATCCCACCCAGTCTCAGCCTCGGTGATCTCGCCAACGCACTCGAGGCGCCATTCAACCCTTCGCAAGGCCGAATCTCCGACGTCGCGAACCCGAGTCTGATACCGCATACGAATGTCGATGTCGATGACTGGGCTGCTGGATCAGACGATGAGGCGGGGCTGGCTGCGCAGCCGAGGAGGCGGAAGAGGCGGACGGTGAAACCTGTTGTGCCCGAAGTTGCGGGGAGTGATTCAGAGGATGATAATGTTCCGCTTGCCAAGGCTTTTGGTGTGACACGTGCCAAGTCGAGAGCAGAGGAGAGTGATAGTTCAGAGGATGAACCGTTGTCGAATTTGGTGAGTGTGATTCCCGAATGTTTGCGCGAGGACAAGGATGTCGGATGTGCTTATTGTTTTTGTTGGATGTGCATAGAAGAAGAAGGTGTCGAGTAGGACTCTGGATGTGGCTGATGAGGATGACGTACCTCTCGCCTTGCGACGAGCAAAGAAGTCCACAGTCGGGGCAGCACAGCATACGGCCAGCCCGGCTGTAGACGAAGACGACATGCCGCTGGCGCAAAGGCGACTTCGCGCACAAGGGACTGGTATGGCTGATCCTCATCTACAACAGCAGCAACACCATCTCGCCATGGCTATGCAACACCAGAGCATGATGATGAACCCCATGATGTCGATGTACGGCCACCCACCCGTCATGAACATGGGAATAATGGGCATGCCTTCCCCTATGGGCATGATGCCAGGCGCACCACCCTTCGGAGCATTCAACAACAACAATGTCTCTGCGTATTCCTTGCCTCACGCTGCTGCTGCTACTCCTCCGGATCCCAAGATTGATCGATGGAGACGAGAGATTGAAGCGAGAGAGGGGAGTATGGTTAGTGTGCCGCCATCGGTTGTTACTTCTGGAGGGAGAACGTAGGCGGCGGCGCCTTCGTTCGCTTGCAGAGTGCATTTTTCAGGGTACGACAGGGAAGGAGGGTATGGAGTTGTATCGCATGGCAGTATTCGTCGTTATCATAATTATACATACCCGTCGGATCTTTGCGTTTGAGAATGGCTATTGCCACTGTATATGTTCAGGTTGCGACGTTGTGGCTGTCAGCCTCGTAAAAGGCGCACGAGAAAAGCGACCCCCAAAAGCGGGATCGACGAATCTGGAACATTTATTTCCATGAGTCATGTTGAGAAGAGTCGTCTATTATTGCTGGCACCCATCTATCTGGCAGTATTTCGTATTCCTCTTGTCATTTCTTCAACTTTATCAGAGACCTGTCATCGGTACAGGACACTTTCAATCAAATGCAACGCACAACCATTCGACAACTAGTCCGTATATCGGGCGCCACATCGACAACCCGCATTTCGCCGCCATTCACTTCCGGTGCTGCAGCGTTACGTTACGTATCATCCTTCAAGCGACCAACATCCCTCGCCCGTTCCGGATTCTGGCAACAGAGGTGGAATTCCAGTATCACTGCGCCGATAGGCGATGGTGGTGATGCTGCTTCACCAAACGTCTCTATCGAGCCGAGACTGTGAGTTTCCCCCTCGCCTCATACGACGAAACCCATCCATCCTCGCTACGCTCGCTCGCTCCCGTTCCTTACCTGTTGCTTACAAAACGCACAAAACGCGTTTCGGTGGCGGCGCATACCCGGCGGGGTTTTTTAGATCAATGACAATGACGTGCACTGCAGATGATTGTGGACATCGGTCTACGCATGAATTCACGAAAAGGAGTTATCAGCGAGGGATAGTGATTATCCAGTGTCCCGAATGCAAGAACCGGTACGTTCCCCCCGTCCGCCCGCCCGTCCGCCCGTCCGTCCGAGACCCTCCAAGGTCCAACCTCTACAAAAGCTAACTTGCATTGCACGCACCCCCAGCCACCTGATCGCAGATCATCTCGGCTGGTTTGAAGAATCCACGCGGGAAGGCAAGCTGCGCACGATCGAGGACGTGTTGGCCGCCCGTGGTGAGAAGGTGCAGCGCGGGAAAAAGTATGATGATGGGACGATAGAGATTGCTGATGCTGATGCTGATGCTGCTGCCGACGAGGTGGTTGACAAGTAGTGTGCGCGCCGGGCGCAGTGGTCGGTGTTTTGCCGGGGGGGATTTCCCGTGTTGAAAAGTTGTAACAAGGCGGTAGATTCGACGCTCATTGTTGTATCTATAATAAAAAGAAACCCCCTTCTCACGTCGGAACTTGGGGTTGAACACGCCCCCCCCCCCCCCCCACGCATAACCTGTGCTGTATCGCATTCAAGTTCAAAGGTAGCATGTAGAGTACAACGTCTCGCGAAATAGCCAGCGAATATCAATACAACAACGCCCGCCCGCGCAAACCCACGTCCACGTCCGCACCACGCTGGAACCCGACAAGCATCAACCAACCAACCAACCGCCCAACCAACGACTGCACGACCAAACAAACGACCGCACGACCAAACGCCGGGCGATTCTATCTAAACTTGCTGTACAGAATAAGCAAGATCAACAAGACGAGAATCCCAATCATCCCAGCCGTCATGAATCGCTGCTGGTACATACTACCCCCGGCGCACAAGGGAGGCGCGATCAGTCAAGTGCCTTCTCCGTTGGGACATACATCGGGAGAAGCCCCGGGGGGCCGGCGCGGGGCGCGGGGTGACGCTTACTGCCATATCATCTTCTTCAACGTCCCCGACGCTCTATCGATATTCCCATCCGCGACACCGAGCTACGCCGAACCACGAAGAACAATCCCGTCAGCTTTCGTTTGTTCTCGCCATCTACCCCACTGCGTGCGTGCGGGTGGGGAGGGGGCGGAGACTCACGGTATCCCGCGTATGCTCAAGCTGCGATCGTTGTCCATGCAGATTCCTTAAAATATCCGCTCCGACATCTTCCGTCTCCAATGCGATCCGCTGGGCATTGTCTAGCCTTCGTGAGCCTTTTGTTTTTTTTTCCCCGAGCCCCGAGCCCCGACACCGAGACCCAAGAGGAAGAGAAGGCAGGCAGGCGAGGCAGGCGAGGGAGGCAGGGGCAGGGTAAGGCGGAAACAAGGAATGAAATCACGAAAACACATGACGGTTCGGTCGGTCGGTCAGCGTCTCCGTCTCAAGTTGCTACGTGGGAAGGCCGGGTACGTACCATCAGCAAGCGTATCCGTGCCCTGCAACAACCGGGCACGGGAATCATTATCAACAACAACATCGTCGTTATCGGTATACGGCTCATCTTGTAGACTCGGGTCGCCAGCGCCGCGGGGTCTTCTTCCACCGCCGCCGCCGGGGCCGAGGAGATCGGTTCGCTGGGTCTCTTTTTGTAAGTCTTTCTGTTTGTTTGGAGGGGGAGGGGGGGGGGCAGTTAGGCGATCATCATGAAAGAAAGAAGCGGGGCGGGCGGGCGGAGGGGGGGACTAACGAGCGTCTTCTTGACTTTTGCGAGGTCGGTCTTGGACGTTGATATCCTCGCTACGTATGGCGCGCGGATGGAAGTCGGCATTGGGTGGAGCTCGACTTCCATTTGTTGGATCTGGTGCACGGTCGGTTCGGGAGGGGAGGAGAGGGAGAGAGAGGGTTAGGGAAGGGGGGAGGGTTAGGTACACGGGCTGAGAGGTTCGGGGTGGGTGGGGAAAGGAGGGACGGGGGACGTACAATCTCTTGCGCTTCATCGAGCTCTGCTTCGATCGTTCGCAGTAGTGATTTCTTTTGCTCTGCGCGCCCGGGATGAAGAGTTAGGACGCCAAGCCCAACGCCCCGGATAGAGCAAGGGAGGTGTAAGAGGACTCACCACCCACCAACGCCCGTACATCACCTTCCAGCTTGGTCTTGAGACTGTGCAAGATCTGCTTGAATTCTTCGTCGTAGCCTTGAAAGAGGGAAGTAGGTGAATTATCCATCTTGATGCGTTGTGTAGTAATCAGGAAAGGAGGAAGGAAGGAAGGGTCTCTCTTTCATCTACAGTTGTGTGTGCACTGCCCCTAGATGACACAATCCAAGGGTTTGCTTCCGCTTAGGGGTGCGATCGACGGTTTCCCTTCTTTTAATTGAAACACCCATACAACAAGGTCTTGATTCCATCCCAACACGCACGCAGATGTTCCTTCAATAGGAGACGAACCCACAAGCACAAGCACAAACATGACAGATCCACAGGTATCAGGCTTCTTTGGTTCGCTGGCGGAATCGATATTCGAGGTACGTGCGCGGCGCGTGGGCAATGAGAGGGTCTGGCCGCCCGGCTGACTGACTGGCTTGCCCTTTTTCCCCGGATGTGCGTTTGATAGCCAGGAGTGAATAAATCGTTATTCCAGGGTAAGTCACACCCGCCCCCCCGCATACCTGCCACACTCCATGTGTCTAACGCCCCCCCCTCCTGGCGCTCGAATAGCAATGAACTTTTCCTTTCTCGCACTCGTACTCACCCTGCTGGTGATGGCATACTTGACGAGCTTTAATGGCCATGTCGTTTTCCTGATGCTGGTTAGTACGGGGTTGTGGGTAACGATGATATGGTGCGTCGTATTTCGGGCCATTTTTTTCATTTTATTGGCTCCCTTGTCACCACCCATGTCCCACCAACTAACCCATAAAATCACCCTCCTCCGGCGCAATCCAATTTTCCTTGCGTCCTGCACCTACGACCGGAAACAGGTTCGTCACAGAAATCTCTCAAGTCCAAACACAGCCGCAAAACGCACCAACAGCAGCACCGGACACAGCGGCGCCACTCCTCGATCCCGAGTTCGAGTCGTCTTCTGGCGAATCAATACACCCTACACCAACGACGACGACGACGACGACGACGGAGGAGGAGGAGGAGAAGGAGGAGGAGAGAACGGGAGCAGTAGGTGTCGCTGGCAGGTCGTCCGCGCGGGAAGACCTAGACCTACTACAAACACGGAAAAGGACGTTATAGAAGAAAGCCACACAGGCAGGGCAGGGCAGGGCGTATCGCGCGCGCGTGGGTCGTGCCTGTGCCTGTACTTGTACTTGTATGAGCCGGGGACTCCCTGACAGAGTGCGGACAGACGAGGTATAGTATAGCATTTGGCATTCTTTATATGGTGTGCAAAAAATTCGGGACATTCATGCCGATCTGGAGGAACGGTTGGGTGCGGGTATATCTTTCTGGCTGGCTGGCTGGCTGGCTGGCTGGGTTTCCTGTCTGTCTGTCCGTCGTCCGTCCGTCCGTCGTCCGTCTGCTCGCTCGGGGAGGGGTATAACCCAGCAGCCTGCTGCCGTGGTGGTACTGAATGATCCTCCTGCTGGGGTACACAAAAAACATTGAAGGATTTTTCCTGTCGCTGTTCGCCGTTGCTGTCGCTGTTGATCAAATCCCCCCCCCCCCCGAAAAATCATGTTTCACAACTATCCTGTGTTGCGCGCGCGTGCTGCAGCTGCCCTTCGAGGACGCGGTGTGGCGTATTCGAGCGGATGGGTAGCTCTGGAGTGGGTACGTGGGTGGATGTAGTTATGGGTAGGCGTTTTTTGCTTTGCTCGCTCACGGTTCAAAGAGTACTACGGAAAATCCGACCAATAGTCAGCGTTTACATGGTACACCGCGCGCGCGGCCCCGCGGACCGTAGTGAGCCACCAAACCAAAATCGCTGCGCTCGCCCGGCATCATTGTCATCATAACGGTGACAGGAACGCTGGTTTCACACAGTAGTGACATGGTGACGCCGCATACTGTTATAGTCTATGATATTTCGAGCTTTGTCATGCACTGACACGCCTCAGGGTTGGATGTATGAGAGCTACATGAGAAAACGCTGGCAGACGACGGCGGGGTTTCCAGAGAGGGTCCCATCCCATGGCCTCCATCCCCTCGTTTGCGCTCAAGATCCCGCTGGCCCCGCCGCCGACAGTATAGATAAAGTTTGCACTCCAGTTCGATACTGTAAGTTGTATCGTTAAACAGCTGGTTCTGCGTCCAAACGGCTTGGTCGTTCCGCGACTGAAATGCTGGATTGAACGCGGGACGACGACCAGCGTTTGAATGATAATCAAACCGCTCAAACAAGTCCGTCGTCGCGTTCTTGTCGACCAGCGTTCAAACTGCAACAATGCAACGTTTTTTCCGTAGTAGTGCGATGTTTGTGTATATGGAGAGGGTACTTGGTACTTGGTACTTGGTTAGCGGTTCGATCTGAACAACCCACGACGCCGCACGACGCGTGGATTAATGAGTCCGGATAAGCTGGTGGATGTGTATCATGGCGGGTCTTATCGATGACGAGTGAGATACAGCGATTCGATTCGATTCGATACGATTCTACCATCTCTCCGAAATGGGATAGCATGGGACTGGGTTTGATCCGACGTGACTCCTGGAATGTCAAGGTGAAATTTGAGTGATCGCCATCCGACGCAGCGGATTGTGCATGTTGGCTGGTCTTTCCGATTTGGATTTTCAGTCAACAGCGCCACCCGCCTGGCAGTCTATCAGGAAAGGACGCGGGCGCGAGAACCATTAGGCATTGGAGAGAGGAAACACCGAGGCGAATAATCAATGGCAAGATAATACGGGATACGGGATACATGAGAGCGGCGAGTGTGTGTGTCGGTTATTATAATACAATTGAATAGCGGCAAAACTCCTTGTTCAACCCTGGGTGGCGACCCGGCTCTACTCGTCATCATCATCATCATCGTCATCATCTTCAGCTTCTTCCAGCCACTGCAAGCAAAGCAAACGAAATCAGTCACAACGCACGAGTAGTAAAATGTCATTGCACGGCCGAAAACATACCTTGATAAAAGGCGCAGCAGCACCTTTAACCTTCTTACTAACATCCTTGTCGACATACTTTTTACTCGTATGCGTACCCCAGTAGATGAGGATCTCTTCGTCCAAGATATCAGCCTGGTACAGCGCCATGAGAACCTTGGGCATCAGTGGCGTTAATTCTGGGTGTGTAACACCGACGTAGCGTTCGAGGCCGCCTAGGAAAGCCTTCTGCGCCTTTTCCCCGGAAGCGGTAAACTGGAGGAACGCAAGGTGGTTTGGGTTAGTTGACGGAAAGGCGGGCGAAGGGGGGGGGGGGGGGGGGGCGGGCGGGAGGGCACAAGCGCGGGAGACCGACATACAGCATTCAAGATCTTTTCCCACTTTTCGACATCCTTGACCATGTTGTCTGACCAAATGCTTTCCGCGACAGCGGTGGCAACCTTGGGTTTACCCCAAACACCCGACTCCTTTGCCTGCGTCACAATCTCAGCCTCGGTCACTTCATCCTTGTTCTCGGCCAACCAAGCGCCAAAGACATCGTATTTGGTTTCACCGCCGGCAAAGTCGTCGTCGTCATCTCCGAGTCCACCAGAGAAACCATCAACGTTGACAGCGAGGTTCTTCATTCGCGCAGCAACAGCGTCGGCCGAGGTGTCTACCGCCCAGTCATCGTCATCGACAGCTCGGGTCGCGGCCGGGGGAGCATTCTTGAATTGCTTGGCGACGTCGTCTTCCTCCTCCGTGGTAGGTGCTTTGCCGTTGGTGTTGATCGTCGGAATGTTTGAACCAGCCATTTGAGCCTCACGCATCGCTTCGGCCTCGGCGTACTTGTCTTTGGGCTGGGGAGTCTCGTCACCACCCTTACCCTTCTTGCTCTTCTTGCCACCCGACGAACTCTTTCCGCTTCCGGCAGGAGGGTTCTTCAATATGAACGTCGTCAACTTGTGTCGCATGTCAATTGCGCTGTGCTCCCCGCACGCCTTGCAATCTCGTGTGATTTCCTCCTTTTTAGGATCGACAATCAACACGGTTTCCGGGTTCTTGCATGCTGCACACAGGACAAACTTGTCGATGAACGCGTCGAGAAGTTCTCGAAGTCGATCGGCTTGATGTTGTCCATTGACCAAGTACCGGTCATTGGCAAAAGACGTCTGGGCGCCCAGCTCGCAACCAAAGAACTTGGTGGGATCTGATCGATGGATACTTTATCAGCGTGCGAGTAGGAGCATGTCGCTCGAAATACAGCTTACAGGTAGCAGGTCTGCTCAACGCCTTGGCGATTTCGTCCATGTTGGGAATAACAGTCTTGATACCGTTGCCCTTTCCTTCAATCTTGGTCTGCAATGCAGGCATTTTGTATCGCTGGAGCGGTAAAGGAATTAGCACATGAAGAGGCGACGAAATGAACGGACCCTAGACGTACATAAAACTTGTCATCGACATCTCGTCTGATATTAACAGTCGCCATATTGAATAAAGTTGCCGAGTGGTGGGTATGCTAACGACGAATACGGTGCTTGTATTGTGAACAATGGATGATTTCGAAAATCGAAAATATCTTGAAGCGATGTGCTGCTGGGTGTTGGGAATCAACCAAATACTCGATGAAACAAGCCTATATTCGGCTTATCGTCTACGACGTGACGATGGACAGTATGGATGGATGGGTGGCGGAATTGTTGCTGGTTCCTTTTGGTGGGGGTTGTTGCGATAAATGACAATGGCATGAAACAGGCCTTTGGTGTTGTCGGTTCGCCTTGGGTGTTGTTGATTTGTTGGAGGATCGGGGTGGGTAACGTTGTGTGAACCGCACGATTTATCTATTGACAATTGGTTGCTCAGCCCACTTCCCGGTAAATCTAGACAGCAGGGGGAAAGAACTCACGCGAAATTCACGAAGTGGACGTCTAGTTTGTGTACTATGGGTTTTGGTTTTACAAAAGATGACCATGGTATCCTTTAGTTTGAATGAATGAATGAATGAAAAGAAACGCACACGCCACGGCAAAGTCGGGGTCGGCAGTGAGACAAACGTTGCTGAGTTAAAGCAATCGACCGAAACACAAATTAGAAGCGCACCATAGCGCCACAAGCAACCAGTCACGTGTTTGGCCGCCAGTTTTGGCTCGTCGTAGGATACGACAGGCATATAAGTCAAAACACGATCCGCTAACACAACCGCCGCCCACACTGGCCCAATCACAACTCCTCCTCGTCCGTCATTGTCTGCCGATTCCACCTTCGATCTCGTTTTCGTCGGTTCAATCGCAACAATGGCCAATATCAACTCGAAGAGCTCAGCACCGCATCGCTAGCCTGTCTTCTTTCCTCACAAGAACGACTGGCAGCAACATATACACCAGATCACATCGCTCTCTCCCGCACCGCCGCGACTGGAGCCGGACATGGGTTCTGGGGGATAAAAGAACGGACCGCTAGCTACTATCCACGGGGGATCACACGACGATTTTTGTCATAATGATGAGACTTACCAACACTATAGAGTCAAGCTCGGACAGTGGACAGTATCCAATATGGGCAAACGGGAACCCCTCACGGGGGGCTTTCGTTTGCTCGGAGCTTCTTGCTGATGTCGAGGGTTCGGTCTAACCTACAAGTCTACTGAAAAAACAAAAATCGTCGTGATCCCTTTTGGTGGCTGTACCGCAAGATGTATTATGCCGTAGAAAATATATGCCAATGAATACGTTACTTCACGATGTTGCCCTTGCCGCCGAGATATTGAAGCGATATTCGACAGCTTTGACCTCAAGACAGTTGGGTTGCGGATTAGAGCTATCACGATATCTCGCCCTCCTAACTGCTCCCCTGTCGGCTCCTTCCGCCCTAGGCAACTCTAGCCAGGGCAGTCACAGCGATTATCAAATCATCCATTTATGACTATATGCATAAGATTACCCCGCAATACATTCCCTTGTACAGCTACTCCACCTTCAAATGCACTACACCGTCATCCACCACCTCATCCGCCCCCACCGCAGTACTCGTCTCCAACACTTCCTCAGTCACATCCTTGATCTTTCCCTCCTCATCCACCAATTTCTGTCGTAACGCACTCAACAGACTCTTCTTGACCTCGGACTGCGCCTTGGTGTCGTCCACGAGATCGTCGGGCCCGGTTCCGGTTCCAGAGGGAGTTGTCGTGCCCGAGGCTCCAGCAGCGATAGTAGGGGGTAAGGTCCCGTTGCCGCCTACGGCGTCGTCTAATTTGAGTTTGGTGATTCCGATGCGGTAGATGTCCTCCTACAAAGGGCGCAAGTGTATCAGCACGCGATGCGCTCCAAGAGTGATAGCAATCTAGTCTTACATCTATCGTCTTCCGCGTGAGTAATTTGATTACTTCAACTTCCCGCGTTTGACCCTGTGAGAGAAGAAGTCAGGATAATGAACGAAAGTGGTGACGAGCAAGCGACGTACGATACGGTAAGCTCGATCAGCTGCTTGACGGTCGTTGTGAGCTGCGTGAGAAAACACCTCAGTCAACTCGCCGGTCTGGAGTGTTCGACCATCTGGGTAGACATACGATTAAAGTCTTGGTCAAATATGCACACTACAGAGGCAGCAACCAAGTTGATCCTAGCAAAGAAATGACCTTTGCCGTTAGCAAAACATTGCAATGAATTGCAAACAAAAGACTCACCCCATGCCACCTGCTTTGGTTGAAAGCAGGAACACCTTGATCTTGTTATTATTGGTAAACTCGTCGACTAGACTTTGCCGTTCGTCGACCTTTGTACTGCCATCAAGCCGGATATACTGGATATTTAGGTGTTTCAGGATAACTTGAAGAATATCCAGCATTTGTGTAAACTGTCAGACGGGCCATTGATTCGTCAGCTTTCCGAACCAAAACAGATATCGTGACCGTGCATACCTGGGAGAATACGAGGAGTCGCTTGTCCTCCTTTTCACTATCTTTGAGCACTTTCTGCAATGCCTTGACTTTGGCAACATCCATAAAGTGCTGCATATCCAGCGCGTGGTGCTTGACGCTCTGAAAACAGGAAATAACGTCAGCGAGCGGAACAATATCTCGAACAAGACGCGAGAAAACTCACTCTGTATCGCTCGCAGAAAAAGTAAAGTTCGGCATCGCTCATCACCTGAGTTGACACATCATATTCAGTGGCATGTCCAATCATGAGATGGATGGGTTTCAGGTCTGATCACGTACCTCCATATCTTCGACAATCAAGTCGTAATTACTCGTTGAGAACTCTGGTTCTATCATGCAGTCCCGCGCAAGTTGGCGGATCTTTTTGTCGTCGTACACTCGACGGAACAATAGCGGATGCAAGGCAGCTTTACGCAAGTCCATAAGAATGTTGGCAGAAGCGTCATTCTTCTTTTCCAAAACGGCCTTTCTTCCTCGCTTGGGCTTCTCCTCCGCGCGTTCCGCTTCGGTGAGATTCTGCTGCGCAAGGGCGGATGATGATCGTCGCAGAGTCTCGAGGTATAGTTGCTTCTGGGATGGTGGCATTTCACATTCAATGACCTTATCCGTCTTGGGAGGAAGGTCTTTGAGAACCTGGCACGCAAGGAAACAACGTCAGGACCGCACCAGCCGAAATCTCATGTCGGACATACCTGCGCTTTCCGTCTTCTAAGCACAAACGGTGTCATCATCGCTCTTGCTCGAGATACACGTTGTTGCGATAACATGTTGGCCGAACCCTTGTTGTGAACTTTGAAGATTTGCCGGAGGTGCTCTTCTGCTTCCTCGAAAATGTCCTCGTGGATAAAGTTGAGCAAAGACTGCGGGCCCGAGAGTGAGAAATAGATCTGAGAACATCCACAACCCAGACTTACGACCAATTCCTGCAGGTTGTTCTGCAACGGTGTACCGGTGAGCAGCAGCCTCCATTTCGACCGGATCTGAATCAAGCTTTTGTATCGTTGACTCTCAAAGTTTTTCAGAGTATGACCTTCGTCAAAGATGCAGCACTGTTGTAGCCAGTATGACAGTCAGATTTGGTTGTAAATCCACACTTGCAGGAGCACTCACGTCAAACTTGATCTTGCGTCGTAAAAACTTGTTGTCGTCCGGTTTCCAAGCCATATCATACGTTGTGAGCAATACCTCCAGCTCGTCGTTGTCCGCCATCTCCATGTACTCTTCTCGAAGGTGGAAACGATCATTCTGCGAACCGTAATAGGTCCTGACATCGATTTCAGGCGAAAACTTTTGGAACTCTCGGACCCAGTTTTCAAGAGTTGACGAGCTGCGGATGTAGTACGTGGTGAGCAACCATCCGCCAGAATCAAATGGCCAACAGTCACTCACGGAACGATGATCAAATGCGGTCCTTTTGTTCCCCTTTCCCGGAGCAGTGTCATGAAAGAGATGACTTGCATCGTCTTGCCCAGTCCTATAGTCGGGTCCAAATTTAGAAAGCTACGGCACCTTCAATAATGGAAATGTATGCTTACCCATGTCGTCTGCCAAGATACAGCTTAGTCCTTTGGCATATAACAGGTATAGCCAATTTACTCCGAGCAATTGATAATCTTTCAACACCACGCCTTCCTTCAACGTTGGGGGTTGCTCGGTAACAAACTGCTTGAGGATTTTCCTGCGCCTTTGATCCTGTTCCACCTTGATCTCTGCTTTAATCTTCTCGACATCGACACTGGTTATATGTAGACCAGTGTCCTGGGATTGCTGCGATGATTGACCGGGAAGCGAGCCGACGTCGGGTGTACCAGTTCGACTTCTAGCCGCTCGTGAGCTGCCCGTCCAGATCTCCATCGTTTCCGCAATATCCTTGCCAATGTTTTCGCATTTGGTGAGGCATCGGTCCACTTCGATGTAACCCTGGATGACTTCGATATACTGCTCGAAAAGGCCGAAAGAAACGCCCTTCTTCTTGGTGAGTTTTTTCCGTAATTCCGCGACCGTGGCGAATGGTCTCAGGCTGATAATCGTTTCCGCTTGTTCTGCTGAGCAGACTATAGAGTGGGAGGCAATATTCAGCTTGGGTTTAGCGATCTGTCGTACATAAGACCTACCGATAGTTCCCGTCAAGGTGTCTGCCGGACACGTGTTGAACACTTCCAGTGCTTGCACTTCATCCATATCCTGTCCCTCTTCGTCCAGCACCATTTTTCCCTTGCCCTTGCGTGCACCTTCGGCATCGGAATCATCATCCGTCTGCATCTCTTCGTCAGATATGCTGATGGCTGTCTTTGGTGACGGGACTGATGGCTTGACATCTCCGTGAGCTTTGATGGGCGAGCTTTCTCCATCCTTCTCCGCCTGTGTTGGTTTCCGTTCACTTCGATTAGCATAAATGGCGGAAACCATTTTGATATTCTTTTTTGGAACTGGCTGTGCAATGACGGGACTGGATAGCGGTGTCTGGCTTCTTTGAGAATTCAATGGGACAGGCGCACGAGTGGCTACTGCTTTTATAGTTTTGATCGATGCCACGCCTGGCGGTCTGTAAGGCTGTTTATCATTTGCAGCCTTGACACGTTTGAGGACCTCGGCGACGGGCTCGTCGCCGTGATTGATAATGATTTGTTCGATCATGTCGAGCCGAACGTCAGGATACATACTCTTGAGTCGGTCCGGGTTCAAGACGCCTGATATGCTGCTCGTGCTACCCGTACCCGGGGCCCGTCTAGCAGGAGTCGAAACAGCCGCCGAGAATACGGGACTCGAACCATTCGAAGCTGGCTTCTTGACGAGGGAAATTCGTTGAGGACCGCTACTGGCACCGAATGCTAACGCCGGCGGAGTCGACTGTCGGGAACTGGGACCCTCAGAGTCTGAACGTGAAGCCGACACTTTAAGTCCCGATTGTAATCTGCCGGTCAGCGACACTGATGCCGATCCGCTGCGCGATCCCATGATTGGACTACTTGGAGTCTGTGATCCAGAATCGATCGCCTGTTTCTTTCTCGGCGGCAGCCCGTCTCCGTCGTTGGTGGAAGCTCTCGAGTCGGGTCGAGCGATCTGTTGTCCTCCAGCCATACTCATTAAACCCTGCATCAAGTCCTTTCCCTGCCTCATCTCTTGCTTTTCTGCTTCAGAGAGTTCCGCTTCTTTCCTACGAGGTTTGTTCATGCTCATGGACGCGGTGTCGGATGCTCCGCCAAACAGGTTATTTCGGATTGCAGCGGCTCCAGGCCCGGGTGGAGCGGCTGTCTGTGCACCGCCATAATATTTCGATGGAGGACCGATAGGACTTGATTCGGGGGCAAGGATCTTGGTGTTTGCATATGTGCTGTTGGAAATGCCAGTCAAAGAGGTACGAGAGTAGGCAGCTGAAGACGTGGATTGCTCCGGTATGGCAATCTTATCGGGCGAAGTTCCTCTTGCCCCTGCTGCTTTATCGCGTCTATTCTTGAGCTTTGCAAGTGCTGCTGCTCTCCCCTGAAAAGTAGAAAGAACAAATTGAGATGAATATGAGATGAACTGAGCCCAAAAATCGGCGTGCGCGACTCACTTCACCATTGGGCGCCATGTTTCACACGAAACCTTGGCGATGATGAGACGGATAACGCCAAAAAGTAGATGCCTGCTTTGCAGAGGTGGGCCGTGGTATTTGGTGCAAAGTGGGTATATACTGGGACCAAAGTGGTTCGGATAGGTCCTTGATTACGGGGGAACTGGTTTCAAAGTTGCAAGAAGCTTGTTGGTTGATCCTCCGATCCACCTTGTTGGAGGCTTGGAAGAGCAGAAATCTATCTTCATTTCTACGCGTTTCAGCCTTTGCAATTCATTTGAATTGTTGCGCACATTTCTCTAGGCCGCCGAAAGCTGATAGAGCCTGAGCCAAACCGAAGCGCCGCTGTAATGTGACGCAGGTTGATGAGATGTGAGATGGACGATATGAACACCACTGATGATGAGGAGAGAGCGTGTATTCTCCTGCGTGGACACAACATAGAGGAAGCCAGACAGTCGACATTATGGCTCGCAAAATCACATCGAAAGGGTCCTCCTTGACGGCCGTGGACACGACTCCAGCACCTGATGGAACCTCGTCCTCTCCCTTAGCACCTTCCCCGTCGTCACCCTCTCCGGTATCATCAATAAGACGACCATCATCCTTTACAGAACGATTGACGCCTACTCCGCTATCATCGCTCAACCTACCTTCGTTGGATTCGTCCCGCGCGTTGCCGAGTCAACATGTCAACAAGGCAAACTTGGTCGAGCTCAAGAATGCATGTGATGATGCTGTCAAGAAGGTAGGAATGCCCTTTTCATTGCGTTTGGATATCGTCATGTGGCTGAACACCTGCGCCTTTGCTTGATCAGATCATGGACGAACATCAATTCACGCAGATCCATAAGCATACCGACGTTAAACTGACGCTTGGATGGCTAGCAGTGTTGATAGCTGTAGGGACAGCGGGATACAGTTATAAAGTTGGATTCGAGGATTCCAAAGGTGTTGCTGCAGCTGGAGTGGTCGCGTGAGTTTTTTCAGTGTTTGTGATGCGTGTTGATGGGCCGAGCGAGCGCTAATGGATAATGATTATGTAGGTACTTTCTGCTATCTGGTATACAGTTGGCGTATGCTTACTACTTTGAAGGGGCCAAGATCTACACTGGAAAGCGCAAATCACTTAGTAAAAGGGTACGTGCTGGCACTACATGCTTTTCTTGCCACTTGACCCGAGTAACTGATATATTTCCCTCGACCCTCTCAGATCGAAACCGAGGTGATCCGCATATCAACCCGCAGTCTTCCCTCTTCCTCCTCGCCACCTCTGCCACCACGTTACCTACTCAACCTATCATACCGTCGCTCAGCAAACAAGAACAAATCACTAATTCGTCGAGCACGTCAACTCGTGGAAGCTTCTTACGGAGAATTAGTGGACTCGCAGGGTGGCGTCGAGGAGGAAAAGATACGGGATTGGATTGGTGTTATGATCGCCAATGTGGTCGGAGGGAGTGCGGAAGATTTGAATCCGAATCAGGAGGGTGCGTCGTCGACGTCGATGAGTCCCGCGCGGGAAAAGTCATAGTCGTAGGTTTGGCCAACATATAATATGTATTCTTTGGATATCTTCGGTCAATCTCCACGTATCTTGCTCGCCTTGCTCAAGCACTGCTATGGATACACTGCGCACTGCTCTCTCCGAACTCTGACGGTATACGTTTATAGAACATCAAAGACGGAACAGTACTTCCTTTATTGATTTATTCGTTGCAGATCGAATTCGCGACAAGCTACATCTTCATCCTCACATAGTGGACCGGTCAGATACTGACGCGCGGGTTGCACATGACTCCGGATGTTCTGAAGCTGCGTTTGTTACGACTGTTTCCCAATTAACGGATCCAGTCGGAAATACTGCCGACGGTAGAATCTATCTCCGAGGTTCGATTACAGTATTGACACGGCAAGATTGCTGGGTGCTGGGTCCATGCCACCACCACTTGTGAAGACGTGATCGAATGATTGAATTATCATGCTTGATCAGCCAAGTTTCCTGGTAGCTTCAGTAGGAAAAGCGAGTGGCATCTGGACATGTAATATCTGGCATGTGGCACTCTGATCATGTCATTTCCAGCTATTTCATCCATCATTCTTTCAGCCAGAGTCTCTGCGCTAGTAATTAGTCCGGTCGGCGGATGCTAAACGCTTAGCGGTATTCCGCACGACTAGTACGGCACTACGACGGTTCAACTGTGAGCTATCGTCTAGTGCAAAACGGCTTTTGGCATACTTGCATCCTGGCTCACTCGCAAAGCATCGACTTCACTAGATCTCACACTCGTCTCGACCATGATCTCGGCCTGAATATCGTTCGACACGCCACACTGGACAAACCATGTCTCGCCAGCAATTATTCACGGGCGGTCCGGCGCCTTCAGCTCACGCTCAACGGTGTGAAACATCCGAGCATCGAGCAAGCCAGGTCGACAGCCAATCATCGTCCGCAGGACCCATCTACCAAAACCAAAATTCGAGTCACCAGCCGACTTCCCAGGATACGGAGGCTTGGATGCAGCAAGAAGCTGCGGCTTCGGGTAATCAGCAAACTTGGATGGAGCAGATGCAGTATTCCAGCTACGTAGGTAGTTCACGGGCCTTGCCTCAGCAAGGAGTGACATATCAGCCAGTGTCGCAAGTGTCAAGCTCCAATGTCCCTGGCCAGTACGACGTACCATCGGATCTTGGCACGAGAGGTCATCACGTGGTCAAGACTGAATTCATACCCCAAAGCGCTCATCCGACGGATGGCTCGACTTCAGCATTCTCGCAGTCTGGCTTTCAACAACCGCCATCCGATGGACAGTTTACGTATCCTATGAACGATTACCAGAATGCACCAAGCACTGCGCAGCCTTTCCTTACCGCGGAATCGTTCGCGAATTTGTCTACGGCTGATATGGACGCCTTGAATGGCTACGTCTTTAACATGGATCCCTCATGGGCGGCTTCTATGGCTGCACCACAACCGGCGTTGTCTCATCAAATTTCCGGCTCTGTCGATGATACGCAGACTTATGTCTATCCAGTCTGGAACGATGGACAAATGGGAGGAAACAATCTTCCGACGTCCGAGGCAGCCGTGATGACCAATGGCTACCTTGCGCAAACGCCAAATTTGGAACCTGGTGCGCAGTCACAGCTTTGGCAGATCGCAGATACAAATATGCAGCATGTCAATCTAGCTTATCAAGGCCATGCAAAGCCAGTTCACGTCCAGAATGCGCAAAACACCGCGGTGGAACGCCAGCGGAATGAACCGACAACCCACGGGAATGGAAACTCTGCGAAGCATTCCGTAGCAAATGCTTTGCAAGTGACCACTGGAGCAACATTCCAACACTTTAATAAAGACATGTCACAAGCGCAGTATTGGCCTGACGAAATATGTCAGACCAACGCCACAAATCAGCTTGATCTGCCACAGGATCCCACTTCGCATCAAACCCGGACATCCTCTAACGGAACATATCAACAGGGACTGAACGCTAATTCTATTCCTCAGAAGTCCACCTTGACACCGTCTTCTGGACCAACTTATCATCCGGCCTCGGCTACCGCCTGGCAGACTCAGGAAAAGACCTCTCAACAGCCTCAAACGGCACAGTATGCTCCTCAAACGCTCAATGCTGCACAACCAGGGCTCCCTGATACTGCAGCGTATAGCCATACCCTGCAACACACCCAATACCCCGCTCAGCCGGTCCTACAAGGTATGAACGCAGCAGCGAGTTCGGACCCACAGTTCATGGCGTATACGGTGTCTACGCATGACGGAGCCGCCACCACGGTACCGCAAGCTGCAATGCCTAGTTCCGCTGGATACCTCAAACACAGTGCAATCAGAACCAATTTTGGAGACCTGACGCTTGGCGGCGGGGAGATTGCCTCCTCCAATGTAGTCATGTGAGTACCGCGACTTTTTGAATACGATACGCCTGCATAGAACGGCTTTGTTAAAACATGACTTTCGGCCACTCTTACCAGACGCAACCTACAGCAGTATATGTCGACTGCAAGCCGCTATGCTTTAGGAGAACGGAAAGTTGTCATACATACGCCTCGAGTTGGACAGAAAAGTTATGGCACGGAAAAAAGGTTGGACGCATCTTCCTCTTCATCAGCATACGCTTTCCTTACTGATTGGTAAACTGCGCAGATTCTTATGCCCTCCACCGACTGCTTGCATTATCGGCTTGCCCTGGTGGCAAACAGAGGACGCTGGCAAATTACGATCGCCTACCATCAACATCTCCCTAACAGGCGAGAATCCAGTGCCGGCATCGATGCCTTTCTGGACCACAGTACAGAATAAAGTGCACGAAGAGTCTGCAAAACTCCGATTGACCGCCCAGGATCCACCCTTCTTGGGCAAGGTCAGCAACAAGGGTCTGCATATATCGGATGGGATTGAGCCAAAGGAGGACAAGAAACCGAGAGTTGTGAAAGCTGTTATGGCTGTACACCTTCGCGACAAGGATGGGCAACCAGGCTCAGAAATTGGCTCTTTTGACAGTCGAGAAATCAAGATTGTGAGCAAGCCCTCGAAAAAACGATCCTCTGCAAGAACTAGCGAGCGTGAGTTGCTCACAGAGCCTTGATCACGCCGTCATGCTTTACTCATGGTTTGCGTCATTTCCAGTCTTCCTTCAACATGGTACACTGATTACTTTATTCAACCGCATCAAAGCGCAAACTAGTACGACAAAGTTCTTGGCGATATCTCCCAATTTGCGGCAACTCCTCGGATCTGATGGTCAGCCATTACCTCTCAACCCGAGTACTGCAACTACAGAGAATGGATTCGTAGCTGACCAGAATTCATGGGACCGTAAGTCGCATCCCCCTGGTATCGCAAAGAACAATCAGCGAAGTATCCCTAATCTCTGTATGTTAGCCTTTACCATATGGCTCGTGGACCCATACAAGTCTCAGACTATGCCAGAAACCTATCCTATGCCAGACGCAGCTTTCCCGCCGCCTTCCGACGTCATTACTATGCAAACCGCTGGAGTAGCGCCCATGATATGCTTCAACAACACTGTGCGGTTGCAGTGCCGAGCCACAGGACTGATCACTCCCGTTATGGTAATCAGAAAAGTTGATGGACCGCAGACGGTACAGGCATTTGAGGGAACGCGGAAAGAGAATGAACTGTCAAAATGCCCTGTGAATGAGCTACCTGGAGATCCTGTCTGCCAGCTTCACAAGGTGCGGAATCCGTTCTTCCTACATTCTCTCAATAGCAGGTTCTTACCACGCGTGTTCCTTGACAGATCGCTCTCGAGCTCTATACGTCTCCAGTTGCTCCGCATTCCCCAGTGTACGGGGTGGACCTACGATCACCTGGCAGCTGGCTTTCGTGTGACCAGGAAGGAATTGCTTTCCGTCCAGGCATCTCCGCCAGGACATGGATGAGTGCGCCTTCGACTCCGCCCTCTCGGAATAGTCTACATCTATCCTCAAGTTTACCACCGTCGCCAGGAAATCATATGAGCAGTCTTCAGCCAATGACACCTCGCAGTGTCAATTCGAGCAATCTTCCATCAGCACCTGAAAGCCCAGGTGTCATGTACTCGCCCTCTTTCGCCATGTCCAGCCAGCCGACATCATCAGATTATTTCGCTGCCCGGAGACAACACCACAGCGGAAGCTCTACGCCCTACGTCATCAACAGCCCGTTGCTCACGCCCAATGACGACTCGGCGGAGAATCACGGGCCCGGCCCTCATCGGAGAAGGCGGACATCCTCTGGAGCATCATTGGCGAGCATACGATCTGGCCAAGTAGCGACGCCGCTTATGAGACCACCTCCTCCGCGAAAACGAGGGAGTCAGCAGTCCATTCATGGAGCTGAGCGGAGAGAAAATGATCATGATGGGTTGCTCTGGACAATCGATGTGAGCGAGAGTGCAACATGGTTAGTGGTCCCGCAAAACAGAATCAATGCCGTCACTGATCCCTGTTTCCTCGACAGGACAATCGTTGGAGCCGAAACGAAGACTTACACCTTCTGGATCCCCCCTGACGTGAAAGCGCCGAGTTGTCCGGTCACACCATTCCCAATGCTGAACAAGTACATACCCCCAGGGGTGGCCGCAGAGACGGGTGGCCACTTTGATAAGCGATATCCAGGCCAATTTACGTCCCTCGTGGAGGCTCCTTTGGCTACCTTGTAAGCATACCGGTTCGTATAGATAGATAAATACTGACCTATTTGAAATTCGAACCAAACGCAGCTATGGATCCGGTCTCGCCAAAAAACCTGACGGTGAACCACTCCAAATCGTTTACTACGGCACCCAACCGGCAAAACACAACGAAGTACGATGTACAGAGGTCATGAATGCCTCAATACCGGAACCACAAGGGCTTCCGCCGAGTAATGCACCCGTACCCATCTTCCTGATCAAAGCAAATGGAGAGTGCATTTATCCTACGCCACTGTCCTGGAAAGGATAAATGCAATGCTCGCGAAGAATCAGAGATGAAAAGGCTGTTCTTGCGGGCCGTTCGCGCATTTGATATACCACGGAATCGTAACTCAACGCCAAGCTGGACGCGACGATGCGAACAGGCTGTGCGAGCTCTCGAGTTTGGATCAGGTCCATCGGTCGCTTCCTACCTCGAGCCTTCTACGTCGCGTGCACCGTATTGTAGATAAAAAAGACAAACCCCAAAGTCGTGAGTTGTATCAGGGTATATGGAGTCAATATAGATGGGTAGGAATTTTGAAATGTCACGCCTAGTATCGACTGGACACGCCGTCGGTGACTGGGCCCCGCTCTCACGGACAGATGTCGCGGGTGTGGCATTGGTATAACAAGTGCTACTTGCAGTCGGCTCTGCAGACTACGGATATATACAACGTTTCCGAAAATTCACCTTTACAAAGGATTACCAGAAAAGTACAACATACCACGCCCTCCGTAGACCAGCTACGTATCAAACGTTCAAGATGCGCTTCGACGACTTCTGCGCTGATTGCTGCGGATTTCTTGCGACTGCACCATACCTCTCAGACCAGCTGCTTCAATTGCACGACGGCTCACAATTCTGGACTCTCTGGAAGGTCCGGCGCTAACGCTATCGAAATGCACAGAGGGCGAAGCGACGACCCCAATCCGCACGTGGGGAATTACAGGCCGGTCTCGGGATGAGCGCGCCTCGTTTCCGACGGTCTGGTTGTTACTGGACGAACGACGGATGCGTCTTCTTCTGAGAGTTCCTCGCTTACGCCTGTGTCTGCAGATTCTGCCTCCGGAAGTCGTGCTGCTGGCGCTGATGTGCGTTGTTGAGACTCCTGTTGTGGTGACAGGTGTTTCAGAAGGGACTGCTATAGATGAAGAGCTTGATGAGGAGTATATAGGCGTCGTTCTTGGTGTAGTCACAGGGTTGGATGAGCTTGGGGCTGCAGCAGATACATTTGGAAGCTTTATTTCAGATGTCGCTGTCGAAGTCGCAGCAGCTTCAGAAGAAGCCGATGCCGTCGGTGAATCCAGTTCTTGGTGAATGGCAGTCGAGGAAGCGCTGAGCGCGACGGTAGATGTCTCCGGGACAGGTTCGACGGCTGCAACATTGGCGAACAAGTCTGTCTGAGCGCCATCCATAAATCCGTAGTCGCCATTGTAAAAAGGGGGATCGTAGTGGCCCTGGAAATTGTTGTTTCGTTCGTTTTGTAGCCAGTAGTGGGGTTGCTTGGGGCCGACGGTGCAGTTAGTTGTATCCGTAGGATAGTGGCATTTCTTGGCGATTTGAGCTGCAGAAGGGGAAAGAATGGCTTAAAATCAGGAAAGATGCGGCGACTTTGTCTTTCCAGCAGTCTTACGAGCTGGAAGACTTCGAGTACCAGAAGCACCAGTAATCTTGCACCTGTAGCCGTTTTGATAGATCTGTTGACTTCCAGCATCTATAGAATGTACCCACGCTGGAAAGAGAAGTGAATCAGAATCCTGCTATACGAAAAGGTGTGTATGCAGAGACACTTACACCACATGCAAATACATCCACCAGATGGGCAAGCGGGCAAATCGCTCGGAATATGGTAATCCGTCTGCTGAAACCAGACGCTCGTATAGTTGACGCTGATCACGCTAAACATCTCGGGAGTGAGCTTGCTGAGATCCGACTCGTACGCGATAGCGATGCTGGTCCCTTTCAAGTCTTTTGGATTCGGGTCACCCCAATGATCAGACGTGTGCATGGCGCCGGTACCGTCTGCGGGATTATCGGTGCTTGATTTACAGGCGTAGATCGTTGCGTATTTTTCCTTGTCGATAGTACCGAATCTGCAAAGCAAAAAGGTTAATTCACAACCGATGACATACCGGCATGTATGAGGCGTCACTTACTTTGATTGCTGCTTGTTACACGAGGTATATCCATGGTACACCCCTCCAGAAGGCAGTTCCATGAACTTACCCTCCTTCGGCGGTTTATTTCTAGCATCCGGGCCGTGCAGCCACCAATCGTTGAAGGCCATGTTGGCGAGTGGGGTGACGACGTTGCTCTGGTTTGGATCGTCCTCCCAGCCAAACATTGCTTCATCCCAGAGTGCGATGTGTGCGCGGACGGCGACGGGGAAGACTGTGAGAGCCAGTGCGGATAGGGAAAGTTTGGAGACCATGGTGCTTGTTAGTAGGGAAGTTCTCGATCAACGAGTGTCGGTGCCAAGATAAAGTGTTGTGGGGTAAGGTATGTCGATACAATCGACGAGCGCGGCGGTGTTTGCGAGTAGCGTATGTGTTTGACGTTGGTCTAGGTGACAGAAGGGCAAAACCGGTTTGCTGGTGGCGGCGAGAGTAGCGGTATGAGGCTGAATTCCGACCAAGATGAGATGCAACGTCAGATTAGAAGATGTGCATAGTAGTACAAGAAGACACCGTCAGCTATCGGCTTTGTATAATACGGCGGGTAGCCAGACGAGAAGGACTCTAGCGCTCTATTGTTCTTGAGAATAGATTGGTCAGGACTGATCTTTGATGCGTTTCATATCAACGATGAAACGATCATGAAACAAGATCAACTACCCCATTGTCCTCGAGTTGTAACCCATCATCCTTTGATCCTCTGATCTTCTATACACAGACCTTCGTCCCGCGTGATCCCTTCGCATTCCATTCAACAATCGTTCCACCGATGAACCGTCACATCGCAAAAGTATCAAAAATGGAAAGAGGACTTACTCCGCTGGCTACTCTGTTCTGCCCGAGTGATTAATCACTGTCTATCACGCGAATTTATCGTCCGGCGACAGATATGTGGAGGGGAAAGGATATGTAGACGATGTCGAGAATGTGAGAGATCCCGGGCGCCTGGCGACTTCGGGATGACAGTAAAAGGGTGATTGAAGGGGTTTGATGGACTGATCGTTGATCAAGCCGGTTGATCAGAGACGTTGGAGGAGGGTTGATGACAGGAGAAGGAATTGAGATTTTAAGGCCGATCCAGTCGGTGCCTTGTTGGATGATATCTCTGTCTTTCGTTGCGTGAATCGTACCGAGTGCTTTCCTCGATCTAATCGCTATATACCTTGCGTCAACACCGAAAGCAATACGATCACAGAGCGAGTAGAATCTGCTTCAACGCAAAGAGCGGACAAAGCATCACAGGTCGCAAGGACGCAATGGTGACAAACAACGACGCGTGGCTCGACAAAGTCTATCTCGCGTCGTCTTCTGCAGCTCTTTCGCCATGGCTTTATTATACGCTAGCGATTTCGTCCCGAACTGAGACCGGCACGGATTATCTCATGACGGAGTTGATCGATTTTTAAATCCCTCCATGCCAGCAGCAGCTCCAGCAGCTATGCAGCTAGCTATGCCAGCGACCAGCTACCCATGCCGCACCTTGCAACTCACCTTGCCAGCGAAGAGCCCAACGGGCCAACTACTCGGGACGGGCATGACATGAGAGTATGCGCCAGGTAGTTGGCCAAGGTCGTCACAAATAACAAACCTGAATACTGCTGCAACAAAGTTCACTTCTCCAGCATCTGGAGCGCCTCGAATGTCCTCCGTGAGGATATGAAAACGACAACAACGCAGCAATCTAGACGATCATTCGTACAAGCGGTACTTACAGGAGCGGCCTTCATCTTCATCGTATCGTCTCTCCACATGTTCTGGAAAAGGTCATCTACGAAGAAATTGCAGGCCGGGTTTGGTGGGGGAGAGAGTCGACGACCAGGAAAAGTGGTGACGGCACATTTCATGGTAAGCCGGTGCTGCTAAGTATCGTCAATGCAGATCTGGATCCAACCGCGTTACGTTACAGCTTGGCAACACGTATCCGTACACTGAAGCGGACTGGGAAACAAATCTCGAACTTGCGGAAGAGACCGGCATGTACGTTTCCTCCCTGCCATCATCTCTCGCGGAGACTGCTAAGCCTACTATCATCGAACAGAGATGCGTTCGGTCTCAATCTCGGACCGGAGCGATGGCAAGCCGATCAAGCACGTACCGCATATCGATTATCTTCCGACAGCGGCGGAGGGATCAAGCTGTTCCTCTCGCTGGACATGAACGTCCTCCCTTCCTCTAGTCGAGAAGATATGCTCAAGATTATCGATCTGGTAGAGGAACTTGGACGGATGCCGGGACAGCTGAAGGTCGCTTTACCTCACGCTACCGACCGGATTTGGAGTGATGATGACGTTCAGGAGACGGAGAAGGTGGTATTAAGCACGTTCGGAGGCGGCGAGGCAAATTTTGGGGGAGCGGGATGGGAAGGCTTCTTGAGGGAATGTAAAATCCGGGGACTGAATGTGAGTCACTGCCTTCACCTTGTTTACCACAACTTCTAGTCCCTAACGTCATCTCCCTAGATATACTTCATACCTGCGTTCTTCCTTCCGCCAGAAAGAATACTTGCTATGCCTTATGTGGATGCGACGTTCAACTGGAACAGCGGATGGTAGGTGGACTAACATGAGCTCTCTTTGCGGTTGGCATAGTAAACTCCTCCTCTTCTAGGCCTTTGGAAAACGACACTATCAGCACGAAGAGCGACGAGGTGTACATTCGAAACGTGAGCGTCATCTCTCGCCATGACATGTGCACGTTCCTGAAGCGGCAATTCCGGTCGAGCAGCGACGACCATACATGGCTGCAATCTCTCCTTGGTTCTTCACACACTATGGAACCGAGGGGCAGTGGGCGTGGAATAAGTGAGAGAAGAGTGCCCTCTCCCATTCGGAACGATAGCTAACCTATCTTGATCGATATAGAAACTGGATATACCGATCTGATGACAATTTGTACTCATCCCGTTGGGAGCAAATCCTCAGTGAGGAATTTTGTCCGGAATTCGTTCAGATAATATCTTGGAACGACTATGGAGAATCACACTGTGAGTTCGCTGGCTCTATTTTGCCTTGAAGTGGGCTGCTTTACACCTGTGTGCCCTTGGACTGACCATCTCACTGATACAGATATCGGCCCCATTATGGGTGCTCAACCAGGATCCGAAAGATGGACGAAGCATCACAGTCACGACGGCTGGCGGCAGTTGACAAAGTATTTCATCGAGCGGTATAAGGGGTTGGCAAGGTCCACTTCTAATGTGAAGACAGCATTACCTAAAGGCTGTACAGACGCGTATATCTCACTTGCTCTATCATTCTTGATAGGTCCCGCAGAGCTGGTTGACGTATCGGACGCATCCCAAGGCGCTGGTAGTTCCGTCAGACCCTATAGGCAGACCCAACAACGCAGACTGGGTGAGCTATTCCGCTAGTACCTTGATAGTCCAGCGTTCTGTTCTAATGACCGTTCGACTCGGCCATAGGCTCAAGATGTCATCTCAGTGGCTGTACTCCTTCCGGAAACCAAGACGATGAACTCGATGACTATCGAGATGGAGGCTGGAGACGGCGAAGAGTTTCGAAGCACCCTCCAATTGAACCCGACTGCACAGCTGCAGACCTTCGTCGTTCCCTTTGGTCCTGGTGAAGTATCTTTCAAAATCAAAGAAGGTCCTGTTACCCTTCTCGAAGGTAAAGGCGCAGAGATCGCACGTGCGGGGTCAGATCTGGAGATATTCAACTTCAATGCATGGAGCGGGTATTGGAATAGCAAGGTTGTCTGAAATTGTTTTTTGCATATGTGATTATCATAGTCGCGCCGCATTGCTACAGAGCTTCCAAACGCTGTAGTATTTCACGCGCTACACGGCTGAGTATGAATAAGCCTACTCCGCTACATGGTGTAGGGCTGTAGGGCGCAGACGCGTTCGCAACATTGTAATCATCCTTCGCCTCATTCGTGTCTCGTCTGATCCGTTGAAGGGCTAGAAGAAGCCAATTTCGCAAATCCGACGCGAACATTGGTGATATCAAAGGTGGTGTATACGCTTTGAAGAAACGTCCCGCCGCTAGGAAGACACCAAACAAGAGCCATTCAGCAGAGTGACCTTCGGAAAACTCATCATGCTGTAAACTTACATGATATAGTCGATTGGGATACCAGGGGCTACATTAGGCATATCCATTGCTATAAGTCCTCCGATGCAATAAGATGGGTCGGCTGGTACCTGACCTAGTTCCAGAAAATCTTTGGGAGCCATGTCAAAGGATTCACCCGCGAAGACTGACAGAAAGAAGGAAGGGCAAAGGGTGAGAAGGCTGTCCTCAATTACTCCCCCAAATTCGCTCTACTGCTCACTGAAAGACACTGTGTCCGAGATGTTGCAGGGGACAGCATACCACCCTGTGTATCATTTGATTACTGTTAGTTTCTGAAATATCAATGTAGCAACCACTGAAAGCAAAGATTGGGACAGATGCTCCAACTCACCTGGATATCCCGAATAATCACTTCCATTCACGCGAATGTCGGACATCTTCATCGCATCCGGGATTTGCTTGTAGAGCGCCTCAGCGATAGCAAAGGAAGCCGTAATTGCGGATGACCCTGATTGCAGCGAGAAAGGGGACTGTAAATCTTCTATCGAGCAAGGCAAAGAGCGGGACAAAGCGTCACACGTACCGGTGTCTATTATTGCCTCTCCGGACGTAATCGGTAATACCTGTTGTCCATTCACGCTTAATCCGTCCGTGGGAACTCTCCAGTAATCTTGCTTCGTCTCGACATAGCGAAATTCGCCTTGGTACTTTTCTGGGTTGACGCCGCCAATGTATAGTTCCGCCGAACCGTCGTTGAGCGAGAAGCTGAATTGCGACGCGGGAATATCATTGCCTGACGAAAGTGTGTCTTGAGGAAAGCCAGAGATTGCAACAAGATCAGTCGCCATTCCGATCGCCTGGATATCAACTTTTCCCTGCTTACTCATAAACGTTGAGCTGTTAGACCGGGAGAGGACAGGCCAAGCCATACCCATCAACCTATGAATATGGCAAAGAAAAAACTCATTAGCATCCTCGGGAACCACGCGACGCACGATGTGAGAACACATGGCTTACGCCCATATAGACTCATCAGGGTTCCCTACCATGCCAGCTACTTCGTCGACAGCAGCCACAGCTTGATTTTCCGCTACAAGACCACCAATGGATACAGTATCCAGCCAAACTGGACCAGCTGCAGAGCTATTGTCAACGTATGTGATGTTAAACACTCGACCAGCATTGACAGCAGTCGTAGAGTCATGGGGCTGATACTGTTAGGGCAGAGGAGTGACATCCGCGTCAGCTCTCACGATTTCGTCGTCTCTTGGTATTGGCTGCGACGACATACCTTGAGAGGGGTCTCGCATTTTTTACATTCCGCACTACTTGTCCAAAAGTCGGAAGACGCTGTGTCAAAGTCAACTTGAAATGTTTGAGGGGGAGTTCCTACGGAGACTTCCCCAGCCCACCACATTCCGTCTCCGATATCCTGTAACTCTAGACCATGAGTGGCAGGACTCCTCTTGATGACCGATGTAGGCTTCTGACCCAAGTCCCTTTTTCGTCCCACAGTGATTTCATGACCATAAAAGGGTGCTCGGGTATTGCGCTCGATATTGTCGGAGTTTCGGATCATCTTGGAAACCATCCGGTTTTGTATGGCCAGGAGAGCGTCCAACCTGGTTCCTTGTCGAGCTCGTGCACCTCGACGCACGAGGGATACTGTCTTGCCAACCAGCTGCTCGCTAGGTGTTGGTCGGGCGGACGTGAATGCGACTGCGGCCGCAAGGACGATGATACCTGATGAAACGTGCATTGTGGTGGGAGTTTCGGTGGAAGTCGACCACTGAAGATAAGTTGTGGCGTAAAGTCTTGGAGTGACTGTAGAGGATTAATGTGGGAATGAGGTCTGTGTGAATCGAATCAGGAATGGAGGTAGGGTATCCGTTAGGATTTGGGGTAGGGACGGTGGTGGATATTTGGGAGCGAGGAAGGTTGGATCCAGCATGCGAGCAACAAACGTGATGTTACGAATCTTTATAACGGAAAACGATCACCTGAGCGATATGTAGGATGGAGATACACTAACGTAGGTCAGGATACCCTCCTTCGACTCAGTCGGCCCCTTGAGGAGTGATGCGGAAAGGAAAGGATATTGATCCCTTAACTGATAGGAAAGCCACACCTGGTCGGTAGCAGCCGAATGTTCCGTATGTCTTGTATCCTCGAGTGGGTTCACTTTGTCCATCGTCCGATTTCGCCAACGGGTTGTCCACCAGATAGAATCGTCAACTTGTTATTGTTGTATGTCGCAACAATCCTACCTCTTGTCATGACGTGATTCATGATCTCCCTCGGCCTCGGAGTAAATATCTATCAAGTCGACTTTAGATGCCTAGCCCTGGAATGACGAATCTGGCTTACCTTCAGCTTATTCTTTCACACTTCTTGTACTCTTTGGGTTTGGCAAGAAATATTCTAAGATCGAATGAGGTTGAGGCTCCCTACCAAAAGACCAAAGTGTGTCGTAAGATCGTATCCACGGAGTAGCCTTCCGAAGAAGTAGGCTATGGTCATACCGGAGGCGGCGGGTATTGAACAAAGTTGTGTGAAAATGCAGTTTCATATTTGATGATTTTCCCAAGGTGTCGCCTGTTATGATGCCGAACAAAGGGAGGCGTACAACTTGCCGGTACAGGTGCTACAAGGGTTTTTCGAGCGTTGGAACTATGCTATATCTGGTACATGGCCATGTTATGTGGCTGCAAACGATTGAAAGATGTCCGTATATTTGAGCGATAAAAGAGTGACGTTGGCAGACGCGGCCGTGGAATTGATCAAGTTGTGATCTTGCGTGATGTCTCTTTAAGAGCTAGATGAAGCAAGTTTCGCAAATCCGACTCGAACATTGGTGATGTCGAAAGTGGTGTAGACGCTCTGCAAGAACGTTCCGCCACTGTGACAAGATGCCAAAATAAGGATTGATGATCAGTATGTGCTGGAGTGCATCGCGCTCGCACGAGATGGTCGTGAACGTACATAAGATATTCGGAAGGAAGCCCGTCCTTGCCGATGATCCCTCCTATGCAATACAGCGGGTTGGTGGGTACCTGACCCAACTCCATAAAGTCCTCAGGGGCAATGTCGAAAGTCTTTCCGCCGAAAACTGGTTGAAGAACGAGACGGATGAGAACGCTATTCGCATCGACGTTTACAGATTTGAAATACACTTACCGAAAGACACGGTCTCGGAGAAGTCGCAGGGAACGGCGTACCAACCTATATTAAGCACAACATAAATTTCCAACACCAGGCAGGGTACTTCAAAAGTCCCACGCACCTCGCAAGTCACTGTAGACACTTCCGTATACCGCGGACAAGTTCTTAGCTCCTGGAATCTGGTCGTAGAGCTGCTGAACGACACCTTTCGGTCCGTACATCGCTGTTGAACCTGTTTGAGAGGGAAGAGGCGAAGTGAATACCGCGTGAAGCAGATCAAAGAGCGAGACGCGACTAGCACGCACCAGTATCGATGATAGCTTGTGGAGCGCTTGTAAATTGTTGTTCTGGTTCCGACAATTGTTGTCCGTTCAGGCTCAATCCACCGGTAGGAACCCTCCAGTAATCCTGCGCCGTGTCAACCCAGACAAAGTCACCTTGGTACTTGTCCGGGTTGGCGCCGCCGATGAACAGTTCCGCTGAGCCGTCATTGAGGGAGAAACTGAACTGGGACGTAGGAATATCGTTTCCAGAAGACAGAGTGTCTGATGAACAGGAAGAGGTTATGGAATTAGGCACTGATCAAGCTTCCTGATATCCATGGAGCGCGACTTACTCATGAACGTCGAGTTGCCGGACCTGGACAAGGAAGGCCAACCCATGCCCATGATTCTAAGAGATCGCACAAGCAAGATCATCAGCATTCAGCGTCCCTAACGAGCGAGAACCCGGACTCACGACCAAACAGATTCGGCAGGGTCGGCGACGTTACCAGATGCTTCGCTGACGGCTGCAACTGCTTGGTTCTCCGCCACAAGACTGCCGATGGCTACTGTATCCAGATAGACGGGTCCTTGGCTCGAGCTGCCATCGACGTAGCTGATACTGAAGTTTCGTTGCAAGTCGATAGCGGTGGTAGAGTTGCGTGGTTCGTACTATCGGAGAAAGGGGTCACATCGGTGTCAGCTCTTACGTCGCCTGTCCAAGCAGGCTCCGAGGCGTACCTTGGCATTGGTTTGCTATTATCAGATGGCAGAAACATTCGGTGAGTAAGCAAGTTCGCTTTGGGCAGAATCGTAGGAGCAAACTTACACAATACCAACAATTCCCTGTCACCCAGAAATCTGAACTTCCAGTGTCAAAGTCCACTTCAAACGTCTGAGGAGGAGTCCCGACAGACACATTCCCGGCCCACCATGTTCCGTCTCCGATATCCTTCAACGCGAGAGCCTCAGTTGCCGGGTCTCTCTTCTGTAGCGACATCTCCTGCTCTACCAGGTCCCTCTTTCGCTCGGTAGCGTTCTTGCAACCAGGGAAGGGCAATCCGGTGTTCCTCTCGTAGTTGTCGCAGTTTCTGCTGATCCTGGAAAGTACATTGTTTTGTTTGGCAAAGATATGGTCCATGTTTGCTGCGTGTTTGGCATGACCTCCTCGACGATGTAAAGCGACCTTCTTTCCGACCGGTTGAGCTTGAGGCGTTGGTCGGGCAGATGTGACTGCCGCTCCGGCCATGACAGCGAGAATGACTGATGAGACGTGCATTTTGGTGGCAGGTATCGGAGGTTGTTGGCGGGATGATCGCCGGTGTTGGTTAGTTAGTTCTTGGTGAGGACGAAGGGGTTGATGGTTCAAGGAGTTTCGACAAGTGAGACTTCAAATGTCCAGCAAATAAAGGAATCAAAGCGAAAGAAATAGAGGATACGATACTATCGATGAGATATATATTTGGATGTCAACTCGCCAAAAGAACAGTATCAAAGGGCGAATACATATATAGTAGGAAAGGGAGCCTACCTTGGGGTCGGAACATTTAGGAGCTAGTAAAAGAAGGGGGTCAGGTCCCTTTAGCTGTCAGTCATCATCATCAACAATCAAACAAAATATCCAACTGTCGGCAGCGGTTTCTAGGAACGTCCGGTTCAGCTCATCTTTGGCGTTCCAACAGTTGTCACGCCCGGACAACTCCCCTGGTCTTCTAGCTTCTAGGCGAGTTGCTCTCCTTGATATTCGCACATCCGGTGCGTTTCAGCTCAAGCCTTGGCGGAATGATGATCCGTGTTCCGTTTCTATTTTGATTCTTCGTGTATTCGCTGTGTATTCGTAGCTGTATTCGTGCTTTCTTTTCAACAGCTTTTTCGACTTATCATTCGCAGCTTCGTTCGCTCCGGGGTTCTCCTCCTCCTCTGACAAACTCTCCAAACCAGCAGAGGGTGAGTAGCTCGAGAATTGTCCTATACCAGCTCCGACTCCCTTCATGTCGAGGCAGCCTGATTGACAGCTGTCAGACAGGTGCCATAAAGACAGTATTGGGCGCTACGGGAAGCTTGAGCCGGGGCAGGTCACCAAACCATGAAGAGGAACGCTAGAGGAAGGTAAGGTTCATGACGAGAAGGATGACGACATGGACACGTCCATCATGAAACGAAGAGAGCGCGTCGAACGAGCGAGTTCGGAAGCACCCAAGGCAATGCACCCGGAAAGTAAGGTCACCCGAAAGTACGGCATAGGGCATCGGTAGCTGCAGCTGTAGCTGCATACTAATAGCTGATAGTAGGTAGATTGTCGCTCAACGTGGCCTGTTCGACTGGAGATTTACTATGCAGCTGTTCATGTCGGTGAGTCGGCTTTGCATAGCAGATGGCAGTCAAACTCGCAGCATATATATCGACATGGATGTGAGAGTTGCAAGATACGTCGCGATCAAGGCTGATCAAGCCCAGCCATCAATCTACTCGCATGAAACTAGCTATGAAACTTCCATCACTCGCCCAGCCAGTGCCCAGCTTAGCATGTCTCCGGAAAAACTGCCGATCAGCCCATCCTTTGGCATTGTTCAAGATCAATGCCTTTCGGTGACCAGCCCCTGATGATCGAGAAATGACTAGGACAAGGTCAATTCATCGCTAGCAACATACCAATACTTAGTGGAATCGCAATAGGTCAACGATCTTGGCTACTCGCTCATACCTCCTCGCCGCCGCCTGTCTTGAACTTCGAAGACGGTTGCAAGCTGAATTTCGGCAAGCCGATATACTACGACGGGAAACCTGACTGCGTATTATCCGGTAAGCCCGGTGGCATGGACAACCTTGATGATGCCCATACTGATGACGCTTCACACCAGGCAGTACCTTCCAAATCCAATAGTAACAGTGTGCACTGCACTTGTCGCTCCAAACTCTACCAAACTCATCCACCAACATGTCACTCTGCAAGAACCGAGCTGATGGCGGCCAAGGCACATTCAAAGGCGACTTGACGACATGCACCGAAGACAGCTTCATCGTCCCGCTCCCCGCTTTTATTCTGTGTATCGGGTTCCTTCTGTGCTTTGCCTTGCGTCGTCATTACCCTGGAGAACGCGAGAATCAGGAGATGATTGGGATGGCTGGGATGAAGAGGAGTCTGGCGAGTCGGATTGGAGGGAGATTTGGTACTTCGGACAAGGAGTCGACGATCGTGCCTGTCAAGGGGGCGAGATCGGGGTTGAATATTGGGTTGTCCTCTTTGTTGGTGCTGTTGATGGCCGCGTTGTTTGCACTGCATGTCTTCGAGATGTGTAAGTACTTATAGACGGCATGGTTCCTCCTAAACTTATGCATCTGATCTCGTACAGCCAGACTCAATGCCGGCCAACTTGGAATCGGAATTTTGCCGGTAGTCACCATAGGACTAGCCCTCGCCATTATCAGCATGATAATCCCGGTGTACGCAACAAACGCCTCCCGTCGTCGAGCTCGACCACACTTCTTTCCGTGGGCTCTGGTGATGGTGATCTTCCTTGGCGGAATGGCTGTTGTGTTGGGTGTCAAGCTGCACACGCTTTATAGGACGGAGACATTGTTGGGTGCTGCCAAGATTGACAAGACGGCTTCAAAGAATCCCTTTTCAAACGGATTGCGAAAGGTGAGTAGCAGCGTGTCACTCTTGGCCAGCGGGATGCCGTCGTGCTCACCTACATTGCCGTAGATGCTTAACATCGCCATGTGCGCCATCTATAGCCTGTGTTTTTTCCTCTACATCTGCATCACCGTCCTGGATCGAAGAGATTTCGGAAGAGCCTAGACAAACGGGAAAATGTAGCATTCCTCGCTGGCGCTTTGCATATCCTCTTTGAAACGATCTTCTTCAGCTGGACTGGACTTATCTCGACGCCTCTTTACGAAATCACGAAACGCAGAATCTGTCCCTTAGCAGTCTGCACACGACATTTGACGACTTCCGACCGTGACGCCATGCTTTCCACTATAGTCGACCGTACTTTCTACTAGATGCCTATTTCTTGCCACTGTATCATGGTCACGCTGTCCCATACGACTTTTTTTCTCAGCGTGTGTCATCCCAGATTCTACTTGTAACTTTCGTCCGTTGTAGCTGCTGGGTGTCGGACTCGGAGCTCAACGGGGTGTCGACGCGAGCATATGGCACGAAGATGAACATTTCAACAGATAATAACCTTGCGTCCGAGACCTCATATTATCCAGAAGTAGCAGTCCAGGTTTCCAGAGGCTGTATTCTTGCCCATACTGTAGCTGATTCAGTGCGGCAAAGTTGTCGGATTTCGAATATCAGTCCTCTCTCTAGAATTTCCGCCGAGGCACATAGCCTGTGTTTCGATCGCGATGACGCTGCACATGGACGTGAGACAAAGGATGGCGTTTATTCATTCTTCTTGTTGCCCAGGTATAGTATGTCAACTCAGCTATTCTATTAGTCGTTCCAAAGACAACTACCTTCCATCGACGCCTTTCAGAGGGATGTCGAATTGATCTACCTGATACACCATTGAAACGGAAGGTTTGCCCGATATCACAGCAATTTGGACGTTGGCGGCTTGTCGCTTTCGGTACCGCGCATCTTTGTCCAGTGGACTGAGGTAGCAAGATGAATGTAGATCATTCCAGAGGGCTTTCTGCACAGTTTGACAACATGAAGTAAGTAGAGGCAAGTCCACATTCGAAGGGCTGGGAGATTGAGAACAACTTGGTACCGCTATTTGTGACAGTTTGGAAAGAACGACGTCGACCAGATCCAAACAGTCATTTAAATCAGTGAACAGTAAGCTTGACAGAGCAAGCATATCAAACCAAGGTGCTGATTAGCTTGGCGTACCACAGGTGTGCGAAATGGCCAGGAATTAGCGTGGGTATCGTTCCATATAGTTTGAAGGAATAGCGATATTGATTAGGAGCTTGGTCTTGCTTTATAGCGATCTGGTACTCAGAGCAGCGTAAGTGAAGCTTCAGGAAGACCTACATGGCAAGGGCACGGCTTATCCGATAACATGTTCCAGAGCACTCCACGATGATATCTTACATACGAAAGACGTCGTTGCACGACCAGTGCCGACAACCAGCTCTGAATCATCTATCAGCCGTGTACCAGATGGATTCGGACTGCCAACCGGATTTCTATCCAGCTTGAAAGACACGGTCGGCTTGTCTTCCAAGGACGCTGCAAAGACTAAGTACAGTGAAAAGGTCATCAAAGTCCTGGAATCAAAGTTGAGGGCAATTGCAAAAGGGGAAGATCCTAGGTGTGTATATATTGCGCAAATTTCCTCAAAGTTGAGTGCTAATCTGCGTTATCTCGCTTGCCGTAGGTACAAGGACGATTCATTCCGTCGCACCGTTGCTATCTTCTGGGGCAACTGGTCAGACAGTAGCTGGATAAAGACCATGAAAGAAAGTCGAAAGGTAGAAGAGATGATCCTTCATTTCGTGACCTGCTCTGTGAAAACTCTCAAGAAAACGATAGCAGATACCAACGACTACCGCAGAATACGGAACGAACAGACGTACTGGTTCATGCTCATCTTTCGAGAGGCCGTGGTACAAACGACACCATCAGCAACAGAGGTCATCGCCAGAGTGGACGGATATGTGCAAAATATGAAAGCGGAATATGAAAAGGATAAAGCCGTGTCCGCTGCGCCGCCTCCGCTTGAGAGGAACAATACAGAGCTATATCATCAGGGAGGAAGCATGGTGCAGATAGCGACCAGATTATTTGGCACGCGATCAGAACAGGCAGCTATTCTCGCCACCAGCAGGGTAAAGGTGAGTTCTCGACAATCTTATCTGGTTCGTCGGTAATTTTTTCGCTGACGACAACACTTTAGAATGCCTTGGCCGAACTCTCGGTACGTCCTGATACATATGAAAGACCGGTTGATTGTCTATGCTGATATTTGCATTACCAATAGAACGATTTGGATGTGCTGCGTTCTGGCTATGCACCAACCTGCTCTCCTAGAGACTTCCGAGATGATGACGGTTGGAGAACGTGGCTTCAGGAAGAGATTACCACCATTACTGCAAAGAAGGAAGAATACACCATTTTGGTCAACAAGCTCAACGAGCGGACCAATAGCCGAATGGCGGATGCTCGGTCGTCTTCTTCAAATCGGTTCGTGACCGGAGACATGCGAAGCCACTATGTGCAACTCGTAAGACTGTGTATGGATGCCGACCTCGATGCGTTGGCGAACATGTCCGACAACGAGATGGTATCGCTCAGCATCCTTTCAGCGGACCATATCACTTTATTGGAGGTCTGCGCCGACGTCTGGCGCGTCCCGCACACGACCGTCTTGGTGGTGACTTCCGCAGTTCTCGTGGAACTGTACCTGGCCAGTGAAATACCGCTCGAATGTGTTCTCGAAGCTCTTGCAAACTTGAACCGATACATCCAAGAAGTCGATCGAAGCAGATGGCGTCGCTCAGATGTAAGTCGTTAGAATCGTGGTATGATGCAACCTGCTGATGTCAGTCGTCGTCTTAGCTCTCGGATCTCGCAGACATAGCAATTCAGCTGGTGGCCTCTATTCCACTTGAAATCAAACAACAGCTGGAGCAGTACTATCAAGCAGACCCTACTGAAATAGGCAATCTGTGTGCCCTAATTCTACACCTTGACAAGATCAGCGATGTGGATCATTCAGCCATCGACACTGCTCTCGAAAGCGTACACAACAGCATATCCGATTTCATAGATGCTGTTGACAAGGCGGCGACGCGTGCATATCGTGAATTTGCCCAGCCTGATAATGTTGATTCTCTCGTCAGCATCTTGCTCTCCAAGGCGCATTGGCTAGAAAAGCATTGCAAGAAACTTCAAAAGCAGTATCCCGATCCTGTGCTGCCGTGAGTTGAAGGAATCTCGAAGAACATCTGCATAGCTGATGAAACGAGCTTCTGATTTTCCAGAGGATTGGACCTGACTGCAATAGCTGCAAACAAGCAAATACCCCTGTACCTGTCAGAGTTGCGGCATCTTGGCCGTGTACGCCTCAGAACGGCAACGTCACCCCTGGAACCAGAATTTGCTGTTGCGGAAGATATCTTCGCGCTGTATCGACAGAGTCATCGTATGCAAGCAATGTACAATGCCTTTGTGGAAGAGTCAGTCATTTTGTGTCCTCTCATATTCTTCTTTCGCTCGCTGACCTTTGTATACAGTCCGGATCCACTACCCGATATCAACCCCTTGTTCGAGCCGTTTGTTTTCGAGTGGTTTCGCCATATGCACACTGAAGTTGCGAAATGGGTGCAGAGCGTAAGTTATCTTAGTCGCAACGCTCAACGATCTCATCAACTAATTTATGCATTCTTGTGCAGGCTGTAGAGCTGGATAACGTGAGTCTAGGGACACTCTGGGTAGCGAAGCGGCCACTGATAGCAGAAGGCACGTAGTTCACTGTCAGTGGAAATGACCTGACCAGCTCGTCCGTGGTGGATATATTCGCTTCCTTGCATCAATTTATCCGAGCAATCGATGAGCTAGGTTGGACCGATGAGCGGCGGAAGGCGGACTTCATGGCTGAAGCTGCAGTGGTGAGTGCTCTCATGTCTCTGAGCAAAGCTTCTTGCGTAATGACTAACCTAAAAATTCTTGAAGCTGATCGGCACAGTGGTTCGTCGTTATGGAGATACATTGTTCCGTATCTTCGCGAGTGAAATTTCCCAAGTGGAGCGGTCGAGCAAACCCATGGCGAACGACAATGAAGGCTGGTTATCAATTGCCAGCAGCAAGTTGGGAAGAAAAGAGAAGGCTGTAGTGACGCCCTTCAACTTCCGTCCAGAGGTATGTCCACAGCTAAAGAGCATTTAGTAGATGTTCATCAGTTGCGTTCAGACATGTGTAAAGCTCAACGACATCGCCGCCGCCACAGTCGAACTCGACAAACTGTACTTCCAAATAGACATTGACAAATGGGCCGGCGGACAATCCGCTATCAGTGCGGCACAATCGCAGAAAGCTAGAAAATCATTATACATGATCAAGATTGCCCGAGCGGACTTGGGAGAGAAGTTTTACGATGAAGAAGCGTCTCTTCGGGCCCGTGTGGAATTGTCAGATGAAGCCGGTCATCGCATAGCTATGACGCGTACTGTGCCTACGGATACCGCATTCCCTCGATGTGAGTTCAGCTTGACACCTGCTCCGAGACCATGGCTTGACTTATACTTTTGATGTTGTACAGGGGAGGAATCTTTCGACTACGTCTCAGACCGTAAAACATGGCTGATGGCGTCAGTACAGAATGAAACACCAGAAGGTTTGCAACACATTGGTCGAGCATTCTTCAAACTCGACGAATCCATGTTTCCGGAAATGTCAACTCGAGATCTCTGGCTACCTCTCGATCAGCAAGGGCGAATCCTGATACGGATCAGTAGGGAGGAGGAGAAAACCGACCCACAATACTTTTTCGGAAAAGCATTCTGGTCACTTCGACGAATAGAAACAGACATGGTCCACATTTGCGTTGACAAGGTGAGCAGCTCACAATGGCTTCGCGGCGCTGGGTTTCTGACACCATGTGTTGTACAGATGCTGCCCTTCTTGCGGGACTGCATATCACGTAAAACTCTCAAGGCGCTCCTGCGGCGTTCTCAAGCACCTTCCGTTTCTACCAATGAAGCATTAGGGAAAATCCAAGGCTTTTATCGTTCGGCCGTATCTCAGTCAGAAAGTCTCATCCCGGCTGTGAAAGAGAAATCACGCAACGTAGCATGTCAGGCTCTTACCGACGTGGATGTCGAATCCGCCATCGGCCCTTTGTTGGATTACTTCGATGCCAATCTGCATGTTCTCAGTGCATCTTTGACCAGTGCAAATCTGCGTTCTGTTTTGTCGGGATTGTGGAAGGAGATCCTCGTAGCGATAGAAGACGTTATAGTTCCACCTCTTTCCGATAGACCATCAAATATGAGGTCATTGTCCGACGGGGAACTTGACATTGTTTTGAAGTGGTTGAAGGTAAGTCGTCGATCGTAGCTGTAGCTTTACCGTCTCTGACCAGTTGGAATCCATTGATCGACAGTTTCTACGAGATTACTTCCATGCTGGTGGCGATGAAAGTGGATTACCCCTAGAGGAGCTTCAAACCCAAGCCTATCAAGACATTTTGCGCATTCGTATATTCTATGACTGGAATACTGATGATCTGATGGAGGTAAGGCGTATTTCCCGAGTGACTGCCTCGCAGGCGACTCACTGTTTGATTATACAGGAATGCGTGAAAGATTTCCAGAAGACCATCAAGACTCTCTACGCTGGCAGAACAAGGGGCAAGACGATGAAAAGTCAGAGGAATCTCGGGACTATCAAAAGAGATCGGGAGGAGAGGAAACGAATGAAGAATGCTGGCGGCGGCGGCGGGAATGGAGAGATGATTCTTAGAATCCTCAGAATGCGGTGAGTCTGGCATGGAAGCGATTCGAAGCGTACGATATACTTATTTGTATCATTGCTCGTCTCCCGTCTCCAGTAACGGAACCCAGGGATTTCTAGCGGATCAATTACGGATGATGTACGGCGCTCAGTAATATGCAGGATTCAATCTCCACTGGCCAAGCAATGGACCTGATTGTGCGCGATGTCTTTGTCACAATGATGGACCGTTACCTCCTGTAACCGGTCTATAGTTCGCATATAACGATAATTTCCAGGTGATTACAGCTTTCCACGTGTCAACGGGACCTTCGTTGCGACGAACAACACAGCAATGCATTTATATGCACACCCGTTACTTGTAAAGTTCAAAGATCAGGCGTGGCGGGCTGATTAATCTCTGCCAGGTGCCAGGCGAGCGCAGGCAGCCACAGTGAACCTTCTAGCATCGCCAAAGATAAGCGGCGCAGATCATGACAACGAGACTTTGATCAGAATGGTCAATATGTCAATGGCAGGGCCTCGCCCCATAAGTCGGCGAAGAGGAGAAGAAAAGAGAGAAAGTGCAATTTATGTCACATCACTTGCGGTACAACGCTGTTACGTTTCGATACAACCACCTTGGAGCTGAAGAGACCATCTCGCTGTTAAGCCTGCCTCATTCCCAATAATACTTCTGATCCCGATAACTGCCATTCCCCTTCTCGAGTGTAGCTGCCGTGCTTCCGGATATTTCTACACGACCGGACAATTGCGGTGTCAGTTTGGGCAGCGACGAGCTTGCGATTCGCGATGCTTGACTTACTCCAATCTCTCGAGGTTTACCGCAGCAAGATGATGATATTTGCCCTGTTTATCAGAAATGTCAATTCCCTCCACTAGGAAACAGGTCGCAAAAAGTAATGCTTACGAAACTCTTCATAGTATCTATGACTAGGGCAGAAGTCGCATCAACCCTTTTAGCATCATTGATTCGTCCCTGATTCCAGAACACTTGATTGCGTCCGGCCAAATACCTGCCAACAAGCTGCCAAACAACAACAAACGCCGGTTCAATCTTGTCATGTTCGTGAGGGTTGGTTGTCTTGCCGAGTCTCGCCACGAATTCAGCGTGTCCCATAGCAACGTCGTCTGCCAGCTCTTCAACATCCGCTGAATTAGTTACAGCTTTAAGGAGTTCAACTTCCATCTGGATTCTGTTGTCAAGGGAACGCTTGATCAGCATAGTTTCAATCAAGCAGATCCAAAAGCTAAGCTAAACTTACGTATTCATCAAAGCATGAATCCAAATCTTGTCTCGAGGGAAACCTTTGCGGATTTTGCTACCACCAGAGCCAGGCCCACCAACCACGGGCGGAACTGCTATATCGGAGGGGATCAAACCTTTGAGCCGCTCCAAAGCCTCGGAGATTTTTGATGCTTCGCGTTCAAGGGATTCGATTCGTTGTTGGCGTACGATTGGGTCTCGGAAGTTCAAGCATGTCATATCGCTCATGAGGCTAACAAAAGTAATGTGGTCAGAAATGCCATTTGCAGGCTACGCCGAGGTAAGCTACGTACTCGGAAATCAGTCCAAGAAGAAAGATCAATTTCAGCTCAAACATCAGAACCGTGTTTTCACTCCCCTCGTGCTCGACGGAGAGTTTCAAAAGTTCATGGACGGAATCTTCACGAAGCTGCAAAGCTTGAGGATGGTCCTATAGAGCAACTAATATCAGCTTCAAGCGAATCTGCCCTATGTATGCTTTGTAACTCACAACCAGTGTGGAGTATTGCTCAATAGCTTCCGGCCAGGGCGTCGTAATTTCCGAGTGATGTAAAGCTATGACCATCGAGATTAGCAAATCCCTTCCAAGCATGGCTCGGAGTATTCGACGACGGCTTACAGGATCGGTATCCTAGTGCTGTTATCAGCGAAAGAACTACACTCAGTATAACAATAATATCGAAAAAGGAAGAGAAACTCACCTAGACTGCCAATCCTCTCCACACACCAGATTGACCAACTGCGAGCGACGTGACACTGGCGTGAGAAGAATATGACGGCAGAACAACGAGTGCGACTTACAAGAGATGAATTCTCTCTCCCAGCTCAGCGATATCAGTTGCTGGAGGAACAATGACGTTGTACCCTTTCAGCTGAAGAAGAATGCGTTGCCGTTGAGCAGCGTTTCTGTTGGATCCTCGTGGTGTCATGATTCCTCCCGCCTCCGTTCGTTCTCTGGGTCGGCCTTCCTCGTCGTATTCGCTTTCGTAATCGTTTTCTGACGAATTACGTCCATCATAGTCGTTCAAAGAGGTTCGATTCAGACCGGCTGCAACGGCAAGCTTTAAAGCCTGACTAGCGATTATCCACCCTTCCAGCAATTTCCCCTCTGAGTACTTGACCTGGGTGACGAGCGCAGAAGCTTGAATCGTATCGATAAGTCTCGTTGGATCTCTTATGCCACCGGAATGTGCCGAAATCGAAATTTCCTTTTCTGCATGAGCCAAAAAGTATGGCCCGAGAGCTTTGAGAGGGTAATTTGCGATTTCATGAGGATACGGTCCGTACGGCAACAAACATGTCGCAGCAAGAATAGCGTAAAGCAGGCATTGATGGGGCTTGGCGCCAAAGCCGATAAGGGAGGATGCGAAACGATTTATATGCCTGGTGTACCCGTATGATAGCGCGCGTTCTTGGAACATTGCCATTCTGAGATACCGGAGAAAATAATTCAGCGACCATGCCGAAAACACTCTTGGCAAGCGAGTGAGTGACTTACAGGGACCACACTACCTTTTCTCCCAATTTGCTTTCGGCCGTCGAAGACTCGTGGATCACGTCGTTCACGCCTTTCACCAATTTCAGGATCAACGTCTTGATACTAGCAGCCGATCTTGAAGGCGCCGAAGACGTTCCAGCCTGAGGAGGTTCACTGCGAGCGGGGGATCGACTGTAATTCCTCGCCACTGGTTCCTGTTCAGTCTCGCCACCAAGACTTTCCTGATGATTTTCGTCGGTGATCATATCCTGATGCGCTGAGCTCTCTGGCGCGGGAATATCTTCCAGCGCATGCAGTCCGTAATCGGGAACGCGGGAATCGTCGTATTGCTGGACAACATTTTCGTGTTCGGGAAGCGGTGGCATTTCGATATCCCGCATAACGTCGTCTTGGTGATCGTTCTGTTGTTCGTGGTGATGCTGCTCATTCTGCTGATGTTGCTGCTCTGCTTCGGCGGCTTGAACGACCTGCTTCAAAATTGGATCGATATGAAGGCCCTGTTCCAAGTCATCTGTGCCATGGCCAAGGTCAACATCATCTTGGGGCGGAATGTTTGCATCCATTGGCATGGCAAGTGCTGGAATAGGCGAAGGCGAAGCGGACTGTTCGATAGCCGCCAACGAATCGTGTAATCCGCCGTGAAGGGGATCTCCAATTTCTCCTAATCGCTGCTCCAACTCGGCTGTAATAGAAAGTCACGGCACATCAGAAATTGACGTACTTCTGTTGATTGCGTCTGAGTACTACAAACCTAATCTGTACTCCAGCAGTTCGACTTTGGTCCTCGGCTTCTTTTGACTGTAAATGCACTGCCGATTCGGCTGTCACGAGCAATACACAGTCAACGTACAGCGCCGATGACGGCCTTTGAATCTGAAGAAGACACTCACATTCTTGGCACAATGTCCGCATTCAGGTCGAACACCGTCACACCTCAATTTCCTCCTTTTGCAGAAATCACATGCACCACCTCTCGGCAGCACTTTCCCACTCGCCCTCGACCGGTTTTGACGACGTCGAATTTCATCAATCGTAAGCGGTTGATTTGGATCGACGGTAACGCTCGAAGGCGATCCTTCAGCATTCTCGGCATCATGGATCGCGGATTTATCGCCGCTCGGCATCTTGCCTGCTCTTCGACGAGAAGGAAGTGGTGTCGAGGTATCGTTTAGATCGTCAACGTACTCCGTATGATCGGATGGACCGCCGGCCAGTCCTGGCGATTTCCTAGCATAGTGGCGGGATCGAGGTGCCTTACCGGACGCTGGCTCCCTTCTGGATGATTCTGGTGATTCTTGAACGACTGGATCCATTTCCAAGTGCCCCATATCGTCATCCTGCACCGTCTGTTCTTCCTGTGTGACATTATTTTGATTACTGGAAAGTGTGGTATCGACATTGAGTGCACCAACAATGTCGAGGTTGATACCCAAGTGCTCCGGATGGGTCTGCTCGGCATACGCTACGTGATACGCATTTGACGAGTGTGGTATGGAGGGTAACCGCATATCAGGATTCGGGAACTGATTGTTCGTGAGATGATGGTCATCCAATACAGCGGCGCTATGCTCTTCGACGTACTCGGCCGGAACCTGCTGCTCGGAATACACATGTTGGTCCTGCGCGAGATTCTGGTGCTGCGCAGAAAGGTCGTATCCGAGGTGTTGCTGCTGCTGTCCTTCAACCTCCTCACCAGTCACACCAACGAGATTCAAATCATCATTGGCAACCACCTGATCGACGTTCAGCTCTCCCATCTCCAAGTCACCCTGCGCATCCGTGCTATCCGCGCCTACACCATAGTGAAACCCGACGGAGGCAACCCCGAGATTTTGTAATACTTGCTGTCTCAGCCGATTTTCATGATCATCGTTGACATCCTGATGCTGTTGGTGGACTTGTACATCGTGCTCTGACACCACATGTCCTGCATCGCCTTCCTGATATGCAGAATCTTGTCCAGGGTCTTCATAATTTGAGGGATTGAAATCCTCGTCCCGGATATCGGAGGCGTCCATTCTAAAGGCAAAAGATTCGACATGGTTTGATCGACGACTCAATGACTGATTGTGGGGTGGACATACCTGGAGAAGGTGAGGACAGAGTGGTGTTCTTTATCTTATCTCTGGCTGTTTACTTTGACGGAGAGACGGAGATGTGGGTTTGAGTGGATGTTGATGGACATGTCGATATTCTTCTCCGGAAGGAGGCAGTCATGCGCTCCTTTTTGGTCAGCCGCGCTTAGATTTCCTTTGACAGGCTGGCGCTTGAGTGAGTGCTTCATTACAGTTCACTACCATTTCAACCATATGAACCTTGAGTGGATGAACAAGGCCACCTTGACTTCACTCTACCCTTAAAGGTCACACATACCACAATGCCTCGAATATCACCCATTTCAGGTTTATTCAGATCGCTTGCTGCATCCACCAGCACCCTCCGAACAGCAGCAACCTCAACCTCAACCCACATCCGATCGATCACCTCGCTCGTCTCATCCACATCGATGCTTCGGCCCTCGCTATCATCTCTAGCTGCAGCCCATTCAACAGGATCATCAACAATACTCGTACCATCAACAACAAACGCCTTCTCTCCAATTCTGCAGCAACTGCGTTTCGGGTCATATGGTGCGGAATACCAGCCGTCTCAGCGAAAGAGAAAGAGGAAGCATGGGTACCTTGCTCGTCAACGAGGTGGAAAGGATGGCCTGGCGATGCTCAGGAGAAGGAGAAAGCACGGGAGGAGGACGCTGAGTCACTAGGCGTGAGAGGAAAGGTAGTTGAAGAGAGGGCAGTAAAGGCTGGTGGACGGCGAGGAGGAAGGAGAGAGGCAGCAAACCGGGGGTCGCAGGGACCAGATCGGAGGTCGAAGGCTCATCAACGCCTCATCCGGATATATGGACATACTCTCAGGAGCCTCAGACGACCCTGCCACTGCGGTTCATACTCTGGCCCAATCTATCAGCTTGTCTGTCAGAAACCACTCAAGGTTACACACACACATCATCGGACAACCTTTCACACCGTATCATTTCTGCTATCGATCAGCGCGACCGAAAACGTAGAAGGGCCGATGACTACGGGAAAGATGGAGATTTGGAGGGTGGAGACGGTCATAGATCAATGTAACATTTCTCATATTCGTTCAATACGGAACAATCACACGCTCAATCCACATGCCTCAGACAACACGTTGTCTTGTCAACCACTTAGCTGACTGAGGTATGCGACATCCATGAGTGCGCAGAAAAGGGCTGCGCTTTTGAGCTCCGAGATTTCACATCACATCATTATGGATAAAAGAAGCATCTCTATCTAGAGCCTCTAGTAACGTCAATATCATCATGCTATACAAGGTCATTGTCATTGCCCAACACGCAACCACATCAAGACCGAGAGAGGGCTGTCGTTAACAAACAAGCGGCACGTTTCTTTAAATAGGTTGAGCATCGCCGGATGGCTTGTCCTCCTTGACGGCCTCGACTTTGACTTCCTCCTTGTCAGCGGCAACTTCCTTCTCTTCGGCTTTTTCGTTTTTGGCGTCACTGGTCGAGACAAGTGATCAGTATTGCAGAGGCGGAAAAAGTTCCCGGTTCACAGATGAACTCACTCTACTGCATTAACAACCTTCTGCTCGAGGCCCTCTTCGGGGGCGACCTTTCCCTTAGGAGCGTCATCTTTGCTGCTTTCGTCAACGGCCGCTGAGATCTTTGCTCCGTCCTGCCAGCGTCCCGGTCGATTAGTTTCAAGAAAGGCTTGACGCTGCACAAATGGCGAACATACCTGCTCAGAAGTATCATGCTTCTCGGTATCCGTGTTGGCTTCTTTTGTCGACTGGTCCAACGTCGTTGATTCCAATGCTTTTTCGATCTACCAGATGTAAAACAGGTCAACAAATGTCTCCGGAGTCGTCAATACAGAAAACTTACACCGGTGGTAGCGTCAGCAGACGAGCTTCCACCTGATGCCTTGTTCTTTCGGATGTCTTCGTTGCTGACCTGAGCCTTCTCGAATTCCTCCTTGAAGTTGTTTGCATCTAAGAGTAAGCCAACGGTCAGATATCTGATACGTAAGGACGCATTCTTCCCACGTACTCTCCGAGTTGGCAAATCGGATAGCCAGAGTCTCAGCGGTGGGTTCACCTTCGGCGTAGTCGGCGTGAACCTTGTATACCCACGAACGGTCGGAACCGACGTTGGGCTGGAGCTTCATTTCAGTCGAGACTAGATTAATAAAGATGAGTCTACGCTCTCAGCGCCGCTTCGAACCTGTCGACGACTTACCCAAGTGGTTGGCACAAACCTTCAACGTCTTGTCCCGCCTCATGACAACTCGAACGAGCTTGGTCTCCTTGTCCTGCAACAACCGTAAATCACCGGTACCTCGTTCCTTCCACTCGTTGGCATCCGGAACGAATCGGAACAACTTGGCTCGCATCTTGAAGATAACATCCTCGTTCTCTTCGTTGGTGCTGATGTTGACCTTTTCCGTCAACTGGATGACTGGTTCGTAATGAGGGTCGTAGGTTTCTTCCTGTGAGATCGAGGAGGTCAGTCAAGCTCCCAAGAACATTCCATCACGAGGCCTCGGTAGATATACCACATGGTGCTTCTCCACAAGTCCAGTCGTTCCGCAAAATATACTCTTCGGATTTCTACCTGCATCTGCGCCGCTGAGTCTTCCTGATCCATACCGTGCATGCCACGGCTCCGGGAGTAGGTCAAAAGTTTACTCACAGTGGTATCAGCCATGTTGGACGAAAGTTTTCTATTCAAAGTAGCGGTAGGCGGTCTTTGTCAATGTTTCGAAAGCTTGAAAGTGTGACAGGGAGGGTAGAAGTAAGTATTGTCGACATGATGAATCCTAGAATGATGGGTGATGTTGCTGGAAAGTCTCACGGGTGCGGAAAAGGGCTTACGTAAGGCAAAAGGTCAATGCCTTGCTTACATATTTACAGACAGAGCTGATCGATACTGTCACTCTGGCTGTACGACTTGTAACTGCCAGGTTGCAAAGCTGTTCACCCTCAAAATTCTCACTCCCATCATTCATCGCGCAGGATTCTTCATCAGCTTACAATGAAACATCGCGCGCAACCGTAAATAGTGTTTTACAACCTTGATAGATCGGTATACTTTACAAAGTCTGTGAACGCGGGTCCGCAGCGGAAACTTCATAGCTCGACAATCTGGTCCCCATTGTCCGGATATGATGGAAGATTCATCTGATACTTGTTCCCAATGTCACTAGTTGGTAGATGATGCGAATGCCGTTAGCATCCCGTCTTTAACACGCGGAGCCGCCACTTACTCGGGAACAAACCTCCCACCTAAAAAGTGCCTTCCTTTGAAATCCTTGACGCCCACTTTAGGACAGGTCAAGCTCAATAGTACTTCAGGTTCAAAAGTCGGTACATCTCCGCCTTTTTCATCGTGCAACTTTTGCCGGCCATCCTCAACTGACCACCCCGAGGGAATGTCAATAGACACGATAGGCAGCCGCGCTGATTTCCCTTCCGGCGGACTGGCAATAGTCCGTAGGACAGCGTCGAATGGCGACCGAACAGGAGGATGAAAGGAGAAGCCAAAGATGGTATCGAGAATAACGTCGCTCGATGTGCTATAGTGCTTGGTAAATTCATCGGGAGACTTCAAGGACGGAATATGCAGGTTCTGGCATTGCTTGAGTAATCGCTTGTAGATATCCTTGCTGCCCGGCTGCACGTAAAATAGACCAAAGAGACGTGCGTGAGTCACGTCGCATTAAACATTGGACTTGCCCAAAAGGGGTTCTTTGCGACGAGCGTCCAAAGACTCTCACCTTTGGCTGATACAGCGTTGGCTCATACCCAAACATGTCTGGAAAGAGGAGAGGTGTGTTCGAGATTAGCGTCCAGGGATGATACGGAGGGTTGTGGCGCAGCGTTTGCTGGGTTCTTGTACCCACGCAGATGCCTCGCCGCTACAAGTCCATCGCCTCCCTTAGCACGCGCAATGCAAGTGGGGTATCAGCTCTGCGCATGGTTACTTGGTCATACTGTCATCCTGACCTGGAAAACGGTGTGCGCCGAAAATCCGTTATACTTACCTGGTTACCTGGACCGATGATAACTAGAACCCGCTTATGGCTTGAAGCTGGATAGGTTCGCGCTACCGTTTGTGCACAGGCCAGACCTGCCAACTCCATAAGCTATCGAAAGCAGAATTACCTGTCCATTTGACCGCTCGTCACTCGATAGACGTCAAAGGCTTACCTGATCCAGAGAAAATGCACCCTCATCGGACATTAGCTCTTGATCGATCTGTATCGTGTCAAGTCAACCTCTGCTTTCCATTGAGATCTTTGGGGGAAAATTTACTCACTTTCACTGCCTCGTCGGCTGTGATATACTTGATTGAGGTAGACATGCTTGTGATTGAACGACGGTTAATTCGTACAGCAGGCAGGACCGGGTGGATTCGAGGCGGTAAACAGGCGAAAATTGGCCTGGATTTAAGCTTAAAGGACAAAATAGGACGACAAAGTCTGAAGGTGACCAAGAACGTCATGTGAGATTTCGAGGTGGATAGCAAGGGTTGTCAGGCTATACTTCAAAAACATATGAAAAGGTTGTCATCATGGACGAAATCGTGCGGTCCTCCACATTATTGGGTGACGTAATGGGCATCGACCCTGAATCGCCATATTCTCCATTCCATGATCCTTCTTCACTCTTCTTCACAATTCCTTGCCAGACTATCGCTGGTAGTACAAAGTCACTTCGTAGATGCCACTTGCGCTCGTTAGACAATCTTTCATCTCCTCGGCTTTTTCAGCTGGACAATTCACCACCTCTCGAGTAATCAAATCGTCGGCTCGATTCCTACCAAGTGTTTACCGATTCACCATGTCCGCCAAAAAGCAAGAACCCAAGATCGTGAGCACTACCGAGTCTCAGCCGGAGGGGTTTAAATGGGTTCGACTGAAGAAGATTGACTGGGAGGATGAAACGGGCAAGAAGGTTTGTGATTTAGCTCCAGGACAACACATCCTCCGCTTCATGGCTAAGTACGGCTGTTTTTTTTTTCCTGAAAGCGAGTGTGGGAGGCTGCGGAACGATGTACAAGGGCCAAGAGCGGTGTTGATGGTGAGTAGAAAGCAACTCGCACAAGGTAGATAAAATCACTAAGTTCTGGGAGACAGCTGTTGCAATCATTGCTCTTCTCGATCACCCTTCAAAGCCTCTCTCTACCGTTATCCTGGAGCAGTACCGACCCCCTATCGAGAATACCGTCATTGGTGCGTGTCGCTTCGATCTTCAGGTTGATTCATAGCATCTGCTGAACTTTTCTAATGCGCCTGACACAGAGCTGCCTGCAGGATTGGTTGATGAAGGGGAGACACCGGAGTAAATTGGCTTCCGCAATATTAGATTAAGACGTGTAATGCTGATACATCGGTTCTGTTACCATAGAGAAGCAGCAGTTCGAGAGTTGATAGAGGAGACTGGCTACGGAGGCGATGGTGAAGGCGCTGGAACGGCGACAGTAGAGGACATCTCGCCGATTCTGGTTAGTCTTCATCTTCTCGCTTGCCACATGTCGATGACTGATGCAAGCGATGTGTGCTACAGGTATCCGATCCGGGGTATGTCTGAAATCTTCGTATATCAGGTCCAAGCGCTTTATACTGAAAAAATTGATGTCCTAGTATGACCAACGCCAACATGCGGCTCTGTACCGTTCGAGTGAAGCTATCAGAATCAGACCCGGAACCCAAGCAGAAGCTGGACGAAGGAGAACACATTGTCAAGCGGATCGTCGAAGTCAAAGAGCTATACAATGTATTGCAAGGTGAGCTTGCAGTATTATATTCGTTGACACGGGAAGAGGGAAGGCTGATCAGCTCGTTTCCCGCATTCTAGAATATGACCGAAAGGGATTCACGATTGACGCTCGACTTGCTCATTGGGCTATGGGCTGGCACATGGCCACTCGCTCAAACAAGGAGTGAGACAGCTCTGTCTACCAATTGTGCCGGAAACGCAGAAATCATCTGGCTTGTAAAAAATATAGCAATGAAAGCTAAAGTTCACAAATGTAGCCCCGACTCGAAACCCTTATAACATCAAACTAGCTACATGGCCTCACCCACTCGGGCTTGGCTTGGTTCGGTAGACATCTATCGTCCAGTACCTGCTGTAACGTCACGAACCATAAACTGCACAAATCCAACCCGAATTTCCTTCTTCTTTGCAGCCATGAACCATGAATCGCATAGGCAGTAAAATTCTGCGGCCTTGCCGGTAGCGCGTATGGTGCGAGTGTAAAGTGTTTGATCATATCACATGTCTCTTCGTGGTCGTACTTCCTCTGTAGATATGTCACGAACAATCAGCTGCTGTAAGGATTCTATCAAAGCGACGCTGCCAACTTACTTCGAAGCATACTTCCTGCTCCTCCCCCTTGTTGCTGGCCAGCTGCTAGCCCCCTCCCTGGCAAAGCCATAATCCGATCCGCGTAGCTGCTAGTGCGACCTCTGTCCTGCATATTGTTTGTCATAATCTGTGCACTTTGATTGTCTGCTCTGAGTCGAGTTTCTGGTGGTTGCTGTTGGTAGCGATGCTTCTCCACTACTGCTTTGACGTTTGCGACGGGAGGTTTCATTCCGAATCCAGAGTCATTGAGGGCTCGTATGTCCGTATGAGATTTGACATTGTTCAACATTGGTGTTCTCGCATCTGGTCCGCTGTTCGAGTTGATAGTGGAGATGCCAAGAGGTTGTCGAGAGGAATACGAGTGTCTGTTCATTACACCTGTCAAAAGAGCTTGCTGATCCGGTGAGATAGCTGGGTGGCGTCTCGAGCTTGTTTGATTGTTACGCATGACGTTCTGATTCTCTTGAGGAATTCCTCGATGATTGCCTTGACGAGACTGTCGATGATGCTCTTGGTGGTCCTCATGATAAGTATGAGCGTCTGCTTTCCTCTCCGCCTCGTACGCTTCGCGTTGCAGTTGTTGCTGATACTGTTGCTGTCTTTCAGAAGAACGTCTTTGATCGAGGTCGAAAAGACCGGCAGGAGTTTCATTTCTTCGAGCAGACGCTGGGATGAAAGCTTGAGGCTGATGAGATTGCGGTGCTTTGGTTGCTGGCGTGGTGAGAATCGGTGATTGAGCGGGAAAGTTCTGAAGGGTGATAGTTTAGCGATACTGTCACGAATAGGAAGCGGCACTTGCCTATTTACCTCTGAAGTGACGCCACGACCACGAGACAAGCGAGGCGCATGTGCGATATTGGCAATATTGGCCATCGAGTGTTGCACCTCGTCATTAACCGCGCTTGCTAAGGCAAGGGATGATCCGCCGAGGAGATTCTTTCTCTGTAACTGTATTCCAGTCGGAGAGAAGTTAAAACGTGAGAGAAGCTGTCGTCAAGAGTCTTCAGCTATCAATGGCAGTCAAAAAAAAACCCACCTTTGTGTAGTTCCCTTGCAACTTGGTGATCTGTCTATCCTTCTCTCTGATCTGTTCTATCATTTCTCGTAGTTTACGATTCAAAACATCCACTTCAGCAACAAGGCTAGCATTCTTCACATTTGCACCTTTGAAAGATTTCCACGTCAGTCCCGCTTGATTCTCCGGAAATCATTTCAGATCACGGCCTTACCTCGCAACTCTTCGCGTGCTATCAAGTTACAATGAAAACGAATCAGCTCATGTGTCCAATTCCGAAAAGGAGTCGCCATACCTGAGTTTATCTGTCGCTCTACCGCCATCAATCTCTCTTGAGCATTCTTGAATACCATAGCCTGAAAAGCACTAGTCACCGTCACACGTTGAGTATATCGCCGAGTCTGAGAGAGGATCTCGAAAGACACCTTTCTTGAGATGTCTGATAAGACCAAAAGTTCATTGCCCTAGTCGCGATCTCCATGATGACGCTTGGTGATAAGCCGGCGAGAATAGACTGAGGCAGAATGACTGATGTTCAGCTGCCTTTGTATGTTAAAGATAGGAGAGAAGACATACTGATTTGTAGTCTGTTGTCGGAGCGAGAGAGCAGACCTTCCCGCCACAACACACCGTTCGCAGTGAGTTATGCCGATTGAGGAGGACATTACACTTACGACAATATCATCCCTGGCGAATGTAGAGCATGATGAGATTTTTCATACAGGAGGCATATCGTAGATGACGGGAAGATAGAGAAAGGACTCACGCTTCTGTCAACTGGATCTCACATGCCGGGCAAAGTCTTTCTGGGCCGAAATCCTTTTCGGCGCAGGTCACTACCCACACAGTGTCAGAGTAAAATTGTGGCAAGATTGGCGTAACTTCTTACTGCAGAAGATGTCTGTGATAGTGACATGTTGCGGACGACATGTCAGTCGTAGCAACAATGTCACGGAGTAAAGTAGGTGTTAAAGGACTCACGCGAGCAATTAGTGACAACAGCTCTTCCTTCACCGGCCAGCGGCTTCCTACACTTCAAGTTGTTGCACTTCAGCTCATTGTCGGCCGACATCTTGACCCATACAAGCTGTCCAGTCTGTGCGGCTGGGATAGGAGTATTTCCAGGAGAAAGGTCGCTGTGGGAAACAGTTTGGCGGTGGTACGGTCCAAGTTTTGAAGATAATGAGGGTGGTAATGGAAGTTATGGTCCTGTATGGAAACAATGACGGGAGAATCCAGCTCGGTTCTGCCTGATGGTGGTTTGATGACTTTCTATAAACGTTACATTCGGCCACTAGATTTAATTTAGGGACCTGTAAGCTGACCTGTAGTTGCTCCTGTAGTAAGGGTGATTCGTCATAACTAGCATTCGGCCGCCGCCCGGGCCGTTAGATGACTTAAGCTTCAACTTCTGCTTGGTTCTGTTCAACTAACCTCTACTCCTCCTGACCGGATGAAAGAAGTATTGATCTTGACACTGGTCCGAAGCGATCCAGCATAAGTCCTCGAGTTCTACTTCTACCTTGCATCAAACGTTTTCCAAAAAACTACTCATCTCTGCGCTCAGTACATCATACTCGCATTCCTCGCAAATCGTACACATCAATAATTGCTTACCCGTCGAGATGCGATCTACATTCATCTTGCTAGCTTGCTTAGCAGTAGGAACAGGAGCGTCAGCATCGCCTACGCAACAGGTATGGACGAAGCGAGAAACACGAGCTGAAGCTGGTTAGTATCGGCTACTTCTTACTTGCAGCTAGCTGACGATCCGGCCACATTCAGCTGCCAACGTGCGAAGGCTGATGAAGGAGGAAACGATGGGATCAATCGCTACAGTATTTCCTGAAGAGACCAATCATGTTGGTATGTAATAAACCCTTTTGGTAAGGTCGATTTTGCTGACTCACCGTTCATCATAGGCGAACCGTTTGCTATGCTCGAAGTGAGTCTCTCGGTATTAAATCCAGAAGGGCACATCGCATATTCATGGCACTGGACTTGCGTCTACTATCGTGATACCCCTATAGTACCGTATGCTCAGTTCTCCTATCCGCCAGGTAGTGCGCTGAAAATGGTGAATGAACTATATTACAGATGCACCGTGTCACGCACTGCCATCCCTTACCTTCCTGCTTCTACCCATCTCGCTTTCCGTTCGAAACATCCTCCATTCGATGACTCATTCTGCAACATACATGCTAAAAGAGCCACACAGCACGAACGATGCTTCACGAGGACGCACGAGTCCTATGGATCATGGTCGGGTCTCATTGATAGGTGTGAGTCCCTTCAGTCGTCAATAGGCATATCGGCCTCTACCGTAGTCTGATGTCATATTCGTCTCTTGTCAGAATATGACCATCATGAGCGATATATCCAGCGACGATTCGAAAGCTCTCGCGAAATGCTACACTCAATACCATCCCGATGCCAAGGGCTGGCTTCCGGGAGCAGAGGACTCGCCACATTATTCCGTGTGGGCGCGATTCGACGTGCACGATATATATTATGTCGGAGGGTTCGGAGAGTAAGTAACTCATCTATTTGATTATTGACCTGGAAGATCTCTCAGCTGATATCAACACACTCTGGACCTTCCCTTGACATTAGCACACACTACATCGGGCATTTGACGCCTCAGGAATTGGAGTAACATCGTATCGGAAAGCGGTCAGCTATCGTCTTTCTATCTGTAGAGTCTGTACGAATGTTCGGAGGCCTGTAGGTTAGATGATACGACTTCTGGAATGCTTCTAGCTTCGTCAAGGGTTGTCAAAGTCCAACCATCCAGGAACATGAGAGTGCATAATTACAAAGGAGGCCCAGAATGCATAGTTGCTGGGACATCGCAGCCCCTCCATGGTTCAACTAGCTATCTTTATGCTGCGAGATCTTACAACCCGCGTGGATGTCATGTATGTAATATAGACTTTTGGGTAGCAGATTGCAGGTTGCAGGTTGCAGATTGAAGCAGCTAAGCTAGCAGCTATTGACTATTGTTGACGCAGCCGTCGCAAAAAGGACACAAACGGCCCCTTGTCCCGAGCTCGATTGTCTTGGCTGCAACTCTGACTGTCTTGGATTGAATAAGCAAGCACTGCTCAAAATCGAAAGCGAACACAGACAAAGGCGATCCAACCGACAACCCACCACTTGACAGAGGGGTTGCATAGCATATTCGTTCTGACTGGGATAAGGTCACTCAAAAGGGCACCGAGGTTCAAATACGGATCAGACAGCAAACTTGGAACGGTGCCGTACGATATCTCTTCACAACACAGCCGCGTCATCGCCTTGTATTCCTCCTTCCACACCAGCTCGCACAAGCTCACTTGCAACAGAATCTTCGGCCACTTTGCGGAATACGGGAATTGTTTCCAGGGAGACCACGATTAGCCATAATCAATCCAAAACGCTACAACAGCCACTATTGCCATGTCAAGTCGATACGAGCGTGTAGGCAATGACGCTGATGTCTCACGAGATGACGCTTCGCTTCGGTTTCGCCGCTCACTGTCAGGTCTCCTACACCGTAGACAGAACTCTCAAGGAGCTCCGTCGTTCGTCGACTCGCAGGAATTGGAGGCTGCGTTTGATGATGGATCAAATTCGGATTTGGACGATGATACAGGCGCTCATGATCAAAGGAGACTTCTGAGTGGAACGGACGGCCGTGATGTGCGTCATGCCAAGGACGAGGACCATTTCCAGATTGGAGACGACGACAGTGATGCAGAGGATGACGAAGAAAAGAAGGCCGCAAAAGAGGTTCAAGGAGTGTTCAGTGACCCTTTGCGAACTTCCGGTGGGAATCAAGAAGCTCAACCTGTACCAGATCAGCAGTCGGGTCGTATGCCAGGGGATTATGACTTTGATCGGGACTACGTAAGTCCACTCTCATGTTCTTTCTGTAATCGATACACGGCCGTTGACCTTGATATACGCTACATCAGTTCCTCCCGCCACCGATACCATCAGAATCACCACCGCCGTTCCAACCGAACTCTCGATGGCGACCGGCCCAAGGCAATAACAACGGCATCATGCCAGATCTCAGCCATATTCCCAAATTCCCGAACAACTCGACGCAATCACGTTCTCTCATCGGATCATTACTGCCGTCCTTTTACGGTCGAAATCGAGGTACAGGGTCGGATGGAACGACTCCGACAGGACCTGCAATAGGAGGTGGCAATACCGGTGTGTTTGCGAATCTAGCTGCAAGGCCCGAGGCAGGAAGACGAGCACCGGCACCAGGAGAAGAAGAAGGACCAGAATGGGTACCTGAGGAATCGCAGAAGGAGGCGCCTCCTGTAAGTTCCGGATGTGCCGCAAGTCGAGCTGGATTATCAGCTGATCACGAAGCATGTATAGTCATATGCCACTGCTTTGCGGGATGCAGTTCCGCCATATTGGGAAACCACGGTTGTGTTGCCATCGCAGTCGTCGCCTTTCGGTATGTCTGGCTCTCGTCCACACCATCTCATTTGAGTAGACACTAATTCCTTGCTGTACTTCAGGTACTCTCACATCTTCCATGACTGGCGATGAAGTGTTGATCGATGGAATGCCGGTCGGAAACCTGTTTGCCTTTGGCTGGAATAGTACGTTTTTCCTCTGATAAAAAGTCAGGGATCGAAGTTATCGCTAACACCCATCTCCGTGTGCTCACAGTGATTGTCAGCATGTCGTTCCAATTTGTCGGTAAGTCTCTGTTGTATCAGTATACGGAGTTTCAATTCTGATTGCTCGATGTGCAACAGGTTTCCTCCTCACATACGTTTTGCACACGAGTCACGCAGCGAAATTCGGTTCGCGTGCGGGTCTCGGCATCACCTTGATACAATATGGCTTGTATCTCCGTGGAAGAGCCGAAGAAATGATCAGAACCGGAAAGTTCCCTTCGGACGGCATGGAACCCGATAATGCCGATTTCGATGATCCGACTGGACTTCTCGGTAGTACCTGGATGGGCCAGATTCCAAAACACACGACAGCGACAGGCGAAATTGCACCAGAGTTTCCTGATTTCGATGCTTCCGAGGTTTGGAGGATATCTCATAACATGACCAAGGAGGAGATGTGGAATCTTCCCAGTGCGGAACAAGTGGGCGAGGCCAACGAGTGGCTCAGCTTCATTTTGATGACGGTTGGCTGGTTCCTGCTTATCACCAGTGTTGGCGGCTTCTGGAGGGTGAAAAGATTTGGTAAGTGCTCGTTCCTCTCCGCTTATTTCGGTCTTGCTGATGAGCTTTTGCTGTTCAGAAAACGGACTGCGTGCATCGCAAAATACCGAAGCTGAGGACCCAACAAGCGACCTTGCGAACGGGACAAATGCAGACAACTCGACTTCCCCTCGACAACTCGCTTTCTACACGCAAGCATTCGGACAAGCGCTCAATGGGGTCGAAAGGATAGGGCGAAATGTACGGAACGATCTTTTAGCTCGAGCAAGGCGCCGAGGACCATTAGCCACTGGATCAACAAGCGAAACCGAGGCACACCGTGACGACCATGTTTTACTGTTTGCGAGGCCGTCAGGGGACATAGATCAGGATGATGGAGTTGATTATCCCGGTCTAGCAGAAAGGCAGGGCTTGACACCAGAGGAGTGGAGTCGCCAGAACCTATATCATGGATAAAGGTCATCCTAGTGTTGTACGGTGTATATATAAGCTTGATTCGTTGTAGTGTAAGCATAGTAATACCTCTCTTCGTGAACTTCGTCGATTTCTAGTGATACCAACAGGACTTACAAGTTAACATGCAGCAAATAATACGACGGTTATACGACATGCGTGCGGGCGCAACGAGATTTGCGATCGGCGACAAGCAAGCTCGTCATCCATTACATTCATAAAGCCTCTTTCATATCATCTTCAACCCAAAACACCTGTTTCGCAATCTTTCACTCCAAAAGACGATTATAGTTCAACGAACCAGGGAGTAACGTGGTACCCCCTCTTCGAGGCTACACCGGCAAGCAAAGCATACTTCCGCAAACTCCGTCAGCGTTATATTTGCGATCAGGCTGCACGCAAAAGACCTCACATGCCTCGTCCAACGCTCATAACACTCAAACAATCAACCTCGTCTGGCCGCTGGCTGCAAAGACAAGTCAACGATCCATTCGTTCGTGCACGAGCAGGAGGTGAAGGGAAGGATGGGGACACGTTATACCGGTCGCGTGCAAGCTTCAAGCTCGTTTCCATGGCGAAAAAATACCCTAGCTTGTTACCAAAAGCTGGGCTGGTGATAGATCTTGGTGCGGCGCCAGGTGAGTCGGACGCCTTCCGTGGTCAGCTGCGTGTGTGCGGTCGGGCTCACCATGTTCTGCGGTCTCGAAGTAATCTAGGTGGATGGTCACAAGTCGCCTCACCGAAAGTTGGTTCAAAAGGTCGTGTAGTCGCTCTCGACCTACTTCCAATCTTACCTATCGCTCGGAATGTGACGGTGCTGCAAGGCGATTTCCTTAGTCCTTCGGTACAAGCGGAGCTCGAGCATGTGATTGCTACATCCGCTGCATTACGGCACAAGCAAGGCGCGATACTTCCAGACAACCCAGAAACGGAACCGTCTTCGGGAGCTGCAGGATCAAGAGTGGATACGATTCTATCCGACATGATGGCCAACATGTCTGGGATCCGAGTACGGGATATTGAAGCATCGTTGGAATTGTGTCAAACAGCTCTAAGCTTTGCGCGAGGACGACTGAAGACTGGATTGACGAAGCGGGCTGAAGCGGACGGGGAGGAGAAAAGGGCGTTATCGATAAAAGATTATAAGGGGTGCATGTTGTGAGTACCGTCAACCCCTCACACCATGATTAATCGCCGCTGAATCGAAGAAACCATTAGAATAAAATTCTTCCAGCACCCTTTGCTAAGCGAGTTCAAGAAAAAGCAACTGCAACCGGTTTTCGAAAAGGTGCTCGTCGAAAAGCCCAAAGAGTCGAGAAGCGGTATGTATAGGTATCCAATTGTTCAAGTAAACTTGCATACTCATGCACATCTCCCTCTTGTCGCAGAATCCTCCGAGGCGTACTTCGTATGTTTGGGATACAAAGGCGAATAGCTTATACTGGATACCGCCGTTTCGTCAGATCCCACCACCGTCGTTCCATTTCGTTGTATCGCTTTCAGCATGGGTCCTACTTATTCGTTGTGTATCAAATGAGTGCTGCTTTACTCTACCTGTCCTATACAGCTTCGGTGACGTCTATGTGATTGCTGGAGGTTGGAGTTCTTATTGCAATATGTCTACGAACGTATCCCCGGTCGAAACTGTCGTACTGAAGTAGCTAGCGCTAGTGTACGGCTTGCGTCGCTAGAGCTGTCGCTGGAGAGCGAGTCCAGTTATCTTCAGGATCGTAGCCCGAGGGCGGAAGAGATAAGGCAAGAGGGATGAAGGAGAGGTTGCATATAGCAAGGGGTGCACTCGAAGCAGCAAATCTACAGCTCGCCCCGCAATATCGGCTCTTGACTATCGATACACAAGCATTCTCGGTCCACGTCCGCCAACTTCTCGTAATCCTCGCCCTCTTCTTTAGAATATATCAGATTATCAATCTCCGCCATCTCGCTCGCCGCTACACCCACTGCTTCCAATCACGAGGCTGTCGACGTCCTGTCGTCGTTACCATGAGCTGCATAAGTAGGAGGAAGAAGCTGAGGAGGATCAGGGTTTAGCAGGGAAGCGTCTTGTGGATAGGGGCGATCATCGGTGATCGCGTAACGGTAAGTCGGCTTGAAGTGATCTCGTGATTATCACTTGAACTCATTCAACCTTGTTCTACCTAGGTGGTCAAAATTTGTACTACCTCTATTTCGTTGATTCTTCCATCTTCCCGCCGTCCTCGTCCGTATTTATAAAGGCTGCATACGGACTCCCCGTCCGGTACAAACAGCAACGGGGATCGTATTTCGATATTGACGACGCTGAAATCGACGGGCATCGCAGCTTTTCTCGATGCCACAGGGACAGGAGGTAATGGAGGGTCTGCGTTGCGCTTACGAGAGAGAGAGCGGTCTGCCCGGCGTTGCGGGGACAGGTATAGGGGTGAGTCTTCTCCTCCTTTTGCTCCTAATTAGGCTGCTAATTCAATCCGGTGGACGTGCAGGGCATTGCTTGAACACCTTCGATATGCCTTGCCTTCGCCTCCTCAGACTACCTCTCTTCGCCGATCCCTCACGCACCGACATACCACCACCACCAACACCTTTCTCAATCACCCATCGTATCGTAACATCGACATCGCAAAGCGCTGTCATACTCAAACCGGTGCTGGAACTTGGAAGTAGGGTCTCTTTCTGCGCGCATGGCGGCTCGCATGGAGAATATGACCGCTGGTAGTCCCACGATAATAGGGAGGGGAAGAGCGAAAGATAGATGAGACGATGAGACGGTGTCAGATTCATGCGCTCGATAGTAAGTCACGGTCAATTGTATACTGTTATTGACAGATGACTGAGAAGAAACTATTTTCCAACCTAGTATACACGGAGTGACATCTCTTCAAGTTGTAACCATAACGAATTACTTTTGCGTATGCTATCCAACACTCCCTCAAGGATGGAGACATATCAGGCCGTCCGAAATCCGCTAATTCCAATAGTGTGTGTTGAATTGCTGATGTTGCTGACCACCGTGTACGAATTGGTAGCCGTCTTCCGATTCCGAGACCTCATCGTTGAGCAAGCCATCGACTTCCTCCGCCTCGTTGTCTGGCGTGTGATGGCCTCGACGGTGTATCAGTCTGTCGAGCGTGTCTCCGAAGTACGAAGCCTGTAAGCAAAGGGTAGTCAATCAGTCTCACCTTCTCGCATGTCGTTGGGCAGAGACGCTACCTTGACTACTCACGTTTTTAAACATGTACAGAATGCAAGGAAGCAGACTTATCCATAAGATCCATCTAAACTTGATGATCTTTACTTGCTTCAAGTCGTCATCAATTCTTTGTTTCTTCGCCTTCCAATTGGTTTCCGCCGACGTCGATGGTGATTCCTCGACTTTTGATGGTGGATCCGCAACTTTTGAGTGTGGATCCGCAACCTTTGATGGATCGTCTGCAGGAGGTAGTAGCAGGTCCGGTACCGGCACTGGGCATGGGCATGTACATCGATACTGCTTAGCGAAGTGGGGGTCTTCCCTCAACCAAGCTGGAAGATCCTTGCGAAGCAGCGGATTCTCCGTATCGTCCCACACGAACGTGTCGTCGTACCTCTCGTCTCCTGTATCGTTCTCGAAGTCCATCATCAGGTCCGCTTCTTCCCTCATCGATTCCTCCATGGCAAATACCGCCGGAGCCTCTGACGGCGTTACTTGAGTGACGGGCGTAGGACCTGGAGAGGTTGTTGATGCCGATTGAACTGGAAGGGTATATCGTATTCGCTACATTGGTAAAAGGGTAGCATGGAAGATGAGCTAATCATGTGAACATGTGAGTACGTACAGTGACAACAACAGGATCGGTTACATTCAGCAAAATCATGGCTTGCAATAGAGCGTTGGCGAGGTGTGGATGGGCTTCAAGAACCATCCGTGCGTCATTAGGAGCCTTCTTCACAAGCATCTGGAAGAGTGATTGGCGTCAACGCTGACACTTGCAGGCGAAACAGTAGAGCAGAAACTCACCCTCATCTTCTTCACAATGTTCTCGAGTTTACCAGATGGAATGGACAACAAAGTGTTAATCACTACGTCCGTCGGTCTCATGTCGTCCGCATCGAGCCAAGCAGGTCGCTCTTCCCGTCCAAGAAGCCAATCCAGAGCGATCCGCCACAGATAAAGTATCATACGCAGAAGACGACGGAATGCCGAAGGAGGAAGCCTTGGATGCACGGGCGGAAAATATATCGCGACGGCTTTCTGGTAAGCCGCAAGGCGGTCAGTATCGGGGTGGCAGAAGGACGGAACGCTAGAGGGGACCTACGGAATCCTTGTCGGTTGTGTTTCTCTTGTAGTTCCAGGTGCAAATTTGGAGCATGTGATAAACCTGACTCGTTTTAGCCGCGTTTTCTCTTTGCGCGATTTTACGCTTTCTTTCGTCGAGCAGTGAGTATTCCGAATCAAGCTCGTTGGACTTTTCTTGCCATTGATCGATTTTCTGGTCGAGAACGTCGAGCTTCATCTTTTCCTTCCTACGGAAACGAGCGGACTTGGCTTCTTCTTGGTATCGTTGCGAGGTTGTCATCTTGATTTCGCGATCAAGTATTACGTGCTTCGCCTTCCACTCCGATGCGATATCTAGGAGTTGCACAGAAAATGTGGGTGTCAGAGGCGCATACGACGCGACGGCGCAACCGAGGTGAATACTGACTATGTAGTCGAGGCGGATCTGCACTGCGATCCCAGTTCTTTGGCAACCGAGTGATCCCACCGTCGATAACGTAACCGTCAAAAGGCTCTACCACAAAACTGAAGAGACGCTTCGCCTGCGAACTGAGTAGCAGGTGAAGTCGCGTTTCATCCTCTTCGGCAAAGCCACTGAGAATACTTTGTGTTCCGTCACCGGCGCGTTCTTTCAACCCCTTCCATATAACGGAGGAGCGAGACTCGCTGGTGTTGAGGTGTTTGGCGTTTTGGATGTCTTCGAAGGCGTCCGCGACAACACTCACGGTGGAGTGCATGCGACGCTTGTCGGTGATTGAGGGCTCGTTTCCGACGTACGTCCGGGCAGGGTGAATGGCAGCAAGGGGCACGCCAGACGCCTCTCGGACGAGTTGAGTCGGTACGATGGGGGGTAGTGAGGAGGCAAGAGTGGAACAGGGGATAGGGAGTTGCTTGGTGGAAATGGTGGCGGTGTAGGCGATATGAGTAGCAGCGGGTTCCAGATAGGTGGATGCAGCCGAGGTGGAACTGCGCCTGTATACAGGCTATGTGTGTTAGTGTGACGTTCTCGACCGTTGGCGATACACTTACGAAGGGTCTCCAAGGACAGGGGAAACGAAAGCCAGGGGAGTCGGCTCGAATGAAGAGAAGACCGCAGTACTACTCGAGCCGTCGCCGAGTCAGTGTGAATCATTCGATGAACGAGGATGGAATGACTCACGAAGCGTCATCGACATGAGCAGCAGATGTAGAGGTGATAGTTGCGGACGAAGGTCCAGACGATGTAGCAGCAGAAGCTATCTCCGAGTCATACTTGATTTCGCCATTTTGTTGGCTGGATGCTTTTGCGATGACTGGTGACAACAATAGGCAAAAGGTGAGAAACAGCAGACGCCAGAGCGACCTGCCGTTCCTCTTCTCGCCCATCATCATGTCGAATACGGTACTATCAAGCTATGAGTAAAGTATATAGACGAGCAAAGAGAATGAGCAAAAGAAAGCAACCGAGAATGGGCATTTCCATATACATATACTAGTGGAATCTCGCTGTTCCTCGTCGCCGGTCTGCAATCCATCAGCAAAACACGAACGCGACCCTACCTGCACCCTACGATTAATGTCAACAAATAAACACGGTAGTACATGTTTACAAACACGTTAAGAGTCGATACTGAAACCACCTTTCGTCCTTTCGCTTCTCAGTCGCTTAGTCGCCTCTGGGGCTTCCGCCGCGGCTGCTCCACTTCAAGAAGCAAATCCCTGGCCTGGTGTGCCCGAATCGCGAATCTCCACCAACCATATCGAAAAGTACGTGTATCTCCGGATCTGGTCATTTCTTGGACCATGGTGAAGACGTCGGTCCTCCTTTACTGGTCTGCAAGACGATGGAGAGGGTGGAAGTATGGGTAAAAAAATGAATGGAATGGAGGAAAGAGAGGCGGAAAACGCGATTGACAGCTGATGTTGATGCGTTCAGGATCGGTGAGTGTTGGGTCTAACGTTGCGTCACGCGATACACTCAATGCAGTAACACATAGGATACATAGCGGAGCTTGCTGATGGGAGCGGCAAGGTGTCCTCGGTCAAGCAGGCAGTGCCGGGCAGGTACCAGGGCGTGGCGCTCAAGAATCAGCTGACATTTCATTCTGGGATAGGAGAACCACAGAGACGACGGAGAACAGGGGAAAGATTAGTATAGGACACAAGGTTTCAGGTGACCGTAAGTAGCTCGTCATGCTGTCATTCAATGTAAGCATCGGAGGCGAGCACCAGCAATGGAGACAACATACGAGCAAGATGTATACGCAACATAGACTATGCAATCTATTCGTACATCCTATGACAAACTATGATACAATGGTCTACTATCCACCTTATCCACTCGAGGAACACCATAATCCAGCTTCAGAATCAATCACCACAGCCAGCGGTCATCTAATACCACATCGAAACACTCCACACAACGCCTTCGCCCTCACTCCTCATCGCATGCCACCTGTATGTCCATCAATGATCGTGTATAAGCACAGAACACCAGCTCTCTATGACCTGATTGCGAAGAGAAAAGCAAGACGTACCATTTCGGAGGCATAACCATAAGATCTCCCGGTTCCAACACGATCTCCATACTGTGCGGCCATGCGTGCTTGTAGAATGCAGGATACTGTGCACGTACGGCAGCGCTGGTGTCGGTGACGGAGGTGGAGTTCGAGGTGAGTGAGTCATTATTTGGAAATGAGGAGGAAGACGTGAAGATTGGTACGCGCGAGGTGTTCGTCATGTACGACGTAAGAAGGCCGGCTTCGGTTGCCGATTCCGCGATTGATGATGACGGCGAAGGTGCACGAGACGAAGAAGAAGTTGTTCGATCGTCCGGTCGTTGTTCGGTATTCACCATGGTTGAGCCAGCACCGTCATTCCCTCCTTCACCTGAAAAGCCCTCCATCTTCCCATCCAATCCGTGCTTCCCGACCTTCAGATCCTTGCCATCCTCCGGGTCCTCCGCTGAGGCATCGCTAAAAGCATACATGTGTTCCGGACTGACTGAAGGCGGTGCAACCCATACGCGTTTCCGACCGAGGACCTGAAGGTAACAGTTGTAATATGGATCCTATACCAGCGAGCAGAACGCATCCAAGCGAGAGATACAATACGGGACGTGTGATATGAAACAGGAGACATCCCGAGGCGAAAGGAGAGATAGCAGGCGAGCCGTGGTGTGAAGCGCGTTGAAGACGACGATCATGGCGGTGGGAGAGAGACGGGAGTGGAATAGAAGGCAAGAAGGAAGAGGGTAAAACTCGTATCAATACGCTGCAAACTTGGCATAGCATGAAACACAGTCGATTAACGACATACCGTATGCGCAGGACTGACCACCGGCCCTACTACCTCCTCTCCATCCTCGCCACTTTCCACGAGACCGTTTCCAGCGTCCTTGTCCTCTGCCTTGGCTTTCCTGCCGCCCGAACCAACCCAAACATTCCGTACGACCCCTTCTCCACATCCAGGCGGTACGTATTCCTCAAACCATTCGGGCGGAGGTGGAGCGGAGAAGATGTATTCCGGCGATAGTGCTGCTCCGAGATCGTGCGCTAATGCTGGGAAATGAGTGATGAGTGGATGTTGCGCGAGGTATGTCGGCTCATTTGGAGAAATTGTGCCGTCGTTGTCGTTTTCGGCGTCATCGTCGTCAATATCAGAGGGACTTGAGTTGTCGTTGCTAGAAGTGGGGGGATGGACGTCCAGGACAGAACCCATTCCGTACCCTACAGCTTCCAAAAATGCTTCCCATGGAACTACCCTCTGTCCCCACTCTGGCGAGGTATATGAACTTCCCACTTCGACCGGCACAAGCCTCCCTGGACCTGTGAGGTGCAGGAGATATGCCGCAGATTGCCATCGTTCAAGAGCAGGACAAGGGATGGCTGATGATGTGTCCGATGTCGAGTCAGAGCTGGAGGAGGTCGCGTAGCCTTTTATGACGAACGGACGATTGAGCAAGTCCGGTGTACGGAGGTACGTGCTGATAGACGGCGGTGAAGTATACGTTGGAATTTGACGATAAGCGAAGCGTGGTAGTTGCTGATTTGGCCGTGAACAGTGTGGAATATCGATATCCGATGAGCGGCGGCGTTTTCTGCCATTTCCTTGCTTGAAGCTACGATTCTCACTCTCAGCAAGCACTCGTACACCTTTGTACCACTCCGGAGGAGCGAAGTTCTCCTGCACGAGCTCGATGAGCTTGTTTACGGCTTCTTCCCTCCCGTCTCCTATGGCTCCTGCAACAATAATCGCCCTATCCAGCATCCCGACCCATCGTGTCCACGCACAAGCACGCTCGTGAGATTCTTTCGCACCGTTGCTGTCACATTGGAGGCTATCGAACGCGGTGAGAACGAATGTGATGACGAGTCCTAGCGTCGCATCCACATATAGACGGAGCCAAGGAGCGGAGACGGCGTGAAATGCTGTCTGAGTCGTTTTTTGACGGGCGAGGTGTAGGAGCGTTGCGAATGCGTCATGAACGCGTTGATACCTATCTGTCCGAGCGGTCGAGAAGGTTGAGGTGGCAGACGGAACGGTAGCGAGGGTGCGAGCATGCGTGCGGAGGAGGTACAAGACGGACTGGCCACATTGCGTTATTGCTAGATGTGTATATATGTCAGCATTACGCGAACCGTCGCCTGGAACACGTAGGACCAAGAGGAAGGATGTACGCTTGTACGCAGAGGAGAACGAAGGAGAAACGGAGAGACGGAATATGACTCACGGTCCTCTACATCCTCCTGTGCCAGCAACCTCGCAATTTCCACATATTCAGTTCGAAAGCGATGCATGCCCGACCGAGAGCACAAGTCCGGAGCAGCGTTTTGCGAAGTGAAGTCAACGAGTGTACGTGGTGTTATATGTCATCATGGCGATGTAGGCGAGTAAGATTGAGTATAATGGAGAAGAGGTTATAATGATACTTGACATGACATAACACGTACGATCCATCTCGTTGGAAGCTGCTTCGCTAATAGACAATTTGGTTCCGACGGCTAAGAAGATAGAATCAGAATGAATTTCATTATTTCATTATGTCATTGGCGTATAAGACGCCGTCGTGGTGCGTGAAAAGTAGCAGGAACATCATACAAGTGGTAACGTCTACAAGGAAGGCAAAATGCTACAATGTGACAAGCGGAAACGTTACGACATCGGATCGGCGGATGAAGACATCCAGTTGACGAGCATGTTGATCGTACGAACAAGGTCTGCGTCGAGCCACCACTCTGGTGTGTGTCGCACGAAAACGAGGCTAATCGCTTGTACCGCTTTCCTCCAGTCGATCTGCATAGCTGGTTGTGTCGTGACGATCTGTTGATACGGTCTATCTTCGGTCGCATAGTGGTTGAAAAAGCCATGAAGCCATACGAGCCCTTCGTGGACAGTGTACGGACAAATCGATGGTGTCGCTTCGGTAGCCGCTTTCGCATACGTCCAGTGTAATCCGAATCCCCAGGCTCTGGTCATCAAGTCTAGGCAGTCTTTTGCATTCCAGTGTCCAGGACCGGGATCTTTGGTACCGATGAATTGGCGAAGTACTGTCGGCTCGCCCTTGCCGACGTGTTGGAGAAGAAGGTCGAACAAGGGAAAAGCTATGATATGGCCGAGTGCGATGCTAATGCAGTTGGGAGTTGCTGAGTGGTTGTTGATAATGTCTACGGCTTCGGCAAGTCTTGGTGCCGTTGTAGTTGCTGGTACAGGTCTAGAGGACGACGCGGGTGTCGTAGATATGTTCACTGCGATAGAAATGCTCAGTGTTGCGTCCTGAGCCCGGCTTGTTGTCGATGATACGGACGATGATGCGTTCTGTTTCTTGAGTTTCGCAGGTTCGGCCCAGACGGAAGAATCTAGAGCCCGATCTCTGGCTTTACGATGTAGCTGCTGATTTGATGTATGTGTGACTGCAAGTGATTTCTTCAATGTTGGCGAGATCAGGAGTGGTTTCTTCGTAATCAAAGTGGGCGAAATATTAGATGATGGACGCTGCGACAACGTTGACGAAGGATCCGAGCCGATCCAGGCAGGACGTTTTGGCAAAGAGCTCGGCAAGGAGATTGGCAACATTGCTCCGACTTCGTGCTTGACAACGAGTCGATTTTCCACTGAAGCGCCGCCATGGCGTACAGAATCGATAACCTGCTGCACCGAATAGTAACGGTTTCCAATACAAGGTACTTCGTGTATCTCGGCCTGTCGCAGATGCGTTAGAGCGGGTGACTTGAGTCGAGAGATAGGTACTCACCTGAAGGCTTAGATTCTTGTCGTCTGTCCATAGCACAACTTTATTTTTCGATGCATTGTCGGTCTTGGCGCATTGGTTTTGATAATACTCGCAACAATCGAGAATTCTATCGTCTGCTTTAACGATCTGCGTACATAGCAAGCAATCAGTGTCTAGCAGGGTGTAAGCAAGTCAACTATAACGACTCACTATACCGCGATCGAAAACTTCCCCCTTCTTCTGGAATATCATCACTCTCGCGGCAACCTTCTGACCCGCCTGTTGCTCCCGTCTCTGAACTTGTCTTACTTGCAAGAGCCATTCAATGGCAGCTCGAGCAGCGACAGCGAGTGACTGGGTGGATGTCCTTTGATCTAGGACGCTGGCAGAGTGCTGCGCACTGTTGGCATGGCGAGATAGAGCGAGTGAGCGCCGCTGTCTTTCTATTGGATGCGATGTAGTATGAGGGGCACCGGTCACAAAAGGCGACGAAGACGATTCATTCCAGCGGTTCTTTTGACGATCTAATTCTGCGGAAAGCAAAGCAATAGTATGGTAAGGCGCCAAATTTCGATAGAAGGAAGCGCATGGATGAGACGTCTTGAGCTCAGGGAACACATGTCTTGATATTTACCATGGACTACCGTATTAGGAACGAGTAATTTGACCTCTAGTAACGCCGACTCCCGGCTCTGCGTTTGCTTGGATAACGCATCGTACAGCGATCGGACTATGTTCAGATGCGAGACGAAGATGTTGGTATCGAGTGCGAGGTAGAAGACCGGGCGTTGTTGTGTTGCCTTTCTAGTGCCGAGGTACTGAACGTCGTCGTCTGATTGCTGAAGATGGTCTGACTTCCCCTGCGCATCCCTGAGATCTGCTTCAACCTCACTCTCCCAGCTGAGTGGCCAACCACTTGCGTCCTCCATCTCGACATCCTCTTCCCGGAGCTCTTTTCGTAGACTCTGAGCCACCTGGTCATAGCTGTCTTGGTCGAACAAGGTAGATTGATTTTGCTTGCTGGTGGTGGAACCGAAGAGATTTGGGGAGAACAAGGTGTCCGGAAAGGTATTACCGTATGACGACGATGCAGTCGACATTGTATATTCGAAGGTAGGGTTGATGTAGCTCTGCTGATCACGGTGATGCTGCTAAAGAGGACCTGCGAGCCGGTACTCTCTTTGATCTGCTCTTTGTGGTGGTTTCCGAGGCATATGTCCGTGATTCAGAGCTTGCTTTAATGTCGAATGGCTCCATATCTAGTGGGATATATCAGGGTAGCTTAGTGATGAGACAAAGAGATCCATATCATGGCAAGACTGACCAACAGCTCATCGCTTCTCCAACAGAAGCTGGGAGCTGCTTCATTCAGAACGAAAGAGAAGGTAATAGCGCGAATAGCGGCCTCCGCCGGTTGAGGGGGGGGGACCAGGGACGAAAATGAGGCAGATACGCCAGTCCTCTAAAGTGATCAAAATTGCCAGTTTCAGCAGAATCGGATGCAGAATCCCTGCTGCCTCACAGAGCGACACGAGCTGTCCTTCGCATTGTTCTTCCAAGATTCCATCAACACAATACAACAACCTGAAACGCTCCCATTCCCCCAGCAATTCCAGCATTCCAGTCGGTGGCGTTTACCCTTGTGAGTCTGCCAAATTACTATATATTTCGCTGCCCCTTCGCGTTTGCCCCTGTGCTCACGCTCTCTGCCCGTCGATTTATCACTCGTTTTCAGATATTCGATACCCAAGTCAACAAGATGTCTTTCCTCTCTCGATCTGTCAAGGCTGGCTCCCGAGCCGCGTCCATGGTCCAAGCTAGGGTAAGCATCAATCAAACTTTTTAGATTACTCCTATTTCTCCTGTCGTTGCTAAACAACCGTCTTGCCTTTCCCGCTCACATAGACTTTCTCTTCCACCCCTGCCGCCAGGGATATCGCACGAGTCTCCCTCATAGGACGACTCACCCGTGATCCTGAAGTCCGAAAGACCAAGAGCGACAGTGACTATATCACTTATGATATTGCAGTATCACAGGGGCTTACCGCTCCGGATGAGAACGGACGTAAGTGGGTTGTGATGCAAAGATTCATATTCGTTCCTCGTGCTGACTTGCTCAAATCGCATTACTGGAATCACAGAACGACAGCAGCGCCCGGCCAACTACTACAAGATCTGGTCTTTCCGAGAGAGCTCTATCCCTTCACTCCAGAACTTGACTAAAGGGTCAGTCTTACACCATTCATTTAGCGATCCATATCACGCATTTGCTTTGCGTTGCTGAAGTCATTCTCATATCCTTCTCTCTCAACAGTACCAGGGTGTTTGTCGAAGCTGATCTTACCATGGACCAGCGAGAGAGCGAGGACGGTCAACGAGCTGATCCCAGGCCTTTCTTCACTCATCGTACGTTTTTGTGCCATACTCGAGCGAGAGGGGTCGTTCCCGTGATCAATGGCGCGCGTTGCTAAGTATTTCCGCGTTTATCCTACTGAAAACAGGATCATGCCATATCCTCGCCAGGCCCAGGCCTACCGAGTCCACCGAGGAGTCTTCATAGAGTCAGAAACAAATTAGACGGGGTTTCAATTTCGTGACGATGCCCCGATAGAAATGTTGGAGGTTCCAGGAGATACAGCTAGAAGATCCCGGCTTGTAATAGTTGATTTTGTGATGCGATGCATTCTTCACTACTCATGGCTAGTTCTTGATTACTCGTCCTCAGCATTGTGTAAAGGTATACAAAATATAACAATGCCTGCGAAAATTGATCCTGTCGCATTCGCTAAATATATACGGTATAAAGTCCATCCGAAAGACTTTCCTCGCCTGTCCATAACCATCGAATCAGACCCACTTGGGTCCAAACTTTGTCCAGAAATAAGCCAAGCCGACCACCACAAGAGCGATATCCACCAACATTCGCCGTCGTCGACTTTGTGCCTTGGCAGCGATCGCATCAGCGCCGATCCAGTCTTGCCACTTCGGCGACGAGTTTTGCCACCAGTACAGCGCGACAGGTCCTGGCCAATTTGTCTTTGTAGTCATTGTTTGTCAGTCTAAGTATTTGGACGCTTTCACCGCACGCAAGACTTACGAAGATTCGCCCATTTCTGTTCTTGCCTAATCGATAGAAACTGCTTCCTTTGGCCCAGACGGTGTTTTCCAGTCTACGGTCCAGCCACGCATTGTATTCTCGCGTTGGCGCTTCTTTGACTTCAAGGGTCTTGACGCCAAATGTACGCATAGCGCTGATACATTGGGTAATATATGCCGCCTGCACCTCGATGTTAGTTAACACGCTGTAACCGGAACAGAAGGGCTCAGCTGAGACACTCCGGACGAGCGCCGGGAAAGAAGGAAACTTACGAGCCGTGGCCGGGTGCCGTGTTCAGACTCAGGCAAAGCCAGTGATTCGGGAACTTCGGGAGGGCAAGCTGAGAATTGAACAGCAACGTTAGAATATGCGTTGACGCGATGATTGACGTCGACGCAAGATGAGATGTGCGCACTCCTCGATATCCTCTGGGCGAATCGTCTCCGAGGATAGCAGTGCTGGCGCGAATGCCATCTCGGCCGGTCACATCGAGAGTGCTAGCCGTCTAATATGTGACTGGCAAGATAAGCCAGTGACCGGAGATTCATCGAACATCAGGAGACGTACCACATCGTATCCAGTGGCAAGAACCACAACGTCGACGTCGTGAGATTTGCCATCAGCAGTCACAAAGGCATGCTCCGTGAATCTCTCCACGGGAGAGGTCACGGTTTCAACATTGGGCTGCTTGAGACTTGCGAGGTAGTTGCTGTGATATCAATTGATTCGTCAGTGACTTGAAATGAGTCGCATACGCGGTCGTGTTACTCACACGTCTCGGACAATTCGTTTGGCGCCCATAGCTGCATTAAAGACACAAAATGAACACGGATGCCGTTTGCTTGGAGGAACCTTGCTTACGGAAAGATGGGACCAGCTTCTCAGCACAATCCTCTGGAGCGTTCTTCCTGATGTGCGTAGCCAGTCTCTGAAGGGGTGGAACAGCGCACAACGTCAACTCGCAAATCCCGCAATGAGATACGAAGTCAAGATCGCTCACCTTCTCCACGATGTCTCTCAACCATTTGTTGCTATACGGGAACAACAGCCACGCGCACTCCAACTGGATGTAGACGAGGAAGCGATAGATTCTGAGCAGAAGATTGGATTTTCGGAACAAGTATCGCGCAAACTTCGAGATGGGCTTGATTTCTCTACATTGCGATGTATGTGAGCTGGATGCGTATAGATGAACTGAGAAATCGACGTACGCAGGTAGCAGCCATTGAGCTGATCGGACTACCGCGTAGACCTTGGTTGTTGGGTCCTTGGCGATTTCAGGCACGACTTGGACACTAAAGGACAAGTTAATGTCTATTGTCGGTGAAACAGCGCAAAGTCGAATCTTACCCAGAACAACCATTTCCAAACACGATGACTTTCTTCTCATGCAGATCGACACCTTGTCTCGGCCATCGTGAAGGATGCAACACCAGCCCCTTGAACTTGTCTTCCTCTTGCACCTCTGACAAATCACCTCTCGTAGCCGCTGCATGGCTGAACCTCGCAAGAATCTCGTCGGGCTTCTCTAAGATAGGTTTATCATCCTTGTAAGGATTCGGCAAGCCGCGCATCTTGGGCGTCAAGGGGAAACTGAATCCTCCGATGCATGAGACGAGGATGTTGTATTCCTTTTCTACGATTTGGCCTTGCGAGGGAGCGGATGCGCCGTTATTGATGGACTGTGAATCTGGGGCGTCTGGACCGAAATGAGTGCCTTCTTTGAGTCGAATGCGGTAAGATGAAGTGCTGTCGTTCCATTTCGCGTTGACGAAAGAAGTTCGGAATTGACAGTGTTCATATAGCCCATTGTCTCGCGCCAACTTTTGCCAGTCTGCGTGCAAGAAGTACGAAGCGTTCGATAAACTTGCTGTTGGGACTTGAATGAAGAGAGTCGGGTCACTTACAGGCCAGGATCTCGGTCTGAGGAGGATGAGTTTCGGTCCAGTTCGGGTTCAGATGGGTGGACAGCGAGTACCAATGCGCCGGAACACTGTCAAAGGAAATAAACTTTCAACGCTTATTCTTCGGAATCATCGAGAGACGAGGATCACACGCACTCGCATCGACAGCCCTAGCAAATGTGCACAACTCATTGTCAGAATGCGCCTAATGACTCCATTTCGGGTCAAACTTACAGGATAGGTGTTGGTGAGCCAAGTTCCTCCCACATCCGAATCTCTTTCGTAGATCTGTTCTCCGTAATAATGTGATGATTAGACTCGAGAGGTTGGTCAATCGCTGCCCTTCACGTACCACGAAATTATGAAATCCTATAGCCTTGAGCTTCAACCCGAGAATGATACCTGAGCATCTGTATTGGGCGTAGATTCAGCATCAAGGCCACGTCGCCATATATCAAGGAAGGCGACATACCCAGCACCGATGATTGCAACCGAAGGTTCCCTTTGTGTTGATTTCGACATTGTCGACGATTGAGACTGCCCTGCGTTACTGAATTTCAGGATCACCTCGAGGCTAAATAGTGATGTCGGCGGTCGATCTTGAATTTTTGGATCAGGCAATGATGGGTATACTTGATACCCGGTGACAAACAAGCTCAATTGTTTTACGCTGAAGTTGCTGCTTGCAGTCTGTCTATATGCAGCAAGAGGTATATTGAATAGAAGGCACTCGGCATCAGTACATCATGTTCAGCGGTGTTCTAGGGTAGCATCAATTTAAGACATTCAGCGATCGGACGGAGATGATCGTGGTCTTCTGCCGTGTTCGCTGCTCGCTGCTCGCCTGCTCGGCGGCGATGATGATGCTGAATACTTCAAGCAGTGCTGAAGATGCTAAAACAAGCTTGCCAACACCTGACGCTGAAGATAAGATGTAGAGATTGTTGACCTCTGCTTTGCCTGCTTTGTGCTCTCCGACCAGTGGCTGGATCCTCAGTCAGGCGGTCCTACTGGTATGGCTTCCATGCCGCGTTGCGAATCGTAGTATACATTGATACATTTTCGTAGATGAACAATACAATATGTGAAACAACAAGAGACCCCGGTAAACACTCTGTCCATCTTTCCTTTCACTATTGCTGTGTCGCGCCTTCCATCTCGCACACTGCCCTGGCCAACGATAAAGACAGCTTTACCAATCCATCTTCTGCTTTTTCGGTGGGCTGACAGGTCCCGTGGGGACCTTTCCACCCTGCTTGGCATAACCAAGTCCATCGAGCCATGGCCAAGTGGCCGTTCTTCTCGTTTCAAACTTTTCAATCTCTGCTCGGTGTTGGAGGGTGAGTCCGATATCATCAAGCCCGTTGATAAGACAATGACGTCGGAAGTCGTCGACGTTGAATGGGATCGATCCTTGACCGTTGGGTCGGTTGATTACCTTGTTCTCCAGGTCGATCTCGAGCTCCTGGCCAGTTTGAGCATCGGCGTGCAGAGTCTCGAGCTGATCCTGAGGGAGAACAAGCGGCAACATGCCGTTCTTGAAACAATTGTTGTAAAAGATGTCGGCGAACGAAGGTGCAAGAACGCAACGGATACCGAAATCGTTGAGTGCCCAGGGGGCGTGTTCTCGACTTGATCCACAACCAAAGTTGGCGCCAGTGTTGACCAAGATTTTGCCGTTCCTGAACGGCTCCTGGTTGAACACAAAGTCAGGGTTCTCTTCTCCAGTTTTGGCGTTGAATCGACGCTCGAAGAAGGCGGCCTTGCCAAGACCAGTTCGCTCCAAGGTCTTCAAGAATTGCTTGGGGATAATCATATCGGTGTCGACGTTGGGAATTGACAAGGGGATGGCGATGCCCTTGAGAACAGTAAACTTGGGTAGACCTGCTGATGCGGGCTCTACAGCCTCTGGGAGAGCCGAATTGTTGTCACCGTTCAGGGTTTCCTGAGCGATAGGGTTAGGTGCAGCCTTGGCCACATCAAAGTATTCCGATGCTTGAGTGATTTTGATATCGGGGTGTTCGGCGACATTGTCTCCCAAAAGCTTTCGGACGTCGGTGAGGTATCCGGTCAAGGCTGCAGCAGCCACCATGGCTGGTGACATCAAGTGTGTTCGTCCACCAGCACCTTGCCGACCTTCGAAATTTCGGTTGGAGGTGGAAGCACATCGTTCCTGGGGCGAAAGCTGATCTGGGTTCATACCAAGACACATTGAGCAACCGGCTTCACGCCAATCGAATCCGGCCTTTTTGAAGATGACGTCAATTCCTTCTGCTTCTGCTTGCTGCTTGACAAGACCTGAACCGGGGACAACCATGGCGTAGATACCCTCTGCAACTTTGGCGTCCTTTCCACGCGAGGCGATGACCTGCGCGGCGGATCGGAGATCCTCAATTCGTCCGTTGGTGCATGATCCGAGGAAAGCCTTGTCGATCTTGACCTTTTCCATCACCTCTCCTGCGTGGAGACCCATATACTCGAGAGCTCGCTCCATACCGGCCTTTCGGATAGGGTCCTTGGCATCGGCAGGGTTTGGCACGACACCAGTGATGGCGACTGTGTCCTGTGGCGAGGTACCCCAGGTAATCGTTGGTGCAATATCTTCGGCTCGAATCTCGACCTCGACGTCGTAATGGGCTCCTGGATCGCTGCTGAGTGTTTTCCAGTATGCAACGGCTCGGTCCCATTCACCGTTGTCTTTTCTTGGCGCAAGAGGCCGTCCTTCCAGGTACTTGAAAGTAATCTCGTCCGGGGCGATCATTCCTGCTCGAGCACCACCTTCAATCGACATGTTGCAGATCGACATCCTAGCTTCCATTGAAAGCGCACGAATTGTGGAACCGGAGAATTCAATGACGGCACCGTTTCCACCTGCGGTACCGATCAAGCCGATGATGTGGAGAACGATATCCTTCGAGTTGCAACCCTGCGGCAGTTCACCTTCAACGTTGATTCGCATGTTTTTACTCTTTTTCTGCGGGAGCGTCTGAGTGGCAAGGACATGCTCGACTTCGGATGTACCGATACCGAAAGCAAGTGCACCGAAAGCGCCATGTGTCGATGTATGCGAGTCACCACAGACGACCGTGGTACCGGGAAGGGTGAATCCTTGTTCGGGGCCGATAATGTGGACGATACCTTGTCTTCGGTCACCCATGCCGAAATAGGTCAAGCCGAATTCCTTGACATTGTGTTCCAGAGCGCCAACTTGTGCCCGTGAGTCGGGTTCAGCGATGAAGGTGTCAATGTTCTTGAATGACTTTCGTGATGAGGTACTGTTGGAGGAGAATATGTTGGTAAGTGTATGATCCAGAGAGTGCAAATAGCTTGACTCACGGAATGTTGTGGTCTACAGTCGCAAGTGTGCAATCCGGTCGTCGTACGGGTCGCTTGGCATTACGACTGCAAAGGGCTTTTGTCAGTGACGGGTCTGTACGACCAAACTAGGCACACTACTCACAGTCCTTCGAATGCTTGCGGCGAGGTAACTTCGTGGACCAAATGTCTGTCGATGTAAATAAGAGTGTCGCCTTCACCGCTGTACACGAGATGGTCGTCAAAGACCTTGTCGTAAAGTGTTCTGGGAGCGGAAGTGGCGACGGGCATGTTGTCGAAAAACGGGTGGGATAACAAGAAGAGATGGTTTCAGAAGAGATGGTGTGGCGATATGCCCGTCCTTGATGAACCTATATACGAAATATCTGCTCAGCCCACATGTTTCGCCCGGGCAACTCTAACCCGATGAAACGCCACAGCAGGAAGACCACTCCACTAATGGGATCAGCGTGATTTCCAAGGTTCGCGCTAACGCCACACTGCTTTGCCTCGCGGCCCCGACCACTTTTTCGGACGAGGCGGATGCAATGATGCAATGAGGGGTACGGCAATTGCGATTATTCGCCTTCTTGCATTCATGCAAAAATAGGTGATTGGTCAAGGCTGTCAGCTAGGCTGTCACTCCTCTATGAGAACCTCTCCTGTGTCGAAGTGAGTGGCCAGGACCAGATGGACTTGAAAGGCGTAACTGTGACTTGCAGGCGGGCGAACAGTCGGATGGCAATCAGAACGAGAATGGTTTGTATTCGGGTATTCAAGCCGGGTTTCGGGGTAAACGAGATATAACTGCTTGCGTCATCACCGCCGTCAAGTCCGAACTAGGTAGCTATTTTGGACTCGGCACTCGCTAGGATAGCTGCCAGGATAGCTGCCAGGATGAAGCGGTTTTGGTTTTCAATGGCCGTCTACATACGTTAGCTGGCCGTCTATCAGGACATCGAACCTTTAGGATATCAACGATTCAGACAGCAATTGATGTTATTGTCCATAATAGAGAGCGAGGCCCAGTACAATTACGAAGAAGCAGTCCGACCTAAATTGCCCTCAAAGAAGGCATCGAAAAAGTACGAGAAAATCTAAAGCTGCAAGCGAAGCAACAGATGTCGGTTCCACACGACACAATCCAAACGATTTACCCAAGCCCACAATCGAACGAACGCCATAACTACCACGAGGTCCGACATCGTTCCAGCCTCAGTAGATCGTCTGCACAGACAACTTGGACGGCACCTGCGAATGCCTCACTGTCCTCTCGTGCAAATCACCGTCCTCAGCAATCGCCACGCTATCGAGTCTCACGGTTCTCGACCTCCCAGATTCGACGTCGACCTCCGAATCACCGCCTCGAACAGTAGTCTTGATTTGTGCAGCCGCGGGTGGGGCTACAGCGAGTGCGAAATTTCCGTATTGTTGGGAGTAGTTGACGGGGACTCGGGAAGGTGAGCGCGGTGTCGATGGTTCGCTTTCGGCGTATGTCCTCGGGGTTTCGTTCTCGTGGGTGGGCGAAGGGAGGTAGTTGAGAGGCATGATGTCTCCACCTTCACTCTTTGAAGGCTTGTAAGTGAACGAGGATGTTAATTGGGAGGGTTTGCTCGAGAAGCCCGATGAGCTGATGAAGCAGAAGGAGGTCAGCGACCGGCGGCTGAGAGTATCGCAGTGACCCGCCTACCTTGGTGTTTGAATTGATTTGAAATCTGATCGTTCAGGCATGAAGGGAAAGACTATCCTCAGTATGCGATGATAGAACTTGACAGTCTCCGAGCCTGTCATTGACCAGAAAATTGTGAGTGACGTGTATGTAAAGGTCAAAATGGCAGAGCAGACAGCTTACCAGTTGCGAAGCAGAAGAAGAAGATGATTGAGCAGACTGTCACAGTGTACCATTGAAGCAGCAAGATTTGCCACTGTGAGTCGGTGATTTGATCTTTGGGTATGTATCCGATGGTCTTCAGGGAGATAGGCTTGGGCGGGGTGTTCTTGCTCAAAGGAGATGGGCCGTTGGTATAGGAGAGGAGATTGAAGACTGCTCGAATCCTGAGCGAGAAGCAATACCCGAATGTTAGCGCACAAGTTGGGTATGTCTGTCGCCTTGCGATTGTTTTGACTTACACGCAAGTACCGATCTCTGCAATGGACACGATATACAGCCTGACGAACTGGTTGCGTGCCATCTGTGAGTCTGAAGAGACCATAGAAAGCATTCGTTGGCGGCGCAAGTAGATATTCACCAATGCCATGGCTTGTTCAATCAAGGAAGAACGACGATGATGTCAGAATGAATCCGCGCGACCGAATGCAATCAGAACATACCGGTGTAAACCAGGGCAGCGACGGCTATCGCAATCGGGACAAAGGCCATTGCAAGGACTCCCCATGCATTCCAGTAAGTTGCGGGCATGCAACCGCCGCCTTCCATGATATAAAATCGTCGTTCCTGCAGAGAGGCTATCAGAACTTGGGCGACTTGCGGAAAGAGGAGTACTCGCCTGTTGCGTCAAATGCAAAAGGATGCCGAGAATAGGAAGCACTACGGCCATGGTGTAATCGATCACCAGCTTGGTCCTCTTCAGTCGTTCATCGAAGAGCACTGATCGCTTTCGTAGGGTTGTTAAGCTCTCGAGTTGTCGTGCCAGCAGCAAGTGTGACAGCGGGAGGCCGTAGTTGTAGCCGACGGTCAGGGCTGAGCCTAGATGCAGTGAACAAACAACAACAATGGTTAGTATCTTAGTTTGAACCGGAATTCCCGTGCACTTACTAATGTCGCACCAAACTGGCGCTTTGTTTTCCACTCCGTCGTTCCAGATGAGTGCTGGTATCACGAAGAAGGGGTACATTAGCAAACACATCGCGACTGAGTTCGTCCGAAAAGTGTTGGTCTCACGATTTATCATGTGCAATGCATTCGAAGAGGTTAACCAAAAGGTCATTGACAATGTCGCAAGATTTCGCACACGAATGTGCCATGGTAATACGTAAAGGACACACCCGAGACCAATGGCAGCGGGAACTACGAGTTCCGGATAGTTGAGGTGCATCCTTTCCCGTTATCGGAACGCGGGTGGCTGGGAGGTACCGGTTGAAGGCAAGCCTTGAGTGTTGGATAAAGCTGTTGATCTTGGGATCAATGACTTGATCTCAATCCCTCCTGATTTCGTGAAATCAGTAAGCTGAGAGCTTCCCCACTTCATTTTGTAGCGGTCGTTACATATTATATGAATTCATGATGCAGTCGCAAATGTCGCCATGGCAAAAGCTTCTAGCCTGAGAGCATTCAGGAGGAGGAGTCTCCCACAATTTACAGCAGGAACAGCCTTAGAAGAGTCGAGCTAGCTGTCGAGCTGATTGCTGGCTGCGACCCGTAAAACCGCCTGGAGCTTAGCGATGATGCCTTTGGAAGGGCATGCAAGGGCGTTGAAGAAGCCACTTTGGAACGGCTTTCGACTCTTTTGGGAGTGATACGCTCGAAGAACCCATGGAACGACCCGTGATGATATGAGCAGACAGTCGAGCACAGATCAGCAAAACGATCAGAGAGATGAACCGGGCTTTGGTAGCTGCTTTGGTCTTCATCAAAACTTGTGATGAGCGTTTCGCGCTTCTTGATGGAACATCGTTTGGAATTTCGACTCGTCGAATACCTTGGCCGTATCTTTTTCTAGGTACTCACTGCAATACATATTCAGCTGCATATTCAGACAAGTCGCTGATGGATCGTTCCTGTTCGATGGTCTCGAATGCACCGGGATGATAGCGGTCTGGTTGCGCATCCTCCGGGAAACCTGTCATCAATTAAGCAGCTAATCAAGCTACCAACTTTGATACTCAGGTGGTTGATGGATGGAGATGATGATCATAATTTTGGATGTCGGCTGCCATGATAAACAAGAAACCTGATGGAAGATGTAGGGAACGAGCTGAGCAACGCCGCACATTCGTTCCTTGAGCTGTTCCTGGTCAACCTGTCCATCCGCATGGTATGTTCTTTGAGTTTCCACTCAAGAAGGTCGTCCTCAAATGACTGTAAAAGCTTGTAGACGATGATAAGGGGTGGTAGTTGCTGAAGGACTGTCAGACGAATGACGAAGGGATACTGCTGGCGAACAGATGGTAGCGGAAGGAAAACGTAAAAGAAAGGTGTTTGGTCGGAAAAGACGATCTGGAACGCAGATCACTGTCTTTGGGACCTGGCTCCCGATTTGATCTTTGCTGGATTGCCACTCATGCGCAAGTAGCACGCAGCAGAGGATGCACGTTTCCGCAAATGCCAAGAGCGCAAGAGAAGTTCACGGACGGACAGGATGAAAATCCCGAGAAACACTTGAAATCGATAATATATCCTACGCTACACTCGCCTAAGGTGCAACCTTGTATGTACGCCTGTACATGTGGTCAACGTGTTCGAGGTAGTATGCGCCTGACCACATGTTCTTGATGTCACCTTCAGGGGTATAGTTGACGGCGTTGTGGTTCTGTTCTCGGAGCTGCAAGAAAAGGAAGAGGCTCAACAACGACGGACGGACACGAAAAGACGTATTCCCAAACGAGGCAACGTACCTTGAGCGAAGAAACGTATTCCGTGCAAGGGACGACCTTCATACTAGCCAGCCTGTTCAACAGGTCCATCTTCTCGGCGATATCTGTTGTGGGACCATTCACTCGCATGGCGTAGAATGAAGCAGCACAACCGGAACCATAGGCGTAGAATCCGAGTCGCTTGCCTTGCTACAATCGCGAAGCATGTGTACATCAGTTCACAGCAACTTGTTTAAAGTGCAAGACGGTACTAACCAATTGATCGGAAGGTACGTTGGCCAAAAGCGCGGCCAGACCGCCGTACAGTGATGCAGTGTACATGTTACCACATCGTCGCACACAATCGGTTCCTGGCCAGACGGATCTCTGGTAGTGCTCCTTGGCGAGCGCGACAAATGCTTTTTCAACAGCCTTGTCGGTGAATGTCTTCTCCTTGGCCAGCTGAGCGAATTCCTTAGGAATCGATTCGAATTTAGGCGAGTCTGGGTTGGCAAGGAAATCGTTGTAGAACATCCTGGCGTGTCCCTTTTGAACGAGTTTGCCGTATGGCCTGCAGAAAGAAGGGAATGTGAGCACATCTTCGCGTTATAGTGATATTTGCACTTACGAATGGAAGAGCAGGTAGTCGAAGCTCTCAGCGCTGACCTGGACCTGAACGGCTTCCTGGTGACCGTTGACGCCATGTGTAACTTCCTCGGCAGTCTTCTTGGCATCGTGGGTGTGACCGTTCGACAAGTGCTTCTTGGCAGCCTGAGCCGAGTATCGTTTTGCGTATTTCTCCTGGTATCGGCTGTAAGAGTTGTCCAAGGCGCCCAAGTAGCATTCAATAGTCCTCGGGCCATCGACAACAGGGTATTCCGCCGAAAGATCGGGCTTATAGAAATCCCATGCGTTGGTCATGTAGGTACCGTGAACGGGTTCAATAACAAGAGGCGCATCGGGACCGATGAGCATGGCGAAAGCACCGGCACCACCGACGGGTCGAGCACCGCCTTCTGCGTAGATGGCGATATCACCGGCAAATACAATGGCGTTTCGTCCGTCCCATGATTCACTCTGTACCCAGTTGACAGCGTTGAACAATGCGGCAGTGGAACCGTAACAGGCGTTCTTGGAGTCGATTCCTTCAATGTCGGTGTTGCCGGATTCGGCGAAAAGGTCCATCAGGACGGTCTTGACTGACTTTGACTTGTCAATGATGGTTTCGGTACCGACATCGAGACGACCGATTGACTTGGGGTCGATGTTGAACTTTTTCAGGAGACCGTTGACGGCTGGATGGGGAATGCCAGATGAATCAGCTGCTAAGCGCCACGGAACGCGATCCTGCTCATGCACTTACTGGAAAGAGCGAACGAGTTGATGTCTTCTCGGTCATCGGTACAGGCCATGTACTGCTGTCCCAAACCAATGGTGTATTTTCCCTTTGCTACACCGTCGAATTCCTCCAATTCCTCTTCAGAGATGCACTGCGAAACCGACGAAAGCACTAAGCCTACAAACCATGCACCGCCAATAAAAACCAAAGAACTCACTCGCTTAGGCATGTACATCTCCATGGCGAGAACACCAACGTTTTGAGGTCGTTCGAAAGACATAATGGCAATGTGAAGGAGTGTAAGGAAAAGTGTTCAAGTTGTTGTTGGAGCGAATCGCGGGTTTCGAAAGGAACGTTCTAAGTTGGCGTGAATTGAGCTTCTACGTATAGAGGCTAAAGTGGCGGAGGGAAGGTAGGTAGGTCGGGATAAGGGGACGAGTATTGATACTGAAACTCTGCCAAAATCACCTATGGCTGTACCCAACACTTTCACTTCATCGTACCATTCGCTCGCTCCTCAGCCAAAGCCCGACAAAACGCGCCCCAACAAAAACGCGTAGGAATGCGGATACAAAAGGGAGAGGCTTGTTTTTTAAAGAATCGTATTTTTGTTGCAGCCGTAGAAATTAGAATACACATCATATTGGATCTTACTGGAGGGGACATAAGTGCTACCTGCAGCTACCTGACAAGACGGTACATGTACGTTATCCGTAAGGGTACATCCAACAGTAGAGAAGGAAGAAGGAGCAGCGCCGATCATAGAAAAAGAGATAGCTTTGCCTGAAGTCGAGTGAAGATAGGACGAGGGGACATTTAACCAGTTCTCGACGGCTCGAGTGATTGGCAGCCGGCGACGCGTTTCATCTTGCATTAGCGATGCTTAGCGGAAGCTCACCTAAGCTCGAGCGACATGTAGAACTTGTGCCAAATAAACTCTCACGGGTCGAGTGGAATGTGTCGATTGAGCTGTCGAGTGGCGACAGCAGTGAGCTCAGCAGTGGCGACCAGTAGGCAGTGGCGACCGAACATTTCGGTCTCATTTTTGGTTCGGCTTATCCGGAAGCAACTACCCACTTGCTTCTACAGGGCCGGAACACGTGGCTTTGACCGATGCCGAGCGATTCGAATCGATTGCCGCTGCGGGTCCAAGACTCCAAGTGTGAAGCACCATGTACTCGTAAGCTAGTTGAATCATCGGAGATTGGCATGGCGAGAGGGCAAAGTATTGCTGCTCATACGGATTCAACAAATCAGGACTGGGCCCTGAATAGTCAACGTAACACCAAAATTGAAGAGCTCTCCAACAAACAAGATCGTTTCACGCGCCGCGAAAGGAGAAGCAATCGGACGTCGTATACCCTTATCACTCCCTTAGACACTCAGGAGGTACTGTGACCATTCGGCAGGACGTCAATAATAGGATATAGGGATACATCGTGCGACATTGCTCTCAATACTGAAGACACTCGTTAAGTGGACGTCGAATTGAATCAAAAACCCTGTCAGAAACACATAATATGGAGGTCGAAGCGCCTCGAGTCAGGGAGACGCAACGTCCTTCTGCAGAGGAACACCAGCGGAAACCAGAGATATGGTGGAGTAATGGGATCTTTTTCACCGGTGAGTCGTATTTTACCCTCTTCCTCAGCCGTGAGAACGCAACTGACCAGAAAATCCCGTAAACGTATCGCAGCTGTACATGTCATGGCGGTGTACGGCATGGTATTTCTCTCGCCACCAGGAAGCATCTCGTGGAAGACATGGTTATTGTGTTTTGTCAGTTGGCAGCTCGCAAGCTTCGGGTGAGCAATCTTGTTGCCTCAGAGTAAATAGGAAGCTAATCAGTTCCTCCTGTGACGTGGGATGTAGAGTTACTCTCGGTGAGTCGCATGAGCAGCGAGTCAAACCGCATATGATACTAACCATATCTGCTTCGTCAGGATATCACCGCCTCTGGTCACATCGAGCGTATACAGCGACTACGCCTCTCCGAATCGCTCTAGCATGGATGGCGAGCATGGGTTTTCAAGGAAGCGCGAAATGGTGGGTCTTGCGACATCGACTACATCATCGGTAAGTACCAGGCCCGCCGTTCGTCATCGACAGCTGGCTCGCACATTGATTCTGTACCATATTCTGATGATCGTCTTCTTTATCTGGATGAACAGATTCACAGACTCGCCGATACACGACCCGTATTCCGCCACAAAGGGGCTCTGGTTTGCGCATTGCGGCTGGATCTTCTTCAAGCCGAAGTATAGTCGTATGAAGCTTATCGAGAGGGAAGATCTGGAGAGCGATCCAGGTACGTATTCCATCAAGCAATTCTGTGGTCCATGACTGAGAAAAGTACCGTTTCCTGTCGCAGTTGTGGTTTTCCAGCATAAGTACTATATCGCTATCGCGCTCTTTTCGGGACTCGTGCTTCCGACGTTGATCGCCAAGTTTGCATGGGGTGACGCAATGGGAGGATACGTCTGGGGCGGACTCGTAGCGCGGTTGTTAATATGGTGAGTCTCGGTATCATACTGTTTCTTTTTAAAGACGCTGCTAATACGAGTGACCAGGCATACGACCTTTTGTATCAATTCCCTTGCGCATTGGTCCGGTCTGCAGCCGTACACGGAGGAAGTCAGTGCGCGGGGAAACTACGTAAGTCGGTAAAGGCACATCCTGGATCAGAAGCATCGACCCTGAAACGGTTTGCATGTAGCTTCTTGCGCTTCTGACGAGCGGTGAAGGGAATCACAAGTAGGTCACTCTTGGTCTCCCTCATACAGACTCGTCAACTAATGACATTTATCGTCCAGCTTCCACCACGCCTTCCCGTAAGACTAAAACAACGGCAAAGCTCGGATGCTCAGCAGCTGATATTTTGCTTCGTTTTGGTGCAATACAGGAAGGATTTCAGAAATGGGCCACACCCTGCGTATGTAAACCTGCTTCTCTTTTGCCGTCGTCCCTCGTTATCTGACTACATCTACACTGTTGCGTTCATCTCAGCGATTGGGACCCTACCAAGTGGATCATCTGGGCCCTACACCGCTATACACCATTCGTACCAACAATATCAACAACGCACGAGTCGGAAGTGCTAAAAGCCCGTGCTCATGTACATCGCCTACATGCGGATCGTCTGACTTCTCAGATACCAGAGGGCGATAGGGCAAAGGAGGACGCAGAACTGCCTCTATGGACGAAGCAGGATGTGTTGAGGGAGTTGGACATCGATGAAGGTGCAGTGTTTCTGTTGATTGATGGCTTCATTGTGGATGTTGGAGGGTACCTGGATATTCATGTAGGTTCCTCCGTTACAGCTTGTTCGTGCTCGTTGCTAATCTAGATCTATCCAGCCTGGAGGACCAGCGTTGTTGCGGAACTGGTCTTTAATACCACAGGCGCGTTCACATCAGCACAGTGACAAACATTCCGATGGCTCATCACGCCCACACCGTGCGGCGAGCGGTACAACGTCACCCATAGATTCCGGTTATGAATCTGCAGGAACCGATTTTCACCCGCACCAGTCGCTCAAAATCTCCTCACTACCGATAACCGCATTCAAGGATGAGAACGCTTCTTCCTCTTCCAGGAACATCGGCTCAGACGCCCACGTTGACGACTCCGTGGTCCATCTGAAAGATGCAAGCAGAGCTTTTTTTGGACAGATCAATAATCACTCGCAGGCTGCAAAGGAGAAGATGAAGTGTTTCAGGGTAGCGAAAGTCATAATTTAACTTGTAAACCTGCTGTTATGCTGCTGTTATGCTACTGTTGTGCTACTGTTGTGCTACTGTTGTGCTACTGTTATGCTACTTTCATGCTGCCATTGTGCATGAGGGTCGTGGTATGGCCGACATCACTAATCGTTTGTTTCTGGGAAATGCATGTGTAAGTGGTACAACCAAGATTCATTGATGAATCGGACTGGCGCTGTTGTCAATGTCGCTTTGAATATCGAATGAGTTCTTCAGGCGCCAGGGACAAAGAGGATGAGTATCGTTTCGGCCAGATTGCTGGAAATCAAAAATGATGCCACAGAATAGCTCCAAGATTCAAATCCCTTTGATGAAGGCCCGAGCGTGATGTTCCGCTATCTGCGTCTTGGCTGCCCGTTTGCTCTCTTCGTTCGCGACACAGGCCAGCCTCGAGAAAAAGTAGAACATGTTTTCAGAGGTACCCTCGCCATACTCGCCGAAATCAAGCTTCTGACCGCAGTTGGAGCACACCCTGGTCAGCATAGCTATCGCTTGATGATTACTGCGAAACGACTCCAAAGCTTTGAGACACTCCTTCAGATGCGTCTACCGTACGCGAAAGAACATTATCAAACCCATGTCAGACGTTTCGGTGCCCTATTCGACGATATTGGTTCTGCTTTGAACTTACTTTACAAAGTAAAAGCTCCTCTGTACGACGAAAACTTATGTCTTCACCCGTCCTAGACTTTATGTCGTACGCGTATTGCCAGATGACCGCAACATCCAAAGTATCAGGAGTGGGTGTACAAAAACATAGCGCGCACTTTTCAAGTGTGGTTTCAGCCTCTGTACGCAAGTACATCCATCCGTCAGTGGACGTATTCAGCGGGCAGGCAAGGAGAAAGAAGGGGCTCACCAAAAACAACTTCGTTATGACCACGATCATCCTCGAGAATGAATGTGTCGCGGTCATTGCTACCTTGCCCCTGACTCACTTCGGGGAATTGTAGAACCTGCTCAGGAGGAAAGAAACTGTTGCTTGAGTGGGAAGATGCTGGGCTAGTGAGCAATAGGTACGTTGTTGGTGACATGCCCAGTCGGCAGTTGCTCCAAAACGACTGGGCTGATTGCGTCGTAGAAGATCGACTGCTGCCCAGTGAGCCCGACGATATTCCGGAGTCTGATAAACCAGTGTTATAAACATACATCAGTCAATCTTGCCGGCCAGGGTGTCAGGGCTCGTAAAGGATCCAACCTTTCAACCCTAGAGCTTCTTCCGCCAACACCGATGATGAAAGTAAATCTTACTCGTACTCAAAATGACTTCGTGGCAAAGTGGGATCTTCCTCTTCCTCTTCGGGCACTGAAGGTAGGCCGAAATGTAATGACGCCATGAGCTTCGATTGGATTGAATGTGCAACACTCCTCGTCCGCCGGAGAAGTACCCGATACGAAGACGATGCGAGAACAAGCTTGATACCGTAGCTTCCAGGACGCCTTATGTTTGATTGTAAGCCTCTTAAATAATTCTGCGACGTTGGGAAGCAACCATGTTCAAGTAGCAACGCCTTTTTATACCTGTTAATCATCGAGGGAGATATATCGAAAGGAATTCCTAAGTAAAACTTCAAGTAGACGCCCTTCCTTTCATTCACACCCTATTCAGCTGTGTCCTATGACAAGCCAGCTGTTTGCCTCCTGCCTCTCTGCAGCTAAAGCAATTTCGAACGTCCTCGGAGGGCTTTGACGTGCAAATATCAAATACATAGGAGGACGATAGAACAGTGGCGATCATATACCCTTTCTGCAACTGGCATAGTGCTGTTCTTGCTCGGACGGCCAACTGCCAGTAGACTTGCATGGTTTGAGGGGAACTTTGTGCTACCTGGAAGAGAGGGTCAGGGGTCCAGTGATGCTTTCGATTGATCGGATGACAACAGTTCTATGAGATCAATATTTGGTATGATGACGCGCCCGTTGAGAACCTGTTTGAGGGAGCGAGTGCGAGCGCAAGGGGGCCAAACGGACGCCCGAGAGAATCGAGAGCCGAAGAAGCGAACATATGAAGGACCCCTTCAGCGGGTGGCCCTGCTTTGGACAGCCCTTTGCTGTGCGCACTCGTGGCCCAAGTTCCCCCCTCCCCTCCCGAAAGACCCACTTGATTTACTTGATTTCCTCGAGCTCGAATTTACCGCAATACAATCTCTCAAGCGAAGTCTTTCCAAGGATTTGTCCGCGCTATGTAGAGCTCAAGGAATCAAAAGACGTCGTTTCGGAGTCCAACAGTGAAGTGCAGGTCGTCGCCAACCTGAGGCATCCTGCCAAAGGACGAGGCTCTGCGACCCATACTTCAAGGGCCACCGCGCGCTTCTGTCAATCCGGAATTACCCCTGGACCTGGTCGTATTTGAGTGATGCTTTGATGAAAGGAGAACCACAAGAAAGAAGCGCCAATAATACTTACATAGCCTGGGTCTGAGCGTCGTAGCTTGGAGCGCAGGGCGCAAGGCCGATGATCTCTGTCGAATCTGCCGGGCTAGCGAGCGTTGAAAGAGCTGTTGAAAGGATCGACTCGTATCAAGCGCTAATTCAGGAGATGAATACTGGATCCGATGGAGGTAGAATCGAAGATTTTTCGTGGCGGCCCTCGCCGCTGTCAGTCTAATGTAATGAGGAGGTCAGATAGCTGGGTAGATGGAACGAGGCTGACTACAAACGAAAGCCCATGAAACATGAAACGGCTCATGGAGACGGCGGAGCCGTGAGCTGTATCTCCAGGAAGGGCTGCTTTGCTTTGTAAGCTACGGGTGTGGCCGTCGATCGGAGCCGAGCTAAACCCATTGACAGATAATTGTAGATAACCTTATGCTATTTTTGTTGCAAACCGAACAGCCCGTAACCAAAGTCTCACAAACGTCCATGTGGTTTCATTTGTACTATGTATGTAACTGGTTCAACTTGTTATCTGTCGCGAATCCACAATGACTGGGTCGACATTTCCCTCCCGCATTGCTTCAGAGGGATCGACTGATGTTGAAGCATCTCGGGACCGCGGCGGCTTACTAGTCACCAGAAATTCCATCTTTGACTTTGGGCTCAAAACAGCTGCTTCTAGGTCTGTTCGACGTCACGTCTCCACATCTGACAAGTATCTGTCATCAGCCAATCAGAGCTTCCACCAGATTAGCAAACAAGTACCAGGACTTGTGTGAGTACTTCAAAGCTCTGGTCGTTTACCTGAGCCCTTGCCAACGACGGACAAGCGAGCGTAATCCCAAACCAAGCGAGTTGTCAGAAGCGTTATCGCCAACAAGGATCTCGACCCCGAGCACATCGAGGTCTCCTCATCAATACAAACCCTCGATATGCCGAGTTGTGGACCCATACATCTCCCCTCAGAGGAAGATAACAAAAAGAAAACCCTCGCACCCAAAGTCACAAGAGGGATCGTCGTCTCCGAGATCATCCGAACGGTATCGTTGGCAGGAGCAGTCGGCGCCCAAACCTATTCGGCGATATGGGCCAAGAAGCACTCAGGGTCTAGCGAGAACGGATGGGGCCTCCCGAACAGAGTGGATCTGAAGGTCTGGTTTGCGCTTGGGAAATGGCATTTCCAGGTCGCGAGTGCCGCTTGTCTGGTATGTTTCACGTCCTTCTGTGTCTTCGCAAGTGGACCGAGCACTGACGTCCATCTTCCGATATAGATGGCTGCGCTGGTAGCCAGTATATACCTGGCAATCTCTCGTCGACACACGTTAATCCGAAAATTTACCTATACCCTGGTCAACATCGTGCTTCTGGCGTTATTCGTCTTTAACGCTTACCGCAAGGTCTACCCGCTGGCTACATACTGGCCTATCTCCGCCTCCGAACCCTCATGGGCCACTTGGGCATTGTCTGCATGTCTCACCGTCGCAGCAGTCTTTGTCCCACTTTTCCAACCTCGACCTGCAGCATACTCCTACATCGACAGGGATGAGCAGGAAGACAAGGTTCCCGGAGCAACCTCCATCCGCAACCCGACACCTCATCCGCAGCTCACCGCGTCGCTCTTCTCATCGACGTTCTACTCATTCATGGATCCCGTTCTGCTTCAGGCCTTTCGATCATCTCGAGCTACCAAACCGACTTTCAACGCGAAAGATCTACCGCCGACCCGGCCGCAAGACCTGTCGAAATGCCTTGATGAAGAGTACATGCCTCTCATGGATCCGATTGCAAGGCGACAACGTGGGTTAAAGGACCGAAGTCTGCTCATGAACATTCTCGGTGCTTTCAAGGGTGTGTCTGCGGTGATGGCGAGTATGATGGTCCTTAAGGTTGTCGCAGAGTTTCTGTCTCCCATTGCCCTCGAGCGGCTCCTCAGGTGAGTCTTTTCTGTGCATCAGGGTTGGTGGTAATCAAGCCTGACCTTGTGATCTGATCGCGCAGCTACATCGAACGGAACGGCGAGGAAGCCACTTTTAGGCCTTGGATTTGGATCGCGCTTCTATTCCTCGGACCAGTCTTGTCGAGTATCGCTACGCAGTGCTATGGACTTCTAAGTGTAAGCAAGACCTTCCGCAACAGCCATTTCCTTAAACGCTCACACCTTGTCGTCTCCCATAGACGACGACCGTTCTCCGAATGGAAAGCATTTTCACGCAGCTCTTGTTCCGGCACGCGCTTCGCATTCGAATGCAGGACGATACCACCCAAGTCAAAGCCCAGATTCTGCCTTCATCAGCGCGAGAACCGGAACTCATTCCCGACCTTACAGAAGAACTACCCGTCAAGGGACACGAAGTTACAGAGAGTGCCACAGCCGAAATTCCAGCTGCAATCGACGATATCTCCGAGGTCCTCGCCGATACGAGCTCCAAAGACAATGAACCCGGAAAGCAAGCGAGTCTTGTCGGAAGAATCATCACCCTGATGTCCGCAGACATCGATCAGATGATGGAAGGCCGTGACGTGATGTTGGTCGCGGTCTATGGTCCTCTTCAGATCCTACTCGGTACCATATTCCTCTACCAGATCCTGTCCTGGTCAGCCGTGGTCGGCATGCTCGTCAACTTCGTAACCCTCCCAATTCCCGGAATGCTCGCGAAACTGCTCAACGACGCTCAAGCCGACTTGATGAAGGTTACAGACAAGCGAGTTCAAGCAGTCAGCGAAGCTTTGACCACTCTACGACTTGTCAAGACATTTGCTTGGGAAGAGAACGTGATGAAACAGCTCGAAGCTAAGCGTGATGCCGAAATCAAAGCCATCAAGAGGACCAAGATCTTGAACTGTGTCATCGGTGGAGTCGTCTGGGTCATGCCAGTCGTTCCAATGGCACTATCATACGGCCTTTACGTTGGGGTCGAACATCAGCCCTTGTCCGCAGCAAAAGTGTTTTCCTCTCTCAGCGTCTTCGACATGATCAGGAGCGGTAGTTGGATACTTCTCGACCAAGTCCAGAAGCTGATCACTGTTCGGGTGTCGCTGCAACGGGTTGACGAATTCTTGCGTCAAACTCGACTCCTTGACCGTTTCGCCTCGGATAAAAGCGGTTCTGATCCACAATACGGCAAGGGAGAATCGACAGAAGAAGATAAAGTGTACGTCCAAGACTGCGACTTCACTTGGCAAACCGGCGATGACGGCAAAGAAATCCGTCAGTCTGAGCATTCGCCATTTCGTCTCACCGTTGGAACCATTGAATTTCCCTCGAGGCAAACGACTATAATAAATGGTCCAACTGGATGCGGGAAAACCAGTCTGCTGATGTGAGCACCCCTGCCTCATCTTGACGATACTCTTATATCTGACCAGAAATACTCTAGGGCGCTTCTAGGTGAAATGGACCAATTACCCCGAAGCCTTCCAGCATGTGTTCATCTGCCTCGGACTCGGGGTGTGGCTCTGTGTATGCAAACAGCATGGGTCATGGAGGGCACTGTAAAGGACAACATCGTCTTTGGCTCGATGTACGATGAGACACGATATCGTCAAGTTTTGCACCAATGCGCCTTGACGCAAGACCTCGAACTTTGGGATGCTGGAGACCAGACGGAACTTGGCGAAAAAGGTCTTACGGCGAGGTGAGTGTTCGAACTACAAGAGTCTGCTTTCACGGAGCTCATCTGTTTGCTGCATCACCGCAACCAGTGGGGGGCAAAAAGCGCGGATTAGTTTAGCCCGTGCTGTCTATTCATCGGCCCAAACACTGCTGCTCGACGATGTTCTCGCCGCCCTCGATTTGCACACCACTAAGTCCATTGTCGACCGGCTCTTCCGTGGTGATCTTCTCAAGGATCGCACCGTCATCGTTGTCACACATCACGTGAGCCTATTGAAGCCTGTTGCGGATTTCGTCATTTCAGTCTCTGCAGATGGCGTGGTCCATTCCCCGAAAGCCATAGACCGCGCGGAGCGTTCAGGCACCAACTCCGAAACCTCGAGTACCCTGGAGACCGACTTGTTCGATGATAGGAAGGGGCTGGATGATATCGATCGCAAACCTACCGGCAAACTCCTCGTAGAAGAGGAAAAGGCTCAAGGAAAGGTATCTAGAAGGACAATCCTCCAATATTTCGCATCGGTCGGCGGACCTTTCTACTGGACCATCTACTTCGGCGACATTTTTTTCGGAGAGGTACTCTTCGCATTTTGCAATCTGTGGCTCGGCATATGGTCGCGAGCATACGAAGGAACAGATCCAGCCAAGGTTTCGATCCTCTACTACTTGGGAATTTACGTCTCACTCATGATTCTCCAAAACGTGTCATACTGCACGTCGGCTCTCATCCTGACGTTCGGGTGCCTTCGGGCTTCTCGAGACCTCCATCGAAGACTGACGACGTCAGTACTTAACTCGACCTTACGATGGTTGGACACCACGCCTACCGGGAACATGATCTCGCGGTTCACCAAAGACATGAAGAGCTGTGATAGCGCTCTGCCCCGAGTCTTCCAAGGGTTCTCTGAACTCACCGTTACGTTGGCGATGAAATTCGTCTTGCTCGTCTGGCTGGTCCCCGCGTTTGCGCCATTGGCCATTGCCGTCGGTCTCGTGGGTGGATTGGTTGGCGAGTTCTACGTCAGAGCTCAAATGGACGTGAAAAGGGAGGCATCTAACGCAAAATCGCCACTATTCTCCCAATTCGCGGCGGTGATATCTGGCGTCGTGAGTATCCGAGCTTATGGCACAGAGGAGAGGGTCCAAGCCCAGCTCCAGAAACGAGCCGACCATTACACTCGATGCGCTACCGCAATGTATAATCTGAACCGATGGATTAACATTCGCGTTGATTTATTAGGCGCAATATTCTCCTCCGGCCTTGCTTTCTTCCTTGTTTACGGCTCCAACAACTTTGACTCGGTTCTTATTGGATTTGGTCTCAACCAAGCTGTCTCTGTTTCTGAAATCATCCTTCATTGGGTGAAGGTATCAAACGAATTCGAAATCCAATGCAATAGTGTCGAACGAATCAACGAGTTCCTCAACATCGACAAGGAACCAGAAGCGACTCCAAAGGGCGAACCTTCTGCATCGTGGCCAACATCCGGCGAAATTGTGTTCGACAACGTCTCGGCCCGATATTTCGCGGGAGGCCCACAGGTATTGAAGGACCTTTCCTTCCGAATCAAGTCGGGTTCCAGGGTTGGGATTATCGGCAGGACAGGCAGTGGAAAATCCACTTTGGCTCTGGCTTTACTGCGACTCATCCCGTTAGAGGGTTCGATAACGATCTCTGGACAAGATACCAAGAAACTCAACCTTCAAGCGCTTCGCAGGAACATCATGTCGATTCCCCAAGAACCTACTCTATTGGCAGGTACACTCAGGACAAACCTCGATCCTTTCGGTGAATACCAGGATATAGATCTTTACGCAGCCATGAGGATATCAGGCTTAGGTTCGGGAAGCATTTCAGCCAAGAGCAAAAAGAGCTCGAGTACCACAAAGCTGACATTGGATTCGGAAATCGCGAGCGGTGGAACCAATCTGTCGCAGGTGAGTGCTGAAGAGACAATTTCGCGTATCAAGACTGACGTTTTGCTGCATTACAGGGACAACGCCAACTGGTCAGCTTGGCAAGGGCGCTGGTGCGCAACAGCAAGGTTTTGATTCTCGATGAGGCGACAGGTAAGGATATACGACTCGGTCATTTGCCCCAACGACTGCTGATCGCTCTCTGCTATCTAGCCTCGGTCGATTTCGAAACGGATCATCTCGTGCAGCAAGCGATTCGAAACTTACATGGAGTCACAATCCTGACCATTGCGCATCGCCTGGCAACCATTATGGATTATGACTTCTTGTTGGTTCTCGGTGACGGCAAAGTTCTCGAATACGACACGCCAAAGGCATTACTGGCGAATTCAAAGGGGCTGCTCAGGTCACTGGTCGACAGTTCGGCAGAAAAGGAAGAGTTGGAGAACCTCGCCGGCTTCACGACTTAGTTGTTCTGCATGACTCAAAATTATGGCCAAAATGTGCGGTGATGCTTCGTTATCGGAAAGTGAGATCGGTGTTGCCTGATTCAGGATCTCGCGTTTGGTGGCTGGCTTATGACTAGACAGCAGTTTGCTCGCCCTCACTCAATGCCGGTTCTTTGGCAAAGGCTACGTATCCTTCATTCCTTTGTCCCGGAAGGGTGTCATTTGTGGCCCCTTTCATATCTTACAGCTTCTCCGAGAAGTATCAAATTCCAATGGTTTACTTACTAAGACGATGTCGCTATATTATGATCATCGGGTACTCAAAAGCATCATAGGGGCACAGCGTTTTCCCTTGCACTGCCTTGATTTAACTAGGTAAACGAAAAGAAACAACGGTAGAGCTCCTCCCAGACCAATCATGCCTGTGAACTTGTTCCCTGCGCCATATTCTCGGATTCAGCAGGCCCCAATAATCATCTCTGCAACTCCTGCCAGTCATGCTTTGCCGCAGCTTGGAGGTTCGTTGGGCATGGGAACAGCCCATCCACATCCTGCAATGTCCACAGCAATGATGCCTGATGCACCTGCAGCCGCAATCGGCTTATCGATGAATATGCCTTCTCAGAGCGTCCGTGTCCCTGGTGCTGTTCTTACAAATGGCGTAGCAAGTGAGTCGAACAGTACTTCAACATACCTGATTGCACCACTAATTGCGAGATACCTTTGCACTTTGATTTGCCCGGGGGTCAGATCCATACATACAATACAACTCGCTTGCATCTGCCGGGCCAGCTTATCAATATAATGCTAGTGTTTACTCCGATTTGCCAGAGCAACGAGAGCAGCAACATATGCACAACATACGGAGTCTTCCAAGGTCGCAAGAGTTTGGCAAGTTCGACAGCGGGATATACGCATATGCCGGGGGCATGCCAGACACTCGAGCTGGTAATTCACGGTCATCGTTTCAGCAGAACTATCCTGCTATGGGTATGACTGGAGGCCACGTGATGGCGCCCACGGCCACCGGATACGCTTCAACCATCTACCCAGACTCTCCAACGATAAGAGGCTCGAGCACCAGGGAAGCCCGTGACTGCTCAGCTTGTAGAGCTCAAAGACGGCGGGAAGAGCGCGATTGGGTGGTAGGAATACCATGCGACTGTCATAATTCGCACAACCGCCGCCATCGAAGTCGCGAGCCCAGGATCCGGAATACACGAACCTCACCATATAGCTCGTCTGACGAAGATGAGGAAGAAGTGCGGGATGCAAGGAATTCACATAAACGTCGACGTCAACGTGGTGAATCCGAACGCCGGAGCCTTGCAGAGGCAGATATTGCTCAGAGGACTCGACAGCACTCTTCTCGTTCAGGTAGGAGAAATGCATCCAGGGCGCCACGTCTGCCATCTCTAGAACAACTCAGCTTTGATGGCGAGGCGCCCAGGGCTAGAGAGCCATTTTGTGATCGTTGGCAGACCCCTGCTGCCGCCCAAAGGGACCGAATACAGGAAGAGGGTGATGTCAGAGCCGTAGGTGTCCGCTCGCATGGATCGTCCTCGTCACGATATCGCGGCTCGAGGGAAGGTTCTCATAACCATGTGACCCAAATGGATGATTTGAGGATGGACAACTTGAATTTACGTGACCTTCCTGAAGATAACCACCAGCGCTTTAGACGAAGGACGGACTCTCCTTTGCCCAGCAACGCCGGAATGGCAAACGAGTCTTCTTACCTACAACTTCAATCCCCGAAGGCTTTTCACGTCATGCACAAGGACCGCAGTCGTAGTAGAGATCGCGACGAGCTGCACCTCGGACGCGCCTCATCATCGGCGCAGTGTTCCCCTCTCAACCGGCCCGAGGAAGTTTTGTCACAGCAACAGATCATCCAGACGCAACGGGGTGACGACTTCGACGAGGTCTATCCTCTTTCTAGCAGAAGAAATTCTCCATCACGCATGCATCGACACCTCTATACTGGTAATCAACCTGCTACGCTAAATACGCACTCAAAGCTTCATCCCCTCCCGCGGCATGACGCGTAGTAAGCAACGTGTGGACGACAGACAAAGTAATTGTATTCTGTAGTGAAACCCTAGTAGTAATTATCGTCGTCATCACTACTTCCTACGTATCCGTCCACCGATACATCACTTGGTTGTCGTGCACGAGGCCAGAACTGGGTGGTCAAGTTGCCAAGAGCTGTGCTTCCGACGGAACTTTTGTGGCGGAGAGGACTTTCTGGTGGTGTCAATCCTTCAGGTGCGCGGTGTCTACCGGAAGTCGCTGATCTTTCAGTAAGCGCCATCTGCGGATCGCCATTCACGCTTCCGTTGGAGCCGGAAGAGAGCTGGCGAAGGCGAATAGGGCGGTCCGCGCTCCGTGGAGCGGTTCCGTCAGTCCTTGAACGAAGAGCATGATGTGCATAAGCCGGGGACACAGGGCTTTGTTCCGTCTGATTGTGATTCGAAAGGCGTTCGCTAGGTAATGTTCTTTCGGGTGTGGCAGCGGTAACCAACATCGACCGGGATGAAACGGACGTTGTCATCATGTTCCGCTTTCGTGGATCGGAGATACTTGCGTGGGGTATGCGGCTTCCTCCTTGTCCTTCCACCGTCCGTAACCAGTCCAGAAAATCGTCCGGTAAACGCCGGAGCTCTTGTGGTCGCCTTATACAATACTGCAACAGTTGATTAGAGTTGGTTTCAAAGGTCGAAATCCCGTTGCCAATACTGGCATCCATTGAATGGTATATATGGTCGAGCGCGAAGGCAGGCAAATAACGGGTTTGCGGAACTGCGAGAGGTAACATAAATCTGCTATCTTCGAATTCAGACGCTGATTGAGGTGATGATGGAGGTTTGTACGAAGTCGCACCTGAGTTTGGGCCGAAAATGGAGTTGATGTCATCCCCCTCTGATGTATCAACGTCTCGACCTTCGGCACAGCTGTCAGGGCTATCGGCAGTTTCGTATGATCTTCTAGCGGATCTTCGTATCCCCACTTGCCGATGTATTCTGTCGATGTCACTCTTGACCCTGCGACGCTCCCAATCCTGCTGCAGTGCGATGAGGTGCTGTTCACATTCTGAGGACAGCTTTCCTTCGCCAACCTCGAATCGATAGTCTTTGATGGCACGCTGAAGTTGTAGAGGCGTCAGATCTGGTAGATGCCGAATTGTTGGTATCAGTATTTGGATGTCCGTGATTTGGGATGAGCATTGCAACCACTGTTTTATCAAGAAAGATGGAGCGTGAGCGACACATGGGTACCAAAAATGTGGCGTTTACTAACCTGAAGCAGTTGAGTCACACGCCTGAATTGGATTTTGTATATTTCGTCGGGCAAAGCGCTCTGCGTCCTGACCCATTCCGCCAGGGCCTCCAGATTTAGCCTTATCTGCGTAGCCTTGCTTCTACATTGATACCTCTTCCCGGAGACTGAACTAATAATCCGGTTGAACGTTTCGGCGGCCATCCAAACGAAGACCTGGGAGAATATCTGAAGGATGAATGCTGGATTGACAGAGTAGATCTGAAGGATGAGCAGAGTACTGGACAAGATGTCAATGACGTTACTTGGCGATACCGTTTCCTCGAACAACGCAGCCCGCAAGGAATCTGTAACCGATACTCCGAGATCCATGACGGACTTTGGTCGACGCAGGGTCTTTCCAGTCGAGGCGCATGGTGAGCTCGGAATGCCTCTGGGACTGTTCGACGAACCCGCCATCGAGCGACTTGGCGTTACCGGTACTGCCGACCTCGGCGTCCCTGAGAATGCAGTATCTTCGAAGATACTAGAGACGGCTGGTACTGGGTTTCGCAGCTTCTTGCTTGTAGCCGCTGCGGTAAGACTACGGAAGAACGATGTGGATGCCCATTCATCTTCGAATTTGACTTGAGGCTCGTCCGCGGGCTCGTGATCGAGCAAAGCCGGGTCGATCAGACCATCCAGCTTGGTTTCCACCAGACGGATAATGTGCACTGAAGAGAGCAAGAAGGGAGGTAGAACATCTTGATTAGCAGTCGGGTCTAGGTAATGACAGGCAGACGTAAAATACCTTGCAAGGCGTTAATCATCTCCTCTACCATAAGACCCAAGTCTTCCTCCTCGCATATTGTCCTGATCGTCTCGTCAGATTGAACGAGGAGAAGTAATATGGTAACATTGTAAAGCCAGAAGGCAAGATATTGCAAACTCTCGACATTTGCCTATACAAAGTAGAGTGACGGTTAGGTATTGCTTGTCGTGAAGTAGGTCGGTGAGTATTGTGAGAAACAGTACTCACCATACACACGCGTTCAACTTCAAGCATCACCATCTCCAGCAATCCCGCCAAATTCGCTCCAGCAGATATGTCATCTCCACCACGATACGCTGCATATCTCGCAAGCAGATAGATGCTATTAGCCGGCAACGTCCGTCTCGACAGCGGAAACGCTTGAGGAGGGTAATTGGCGATCAAGTGATAAAGCTTATCAGGGAGTGTATCACTTGAGAAGACGAGAAGGGTTGAATCGTCGATGTCGAGGTGACCGGAATTAGTGTTTGGTCGTGTGAAGGCCTGTATGCCGCTGTGGTTTGTTTGTTCGTTGATATTCGAAGGTCTTGACGTAGACCAGTCTCCGGCGACCATTCCTATATAATCGTCCCCATCCTCCTCATCCTCGTCCTCTTCTTCTTCATTCAATTCCTCGTCTCCTTGTTCCCTTTGACCTGCATTGGATATCCTCTTCCGTTCCTTCTCGAAAGCCCAGCAAAGAAACTCGCTGCCGTCTCCCATTCCAGAGCCTTCCAGCTTGTCCATAAGCCAGGCATCCTTGGCCTGTTCCGTTTCCTTCCTCTTGATACGTTTCGTGCGAATGGCTATACGGCGTGCTTTCATGCTCCGATGAAACTTGAGCAAGTCGATATGTGTGCAAGATTCGGAAGAGGGACTGATGCCTTCCGCTTGGTTCTTGACCTGCAAGGCAACGTCGCGGTATCCGTCTGCAGGGTTGAAATCGTCATCATCCATCATGCTTTCCAGCAATGCTGCGACATCCCGCCGGGATTCCATATCGCAAACCAGGTCCAACGGTGTCAGTCCCTTGTGAGTTGTGACATAAGGTGAATATCCTTGCGTAAGCAGGAATGACACCAGGGTAGGAGACGACAGCAGAGCTGCGAGATGTAGTGGTGACCAGGAGGCTGACAGAAGTGATACGCATGCGCCAGAGGTTGAGCAACGGCCGCATCCTATCGAACGAAAACACTCACGCTCTTGTAGACGCCCCTGCGTCGCGGGATTCTTGCCTTTCTCTCCACCGACACCAAGCCTGACCAGGCCGGTACTGGGCCATCGTTTGGCCACGAGCCTCACAGCTTGCTCCTTCTCTTCTTTAGCTGCGACCGTAGCAGTCGAAGCAATTATACAGGTAGATACGAGCGGGTATCCATCAGGATCACGGAAGTCTCGAGCTATCTCGTCGAGAGTAGTCGCCTAGAAGTGATCGAACCAGAGATAAGTGGCATCTCTCGCTGGCGGGTTTTCTGATGACTTACAGGTGACCCAGATATAGTTGTCAGCCATTCCAGTAGTCTGACATCACACCTGTTCACAGCATATCTTAACGCATCCTTCAGGCTTTTCCGGAGGTTCCCGCTTGTCCAAGAATCTTGAGGGTCATGCGTTTCGATGAGGACTTGCAACGCTGTTTCCGAGGGTCGACGCATGGATGAGGTGCCACTCTTACTTGTTCTGGCGCAAACGAGTTGTAAAGTAGACTGGCCACCGCCGGATTGATCAAGTGGGTAAGGCTGACGATGATGTTGAACGAGACGACAACGGTTGAACGCATCTGAAACAAGTATCGATCGTCTCCACGTGAGTCCATAGGCTCAGAAAGCCGCCGAGCCACTTGGGCTGAATGGATATGACAAACCCTATGCACAGACTCTACCAGCGTAATCGCGCAGCATATACAAGCTCCCTCACCACAGTTGTCTCACCGATCAAACAAATTCAAACTAATATACGACGGGAAGACGCGACGACACGACACTGCATCTGATGTATATCGCTTGTTAACCCTTTGACCCTCTGATCTCTAACCGTTCATCCGATCCTTCAATCTGCAAAGCAGAACCAACCCGCCACTATATCCTTCAGACCATACGGCTAAGTCGGCTGTCCCCTTCATCTCGGTTGATCTCGACGTCTCGGGAGACATTGATAACAACGTTCTTCGGCGGGACAGAGAGTCTGGAGAACCCGGCTGCAAAACGGAAAAGTTTACCGGTTAGCATGGACGTAGGACATACGTGAGTAATACCATTGGAACCTACCTGCCGGTGACTCGAAGTTCTGCAGCTTTAGATCGGCGAGCATGACGGACACATAAGTACACTTCGTTTCAGGGCAGAGACAAAGCGATACTTACGACAAGAGGCAGTAAGTCAATGGTAGCCGGGGCCCGCTCATGAATCTCCCTCGCTCTATACACGGGCTCGACCCCAGCAGGCAACCGAGCCAGGATATGCAAAGGTTCGCCCAATGCTGTCGCGAAAGCTTCATCCTCTTCGTCTGCTCCTCTTTTCTTATCGGGCTGGTAGCTGCTGCCGACGCTGAGATTGTATTCTCCTAAGCCGTATGCCTCCGCTTCCGCCTCTTCGTCAAAGACATCGTCCTCAGGCAGGCGTTCGTCGTGACTGATCGTACCTCTCTCACGAAGCAGGTCGATCAACGTCCGGTGTTGCTCACTATGTTTCGACATGATTTGTCTCCTTTGCACCGCGTCCTCGTAGTCTCCAAATGTGGAGTAAGGATGTACGTCAGTCGAGGGCGAGGTGAAGGATGTAGGCGAGGCGAGGGCTTTGGCTGCAGCAACGAAGGTTGCATCGGTCGGTTTCAAAGCGAGACCGGTGCGGCGACCACGGTTTGTGGGCGGCACATATCGACGAAGTTGCGGTCGTTGACGAATTGCATCGTTCCCGTATACAGAGGTATCCTTGTTCCATTGTACCGGGAGATAAAGCTATACGTGAATTGAAATGAGTGACTTGAGCGGGAGAGGCTGATACTAAGACACTATACTGACCATCCACGAACAAATCGATGCGAAGAAGAAAGCCAATACGGCAATCTGAAACAAGAGATCTAAGCGTCAAAGACCGTAACGTCACCATCAACCATACGATCATACAGGCAACTTGTGAGTGCTTACCGCAGGCCAAGCTATAGACCCAGGGAAGGGATGTTTCTTGCTTCAGCTCCTATGCACTTTGCTCTAGCTGGTTCACCTACCTGTTCAGATTGACTCGTTTGGCCTTAGTCAAAGCATCAATTCCTAACGTGCTGGTAGCAAAAGAAAAGAGCATTCGGAAAAAAATACGCCATTTGTTGAGCTCTAGACATGGGGGTGCAAGAAGTAGCATGACACAATGTTAGAGATGGTTACGAGTAATACAGGCGGGAGATACCCACCGTGATAGAATTGAAGTTTAGATATGACCTCATAGCTCGCACCGGTATCCTTGACAAGTCGGATAAAGCTTGGAAATTGCCAAGCAAGCACGATAGAGAGTACGCTGCAAGCAGACGGAGCGTCAGCACTTAATAATTACAATCGCCCTAGCAATCGCGAGACTAGACTTCGCACTTACGCTGTCAATGTGTTGAAGATCCCTTCGGCGAGGTATAATCTGATTGTCTGGCTCTGTACATCTGGGTTCCCATAGAACGCGATGATGTAGTGGATCACGGTCTGACAAACGCTTAAAGCAAGCCAGACGATGAAGACGTTGCTCGTGATCCATTTAGCTGTCTTTTTCGCCGCGCGTTTACCAGGAATGGATGGCCGCAGCTTTCGTTCCATGGTCGGAGCGAAAGATGTTGTTGTGCACGAGTTGTTGGTGGAGGGTTTTCCTTCGAATGGGTAGTGTCCGGCCGAAGTAGCAGTCCCTACGAGGTTCTGGGTTTGGCGCGATTTGGTACGGACAGCGCGGACCACATAGATCCAGTACAGCCATTCTTCGAGATTTACGGCGTCTAGGTGGGGAAAGTTACATCAGCACCGTGAACATCTTTGGCATCCAATACCAGGGCTTACCATAAAGACAGAACGCTCCGCAGAGGAAAGCGACGGTAATGTTGTTCCACCTTAGCTGTTGAGGCGTCCATAATTGATAGGGTACAGGGATGATTCCATAAACGGGGAGCTGCATATACCCCGCCTCCCATTTCATGTACGTCAGACCCATTGCCCATATAGCGTAGCATGCGGCAGTGAGTAACTGAGCCCACTATCTCGCCAGATGTACGGAATCAGTGGGGAGGAGGACGTGGAGCCGTGCATGAAAATTGCTTACCACCATGGCGGTCCGGATGTGGTGACCCTTTGTCCACAACAAGCATCTCCCGCGGTCGAATTTGTAGGCGTGAAATCCCGTATATATCACAAGCTATGAAAAGTAAAGATGAAGATGGTGTCAGCCAAAATGATCTAGGTCAAGACATCGACTCCGAAAGACCATGAATACGTACAGCGACGGTTACCATCGAGGTCATGAGAGCATTGGTAGGGGATGCCGATGCCATCTTGCACTGCTTAGATGGTCAGAGAGAGGGATTACAGGGGTGTAGCAGCAGAGCGCCCAACCTATCTGCGCGGGTAGAGTGTACGAAACCTCGAATCGATTTATAACAACATATCCTTCTTGATTCAGAAGTGCCGGAGCGGTGTATGAACGAGTGTATGATCTGATGTAGCTGTCCATACTTGATGAGCTGTTTGATGGTTATTTTAAGGAAGTTGCCGCCTGGTTTGTCCAGGCTTCGGTTCAATCAGCCAAGTTCTTTCAATGGAACACTCGTGGATCAAGTTGATGAGGTTTCCGGAGATAAGGTTATGATCACTGAATGTGAATGTTATCCGCACCCGAGCATGGTCGAAGGGTAGTTGAATGGCGCGGAAAGGTAGGAAGGAAAGATTCTTCATCACAGTACATCAACGAAGCAACGGCACATACGCCGGGGAACTGTTGAATCGCGCGAACGAATTTGCCAGAGAAGTATCCAGGCTCGCTGTCGGTACTGCATCTTCTTGATCCACCATCAGCAGTCGTCGGGTAATGGCTAAGTGAGCTCCAACAGGCGTAGGTGAGCGCGCAACTCGAATGATGTGACATAATGAAATGATGGAAAGTATGGAGCTTTGTATTTTGCCTATAATTTCAATCACCTCGCCTACTACCTCGCTTGAAACGTTTGATGAAACGAACGATCGATCACGAAACAAACACTATTGCTTGGTAACGCACTTTTATACTACGTTATCAACCGTGGCTATCAAGAATTGCACATCGTGTGTGGCTGTTCGACTCCCTCAGCCCTGATGTCCGTTTCGCCCAGTGCGGTCAAGCTAGCCTACTTACCACGATGTCCCTCAAACCATCCGTCGAATGCGGCCATCACCATCTTCTCGGTCGATCTCCACGTCTCGGGAAACGTTGATCACGACGTTAAGTGGCGGGACGGAGAGTCTGGAGAAACCAACTGTGAGGCAACATCATTGTTTGGTGTCAGCGTCGAGAAAACTATGGAACCTGACTGAACTCACCTGCTGGCGAGTCGAAATTTTGCAGCTGTAAGGCGGATTTTTGAGCTTATCAGGATGTCTGAAAGGCTTTGACAAGTGACACTTACGATAAGAGGCAAAAGAGCATTACGGATAGGACCTCGCTCGACGATCTCTCGAGCTCCATATACCGGTTCAACGCCGGCAGGTAGTTGCGCTTGCAAGTGCAATGGTTCGCCAAGTGCTGTCGCAAAAGCTTCATCCTGTGCGTCTATCGTTCTATCCGCATCCTGCTGCCACGCCCCCACGTATCCGATTGTATCAGAGTCTTTGTCGTTGCGCCTTGAACGATTGTGGTAGGCCCCTACGGAGTATCCACTCTCTGCTTCCGCCTGATCGTCAAAGATATCGTCCTCTGGCAATCGCTCGTCGTGGCTGATGGTTCCTCGTTCACGTAGCAAGTCAATCAACGTCCGATGCTGCTCGCTGTGCTGCGACATCATCATCCGCCTTTGAGCTGCATCTTCGTGCGCCGCGCACGCGAAATAAGGATACGCCTCGGCGGAAGGAGAGGTGAAGGACGTCGGAGAGGCGGGAACTTTGACGTTGGCTTCGGGAGCGGAAGCCGCATCCGCTGATCTCAGGCCGCGGCCAGTCCGTCGTCCGCGGTTGGCAGCAGACGTATACCGTCGAAGTTGAGGCTGCAGACCACCTGTTTCATCATCGGATGTTGCTTTATTCCACTGTACTGGAAGGTAAAGCTGTATACCCACGGATGTAAGTGACTTGGAGGAGAAAGACGGCGGAGCAGTATATGTACTCACCATCCAAGAACAAATCGCCGCAAAGTAGAAAGACAAGACCGTCACTTGGAACAACAGATCTAGGTAAGGGAGCCGCCATATCAGCGCTAGCAATTCAGCGACATCGACGGGCTACTTACCGGCCGCCAAGCTACAAGATACGGGGAAGGGCATATATCAGCGCGTGGTCACATGTTGATCAGCCTCGCATGTACCTGTTAACATTCACTGTCTTCTGATTGGTGCAGGCATCTATACCTAAAATGCAAGTGCAAATCGAGAACATGACTCGGAAGAGAATGCGCCATTTGTTGAGCTCTGTATCCACATACCGTGCGCGCAAAATCAGCTTAAGCTGACGTTGTGAGTCGGTAGAGGAGAGAGAAGAGAGGCGCGCACCATGATAGAATTGTAGCTTCGAAATCACTTCATAGCTTGCGCCCGTCTCTTTCACAAGCCGTATGAAGCCTGGAAAATGCCGAGCAAGGATGATGGAGAGTATGCTACAAGCAAAGGTCGTTTCAGCATTTGAGTATTCCGCTAAGTCACAGGGAAGAGGCTGCACTCACGCGGTGATAGAATTGAACAGGCCTTCGGCCAAGTATATTCTGACCGACTGTTGCTCGACATCAGGACTGTCCACGAAAGCTGCGATGAAATGCACCGCCGTCTGAGCCACACTCAAAGAGAGCCAGACAATGAAGACATTGCTTGAGATCCATTTCGCTGTCTTCCTTGTCGCACCGTTCCTCGAGCTGGACGGTCGCAGCTTCGGTTCTAAACTCGGAATGAAAGAAGTTGTTGTGGACGAGTTGTTGACCGAGGCTGATTTGCTTTGATAAGGGTAGTAGCCTCCTCCCGCAGGATTGGTATCGACAAGAGTCCGGTTCTGTTGCGATTTCGTGCGAACGGCGCGAACGACATAGATCCAGTACAGCCATTCTTCGAGATTGACGGCATCTTTACACCGTCGCAATTCGCGTAAGCACATTCTTACATGGGTAGCGCAAGTGAAGGACCTACCATAGAGACAAAATGCAGCACAGAGAAACCCAACGTAGATGTTGTTGTATTTAAGTTGTTGACGCGTCCACAACTGATAGGGGACAGGGATGATTCCGTAAATGGGAAGTTGCATGTATCCCGCTCTCCACTTCATAATGGTCATACCCAGTGACCAGACGCAGTAACAAGCGGCAGAAGCTACCTGCGCCCACTGGTTGTTCATGCCCGCTGTGGTAAGAAATAGCATAAAGACTATAGTGCAAGAGACAGAAGCTTACCACCATGGCCGTGCGAACACGATGACCTTTTACCCAGAGCAGACATCTTCCGCCGTCAAATTTGTAGGCGTGAAAGCTGGCATACACCAACAACTGTGCAACAAAAGGATGCAAACCAAATCAGGACTCTCTACCGGTGCAGTGACATACGCACTCGACGTACAGAAGCGGTAAGCACCGAGGTAATGAGGGCGTTAGTCGGGGATGCAGAAGACATTGAAAGGATTCTGTGTTTATATAGTCACACACGGTGTTGTGAGGTTTGGCAGCGAGGGTACCATTTCGGTCGCTCCTTAGGCTATATACAAACGTATCCTCTGTGATTATCGGAAATTGCAGGCGCGACCAGGACGCCATTTCGCCATACGAGAGAGGATGAGCATCTAGCAGTCACATAACCGACCGTTCCAAGAGCCGTCCCCGAGGCTAATACTCCCTTTGACGGATGCACACACAACATCGATTCAACAAACTCCAACCGGTTGTAGTGTAGGCGTGGGCGTCGTTGTTGGAACTCAAATCGGGTGCCAACCAAAGAGAACCAGATCGCTACGTACCTCCGGCAGGCAGCACGTTCGGCTCTCGTAATGAGGCCCGGAAATTCCGAATGAGAAGATGATGGAAAAGGCCTTGTGTATTCGACCACTTCATCACTTGGATGGAAGAGCTGATGGAAGCTGAAGCTGAAACGTTGTTGTTGCTGAAACGCGTGCGATTCTCACCTCAGAGGCATTTCGCAGCTCATTTCGCGCGGTTCAAACCAGCATTCAAAACTGCCCCAGAAACACGCTCAACAGCTTGAGGATTGATTAAATTATTGACACCTACTGGTAATTGTCCGCGATAGCGTTCTCTTCTAGCTTGATCGGTTGGTGCCGTTATTGCCATTATGCCTGGTTGATTTACCATCAGAAAATGTACATTGGTGTGTCATACCTAAGTCTGTAACCCTATTACCCTCTTTATCCAGCCTGCAAGATCAAACTAGCTTTACGCGACGTCCTTCACGACATACGTCGAATAGAGCTATCGCCATCCTCTCGGTCGATCTCGACATCTCGAGAAACGTTGATGACAACGTTCTTTGGCGGGACGGTGATTCTGGAGAACCCGGCTGTGGGATCATTATTGTAACGGTTAGCAGGACTTCTGGAGAAGATTGTAAGCACCCAAACGCACCTGCTGGCGAGTCGAAATTTTGCAGCTGTAGGGCAATTGTGTAAGCTGGTTATTTCTGAATGGCTTTGAATAGCGACACTTACGACGAGAGGTAATCGATCATTGATGTTAGGACCACGCTCAACCGTGTCCCTACCTCCGTACACTGGCTCAACACCAGCAGGGAGTTGAGCTGGCGAGTACAAAGGTTCCCCGAGCGCTGTCGCAAACGTTTCATCTTCTTTGTCTGCTCTCCGTCTCGCACCGGGCTGGTACGCTTCTCCATACTCGGTCGTGTCGATGCTTCGACCTTGTCGGGCATTGTTTGAAGCGTAGTTTACGACTCTGTATGCCTCTGCTGCCTCCTCGTCTTCGAAAACGTCGTCCTCGGGTAGTCGTTCGTGGTGACTGATTGTACCTCGCTCACGTAACAGGTCGATCAGCGTTCGGTGCTGCTCACTGTGCCGCGACATCATTAGCTTCCTTTCTGCCGCATTCTCATATTCGGCGAATGCGGAATACGGATACGCTTCGGTGGCAGGAGAGGTAAAGGAGGTGGGCGAGGCGAGAGCTTTGACGGCTGCGGCGGAGGCCGCGTCCGTTGGCCTCAAACCAAGACCGGTGCGGCGACCACGATTACTGGGAGGTACATATCGACGGAGTTGCGGTCGAAGACGCCCTGCATCGTCGCCTAATCCAAAGGTTGGTTTGTTCCATTGAACAGGAAGATAAAGCTGTTTGTAGGCGGATACCATTGAGCCGGAGAGAAAGGACGGAAAAAGAGTGAATGTACCCACCATCCAAGAACAGATTGAAGCAAAGAAGAAAGACAAGACAGTCACCTGGAACAGGAGGTCTAAACCGAGAACCGCCCCGTCAGCACCAAGCATTCAGAGCGGAAACCAAGGGGTACCTTACCGGCCGCCAAGCTATAAGCATCAACCGTAGATGATACGCATCAGCCTCCGACGACGCATCACCGTAAGCTTTCCACCTACCTGTTAACGTTGATTTTTTTCGCCACGGTAATTGCGTCGAAGCCGAGAATGCAAGTAGAAACGGAGAAAAGTACTCGGAAGAAGATCCGCCACTTGTTGAGCTCTGTTATAAGCCATACAACATGCGGGTCAGTCTACAGCCGGCGTGAAAAGCACCAGGAGACAAGCGACTGACCGTGATAGAACTGCAACTTGGATACGACTTCAGAACTCGCGCCAGTCTCCCTCACCAGCTTGATAAAGCTGGGGAACTGCCAAGCAAGGATGATAGAAAGTATACTATAGACAAAGAGGCGTCAACACTGCGCTAGCGACCACACAGCGCGTGCTGGTACTTACGCGGTAACGGAATTGAACAGGCTTTCAGTCAGGAAAATCCTGACTGTTTGCTGCTCGACATTAGGATGGTTCACGAATGCTGTAATGTAGTGGATCACCGTCTGCACAACACTCAATGCAGCCCAAACAATGAAAACGTTGCTCGTGATCCATCTTGCTGTCTTCCTCGCTGCGTGTTTACCAGGGCGGAAAGCTCGCAGTTTGCGCTCCATTGGGTAAGTTGGCGTGAATGACGTCGAGGTGAATGAGTTGCCGCCTAAGGATCCGTTTCGTTGTTGGAAAGGGTATCGTCCGGCGGGAGCATCAGAGCTCGTAATGTTCTGGTTCTGCCGCGATTTAGAGCGTACAGCGCGGACCACATAGATCCAGTACAGCCATTCTTCGAGGTTAACGGCGTCTAGGCAGAGTGAAGGATATCAGCATCGTAGACGCCTTATCGCAACGAGGATCGAGAACGAACCATATAGACAGAATGCGCCGCACAGAAAGCCGACATAGATGTTGTTGTATTTAAGTTGCCCAGCGGTCCAGAGTTGATATGGAATCGGTATAATTCCGTAGACGGGGAGCTGCATATAACCAGCCTTCCACTTCATGTGCGTCAAACCCATCGCCCAGATGCAGTAGCAACCGGCAGTGGCCAGTTGTGCCCACTATAATATGCAGAATGCATGAGCGGAATACAAGCGTCCTTGCTGAAATGTGATTTACCACCATGGCGGTCCGGATGTATTGCCCCTTGGTCCACAGCAAACACCTTCCGCCGTCAAACTTGTGAGCATGAAAGCCGGTATACGCTACGAGCTGGGCAGGAGTGGACAGGCAGAATGAGCGGGTTGACATCAACTATGAAGCGGTAGATAACACAGCGACGTACAGCGACACTGATCATCGAAGTGATGAGTGCGTTGGGTGGTGATGTAGCCGACATGATCAAATTTTATTTCAGACTGTTGATAGCAGTAGCTTCCGGTTTGCTCGTAGCCTCTGGATTTCAGCGAGTGGGTATATATCACGATGATGGCCTCCTTGAGTAAGACTGAGGAAGGTGGAAGGGCACATGGGGATTGTGATGGTACTACGGAGGAGGCCAAACAGCTGACAAGTCAGGTCCTTTAGCGGGTACCTTTCTTTTGGTCGATCATCATACCGCAGGGGCTTTGAATTTTCGTTAGAACCGTGAGCGAACACGAGGATGTCGGCAGAACCCAATCAGGGTTGGTATCGAACTAATCGAGGCTGCATGGCTGCATACCGTCCTTCTCCCGGTGGTAGATCTTGGCAGCTGACAGCTGATCTTGCCGGAGAAGCAGGCCGTCAATGGCAATGATACTGAGTGATGGAAAGGCTCTTGTGTATTCGGTCATGAAACGTCTGTTGAAACGCAGCAACGACTGCTGGCTCTTCATCTGTTGATAATGTGATGATGAGGATTGTAGAAGATGCGGAGCTGAATGCGGAACCAAACGCGCGTTGAGTCTATTATGGACGCCGTCACCGTCTTCTCCTATCGTCTGTGATATTTGTTCTTTGAATTTTTCGTATTGTTACTCCATTGCTTAAAATTGTCAGCTATCGCTCAACGTCAACATGACCCTTCTCAACGTACGTCTTTCATTCATGACCAGTCTCGTACCGTTCCTCCTTGACCTTGTCCGCCTATTAATAGCGCGCTCACTATGCGTTTCGTCTCTTTCGCTAGAAATCCGTGTAGGATGGCATCGACATCCGGATCCGTCTATACCTCGTCAGAATACATTTCCTCGGTTAGCAACAACGTCTCTCACACCTCTAGCCGACATCTCGCCTCAGCTTCCTGTCAACAAGCTACTTCGACGTCTCTCGATATCCAAGAATTAGAGGTTCTTGGAATCCAAACTTGGACGGGAAAGGCAGTGTTCGCAGCCTCAAAGAACGCCCCTATCGCGTTTGAAGGCAAACAACCACCGAAACAGTCGACAGCGGCTGTAATCGATCTCGCGGATCAGCTCATCGACCTCACTCTCTCACCCTCACCGCCATCGGCAACAACCAGCAACGCCAACCTCGTACGCCCTCGAGGCATCCCTCGGTTCAACTCACCGTCCGCACGGACAGCATATTCTCCCTCGAAGAGACGTGACAACGCGTGTACACAGCAGGCAGACAAGGCCGTCCATCCGTTTTTCAAGCAGTGGAAGGAAACTCAGGGTCAGAAAGCGGGTTCAGGAAGGCAGGAACAGACGCGCGAGGCGAGTTCATATTCGTGGAAGAAGCCGCAGTCAGAGGGAAAGAATCTGGTAAAAGCAAACGTAGCGAACCCATTCGTATCACCACCCGTTTCACCAGTCCTATCAGCCACATCGGTTCAGTCATCGCCAATTCAACCACCTCCCGCATCGCAAAGACCTCGATTCGCGCCAGCCAGCTCTTCGTCGTCGTCGTCTTCCCTTTCATCCATTTCCAGCGCTGTCACTTCGAAGTGCAGACCGGACATCAACAAAACAAAGTACCAGGTCAAGCCCACTGCATCTACAACAAAGACTTGTAGCCAGAACAACAAGTCACCTTCTCCGAAGACCAGTCCATTGCGTGGGATCGCTCCCCCCGTCAGAAAGTCGCCAAATCCTGCAGCAGAGAAGACATTCAAACCCGCTTTCCACCCATCAAGCAAACAAGGTACCACTGCGCGTACCGACGAGAGCGCTTCATCTCCTCCAAAGGAAAAGTCTACCGGCGACAGTCCTTGGAAGTGGTCAAAGTGGGGCTGGAACCAGCAATCGCAACGCAGTCCGCCGCAACAACGAACCGCGCAGACAAACCCAAAAGCTACAGCACCGATCCACGTCGCGAAGACCAAGAATGCATCGTCTGATCCGGCTGATCAACTTATCATGGAGATGCAGCAATTAGACCTAGAGAAGGAGGGTGCAGGTGACGTTGTCCCGGAAATCGATGAGAACTCTTACGAGTTTTTGATCGCGTCGTCTCAAGTGACACAGACGCTTGCTGTTCCACAGAGCGATCCTGACGAGGCCTCGACGTATGAATCCCTTATTGCATCCTCCCAAGTCAGCCAACCAGTGGTCCTTCAGCCAACCAGTCAACCAGCGGTAGCTCTGCCCTCCAATACATCGCCTGCTATCCTGCCTATCAGTCATCCGGGTGTTTATGCGCCGTCGAAAGCACCTCGCCGCCATAACATGTTTTCCTACAAAACATACCACATCGGCCATCCTTTTTACAAGAAACCGCCCACAATGGCGTACACGGCCGACCCAGAAGAGGCGAACGAATTGCTTTCGATGATCAAGGGTAATGCAATTGCCTTTGATATGGAATGGCCGTTTTCAAAAGGTCGGAAGAGGGTCGTATTGCCCGGTGGGAAGATAGACATGCAGGGATTCTCAAAGCAGGGAAAGACGGCGCTCGTGCAGGTCGGTGATGACAACTTGATCGTGCTCGTGCACTTGTCCATGATGAAGGGTAAGCATGCGATGTGAGATTTGACAGTTGCTGGCGCTGACTTTTTCGTTGTCTAGAATTCCCGTCAAAGTTAAGAGAGATAGTGGAAGACCCCAAAGTGTTCAAGCTTGGAGTCAATGTCATTGGCGACGCCCAAAAGCTCGTCCGTGACTACGGAAATCTTTACATGAAAGGCGTCCTCGACCTATCGTACATTGCGCGGGCCGTAGATGCGGCAAATTGTAAGCTTGGTCGTTCCAAGATTGCTCTTGCCAAGTTGTGCGAAGCGTATACCGGGTGCGAATTAGACAAGGGACCTGTGCGACAGAGCGATTGGTCGAAAAGGCTGAGCCAGGCTCAGATGGATTGTGAGTGCGTCGACTGCGTTGTGTTGTAACCCGTAGCTAATGTTATTCCGGGATGTACAGACGCTGCTAACGATGTATACAGTACCATGGTGATCTACCACACACTCATGTCGCTTGATCGAGAACAAGGCATAAATGTCAATCTGGCGACACTTCGGCAAGATCTCACCCCCGAGATCTACACAGGTGTAACAGTCTTGCAGCCCAGCACAGGCGCAAATGCCAACAGTGCTACAGGTGCAGCGAAGCCTGCCCTTGCGGGCACTGCAAAGTCTGCCGCCAATGGCGTAATCAAGATCACTCCGACCAAGATGCGAGCTTTCAACTTTTTCCTCGAGGGTAAATCCACTCTCGAGATTGCCCAGGCTATGAGGACCGAAGCCAACCCGCTACAATTGAACACTGTTAGGTGAGTCTTCACTGTCGTAAATTTAATCGCCCAGTTGCTGATCGACCCCTCATTTGCAGAGCCTACCTCCTGGACGTTGTCACAACCGCTCCCTCTCTTGAATACGACAAACAGCGGATGTATGATCTCTTGTCCGAGGATGTGCATCCTTTGAATGCGCAAAGGAACAAGGCCTGCTTGGTAACCTTGGCAAAGCAGCTGGGCAAACAGATACCCCGGTCGCCACCGCCGCCGCCAGCTGCCAAATCGAGAAATTTGGTGAGCTCGGACATAGAATCGTCGCAAGAAGTGCGCCAGGCGACATTCTGAGCTCGTACTCTTCGTGCATAATTTTGAAGAGTCTGGGCCAGCTGCACATGTAGAATTATAGGACATGCATTCTCGACTCTCGAATGTGATTATTGCTTGCCTTCCGCTTTCTTCGCGTACAACTCGTACAGCAAATTGACTTGAGCGTCCGACTGACACATAACTGCACGCTGTTCCCGCAAAAGATCGACAAGAGAAGCGATTGGATCGCTCCGTAACGGTTCCGGCAAAGGTCCGATCGGTGATTCGAATAGCGGATGGTGTGAGTAGTCGCTTGACGGGTACATTGGGTCGCTGAGCAGCGAAGTGAGTGCAATGTAGGTGCCGGTACGACCAACACCTGCCGAGCTATCAGAAGTGTGCGGTAATCAGTTGCGTGCTATATCCGACAAAGGTATGGTAAAGGACTACACACCAATGTACCCAGACTTCACAGCCACCCGCCGATTCCTCCTTCTGTTTCCTTCCAACCTCGGCAATCAACTCTTGCAGCTTTTCCACATCCTTGCCCCGTGGTACACCGAAATCAGGCCATCCTTCATACAAGTAATGATGCACCGTCATTGGCGGGATCGAAACCTTTCCGGACGAGGCAGGAGCGAGCGTGAGCGTTGATAATACCGAGGAAGTTTTCGGGAGTTTGGTGGTGCTGTCGAGTGTGAGCTTGATGGATGGTTGAGCTGCTGCGAGATGTGGGGAAGGCTCATACGTGACTGAATGACCGACTCGAGTGCTGCAGATGAGTGAAAGGGAGGACAAAGGGTTAGCGGACGGGAGCGTTCACAGGATACTCGTAGTGACATCATGACTTACGGCAGATACTGATGCGCTTTCACAACGTCACCTTCCGTTAGACCTGTCAGCTGGACGATGATAGCCGTCTTGGGCGGGAACGCTTGAAGATCGCGGATTGGCGACGTTCCTGGTATTGCGCCGTACAAGTGTGCATGCTTGAAAGTGGCGGATCGAGTCAAGATGGCTAGCAAGAACGGGTGGATTGTTACTGGTAGAGGTGCCTGCGGTTGTAAGATCAGTTATTGGGTCCCGTTTGACGAGCTTCGACAACTCGTCTTACCTGGCAAGCGACCCACCAACTTCCTTTTCCGTCCACAACCACATTCGCATTCAAGTACCCGCTATCCTCTTCCCGCAGCTCCTCGACGTCACCAATTGTGGCTCCATGCCCCGACTTCTTCCCGGCGAGCTGAGTAGCAGTATTCATCCACTTGTTCACATCGTTTGGTATCCTTACAGCAGTCCTGTCAAACGCAAAGATCTCGCGATACCGATTGTGCGAGACGTTCATCTTGCTCCGTCTCACAGAATAGTACTGCTCGACATGCTTTCGATCTGATGGTTTTGTAATGTGAAGCATGTGGTAGAGGTCTTGTAGCATTCGTTCATATTGAGGTCGAGCTGGAGTCGTTGCAAGTGAGATGAGGGATCGGAATTGGCCTCTTTCGTTGAGTACACCGACGATGCGTTTGATTTGTGCGTCCGTTGGCGGTGACATTGTGGCTAGTGTGCTGTTGATGAGTGGTGTACGAGTGCAGCTGGATAGCAAATCTACCTTGAATGTGTATAAGATACGGAATATGCGGTCTCCTTCCTCCTTTGTTGCTGTCGCCTGATCGAGCGATGCAATCCCGATTTTGATCCCTTTATGTCTCATGGCAGAGTACACCCCGATCGCGAGTATAATTGTACTGCCAGGGAACTATGACCTATTATTCGACAAGACTTGCCAAACATATCCCTCAATACGTCTTGACGGGCACATCGATGGGGACAGCGACAAGCTAGCGACATTGAAGAACGTTCTCCTCGGCTCAATGACGGCTCGATGACTCCCTGCGTTAGTGATACGTCGTTCGGCCAACGACAAGGGTTTCAACTTTGCATTCTATGCTATCTATACAATGATCGTCTACGCGACAAGACTGCTCGTCGCTTCGACTTTTCATTCTCAGCACGCTACTTGGGTTCAATTATAGGATGGCGGAACTTGGAAGGTCGATCGTGGAGATTACGCAGTCTGGACTGCATTGGCGTAGGAATTGTCGTGAGATTCGCGTGGCACCTTCAGGTGAGTAGCGTCCGCCAGTGCAGTTGCTTCCCTGACGGCCCTCCTATGCCTAAACCAAGCTAGACCAGCGAGTGTCGAGACGAGGAGCATCCACAGCGTTGCTACTAGATGAAGCCACATGGCTGCACCGTAACTCGGTCGGAGTCCGTGCTTCTTTGCACGGTCGTGGCCGCCAACAAAGGTGGCGAGGACCAAGATGTAGGAGATGACGGTGAGTGTGGTCGCGAACAGCTGAGAGGGGTGAGTTCAAGGCAGTGTCATTAATGAAGCGGAATGAATGCGGAACACGGTCTGCGTACTGTCATGAAGAATACGAATCCTGCCGCTCGCTTTCGAATCAACGAGTATATCAGAAATACCATCGTCACAGTTGTGATGCCCGCGGCGATTGGATTCACCACCACCGATGAACCGGGCAAATCGCTCCCAGTCGTCAGAACGTGTCGATACTACATCACATTGGGTACGAGACTTGGTCAGCCTTCCCGACAGGATGATACGCTGAAGCCATTATCACTGTTGAAAGAGAACTCACTCCGCTGGTATTTTCATGGCAAGCTCCAGTCTTCGAGCGGCAATAACCAAACGTGCCAAAAGAAACGTTCTCCGACTCCTCCTTTACCTTGAGGTAATAAAGGCTCTTGATGTGTGGTGTGGAAAAGGTGCAGAGCCACAGCAAGACGGTGCTTCCGATGGCGAGGTAGGCCGCGGCAGCGAGAAGCCATCGGGTCGACTTGAGGTGAGGAACCTTGGGCTTCGGAGGGTTATCGGTGAAGGTGCCCATCTTTTTCGTTCGTGGGTTTGAAGGAGGTGGTGCGACAGCTGCTCGATTCTGGTACGGTGGATTATGAAGGGAACGACTCCGGCAAGTTAATTGTGCGGGCGGACGACGCAGAGGACTTGCATATATGCTTTACTGGTAGACAGGAGTCCTACGTGGAGTGCGAAGGAAGGGAAAGGATGGGTGACATAATGCAGGGAAGTGAAGGAAGCTGGCTAAAGGATGAGTATAGCTAGTAGAACCCATACGCCAACAATAATGAACAATGGAAGCAGCAAAGAATCCGGCGTTATGCGGATAATAAGCTTTTTGCTCGCATACGCGAGAATGAAGCAATGCAGTACTACAGTAGGGAGGTTCCACATAGATCTGCTCCACAAAAGGAGAATCCCCAATATGACAACGTGGGAAGTGGTGATATTCTCCATTACCGCTCTGCTTCAAGTAGCGAGGTCTCCAGGGGAAACGTAGTCAGTTGGTCGCAATCGCGCCTGAGGAGCCTGAAGAACGTTGATATAGCCGTGCGCTCAAGTATCGACTTTCAGAGGCGCCTGGTATGACTTTCTCTCGCCGACCTTATCGTTGACGTAAGTGATATTGCCAGTCCAGAGACGAACACGTTCAGCTGTTCTTAAGACAACGGCGAGCGGAGCGACAGAATAGTTTGCAAGTCGAATAATTCGAGTCATGATGCATTTGCATCCAGCGTTGTTGTAGATATTGGTACAAGATATGGTTTTATATTGAATGGCATTACCACGAGTGATTATACGGCCCTGGAACGCAACAAGAATAACACAGACGCACTAAGACCCCGTGCAGCCGGATGGCGACCGGGATCGGAATTCTCGCTATTCCGGGGGGATGCGCCGACCAAGAGAGAGATGATAGCGAAAACGAAAAGGTGAACGCGCGAGAATGACCGATGGTGGTCGCATGGATTGTTGTATCGAAATGGGAACGGTGCGCCGGGAGACAAGGTAGTAACTATGCGTCAAAAGACTGGAGTTAGCAGAGTACAAACCCGATGCGTCAGAAAGATCACTCACCAACGACACTCGAATACCCTACATGATCACGCAATCCTTCTTCTGCTTCCCAGATCCACCACCCTGTCCGCCACCCGCACCACCTCCAACGCCCATATACGCATTCCCAAATTTCTGAATCTCCTTCAACTGATCTCTCGACAATTTCCTTTCATCCAACGCATCCCACTCGGTGACCCGACTGCCCAACAAGAACTTTACCGTCCAATCCGCTACCGTGAATGTAAATTTGCGACCCTGGACCTCTCTGATCTCCCGCAACTCATCCTCGTACGCAGACATGACATCCAAGTGTGGGACCCCGTTATCCAGCGATACCTCGTATTCATTGATCGTCGGTTGATCGTCTGTGCATATTCCGACAGTGATGTAGCTCGCTGGGTAGTTTCGTTGGACTTGGGTGAGGAAATCTCGGAATGCTCGGTGGCCGCAGTCGGGAGCGCCATCGGTGATCAAGAGCGTGAGGACGCCTTCTTCGACAGCCAGGTGTTCCGGAGTCATTATGCGTTGCATGACGTCGAGCGTAGGAGTCCTTCCGGCCGGCTCCTGGACGAAGAAGCCCTGCAGATCGGTCACCGAATTCGCCTTCATACCACCGGGAAGTCGATTCAGGAAATACACATCAATCGGTTCCCTTCCTCTTGCGATCGTCAATAGGTCAAAGATCTCCCTGACCATCGACTGCAACACCATCCACCTCGTCGTCGGTTTCATCTGCCCAGCAATCTTCATCATCGCCTTCATTGATCCAGAGTCATCAATCACCAAACGAACGGCGGCGTACTCCCTCAGCCGATGGAGTTGGGTAGCGAAGTAGGGGGAAATCCCACGGGATTTACAAGCGGCGAGGAGGTCGGCGTCGTTGTTGTACTGCGTCGTATCGCGCATTGAGATGTCTTTGATGTACGTAGGAGGAGGAGCGGATGGAGGAGCGTAGGTTGTTGTTGTTGCTGCTGTAGGTGCGGGGCCGGCGGGAGGTGCGTAGCTCGGTGCTGCGTTGCCTTGAAACGCAGGAGTGGTCATGGGTGAGCCTTTCATGGTTCCATCGTGAGGACTGAATCCTGATTTCTCTGTTGTTGTTGTTGTTGCCATTTCTGTGGAGAAGACTTGGAAGACTTGGTTGAAGGTTGGGTAAAAAAGGTGCGATACGTTTCCTGGTCCGAAAATAGAGGAGGATGTCTTTATACCTTTTGGCCTTGGTTGCCATCGCAAACAACGTAAACGTCTCTCATCGCCGGCAAAGTTCCATCGGTCGGCTGCGGCTAACCCATGTGGCGCGCCAAGCTTTCTTCGGCACGCTGTCGTCATAATTGCACAGCATTTCGAGGAACATGATATTCACATGAATGGATGGTAGGGGAGGTTGTTCGAAGAGGAGGGAGGAAGAGTTCACAGACACTCTGAATGTTGTTGGCAGCTACATTGACAGAAATTATCAACCACCCAGGTATATCAACCCGACTATCGCAAGAATGGCGATCGTCATGGATTTCGCGAAGCCAATCCTCCAACCACCCTTTCTTCTCCGTGATTGCAAACAAATTAAGCATGAAACGTCGAAAACGGGGTGCCTACCGATCATTGAATACCCCTTGTGAAAAAGATCATCTCGAACACGAAGGCTGATTGAAGATGCGAGAAGCCGCTCTTCTTCATTCCTCTGGGGATTGCTTGTCTGATGCGCAGCTGCTGTGTAAGGAGTTGCACTGGCGGGGTATTATATAGCTGCGTTTGTACGTTCGTTTGTGTTGTGGGTCTATGTATGCCTTTTCCAGCGAGGTAATTCGTTACCGACTTCAAGTATCGAGCAATCCAAAGTTCAAAGCGAGGTAGATGGCTTCGGGTTTCACGTTCGGAAGCACGCCTATTCGAGGCGTGAACACCGGTGGCTGGTAAGTTGGCATCGTGCCAAGATGGATTCTAATCCGCTGTTTCTCATCGATGCATCCTGGATCGTTCATATAGGTTGGTACTCGAGGTCAGTCCAAAGATCCATCGACCTCTTTTCCAGTGCTGAAGCTTCTGTTATCGCTCATGTGCTGTTGTTAGCCATGGATAACACCCTCCTTGTTCGAAGATAAGCCAGCGTGGGTCATTGACGAGAAGCAAGTCGTCCTACCGCGCCGGGACACTCTGTATATGTGCTGAAGAGATACACACACACAGGACATATGGAGAATACTGGCGGCAGACGAATATCACACAGGGGTACGACGAGATCTACACGCATTGGCAGCGGTACGCAACTCCAACTCCATCCCGGCACCAAACGAGCCCTACGAACGGCCAAAAAGAGCACGACTCTGATATGTTGTTTTCTCTTCTCGGGCGTTGTTGTGGTAGATGGATCCAACGTGCAGATTTCCAGAATATGGTTGATCTAGGACTTAATACGGTTCGAATACCGATCGGATGTGAGTGGCCTTCCTGCATTGCTTTTTCCGTAACCCGTCAGCTCTTTTCAGACGGACTTGCTTTTGCGGAGGACAGTCTGGTCACTTATTCCGCTCGGAGAGGATGAGCCATTCATGACCGGTGCTTTTAATTACCTGAGATCGGCAGTGCATTGGGCGCAAGATGTTGGCTTGAATGTTGTGCGTCGCTCTTCGCTTTTTTCTCCGAATGCGACTGAAGTAGTCGAGGCTGATGCGGTGAGCGTTGATGTGTGCTTGATAGATTATCGATCTGGTGAGCACGCATGGGAGCAGGGACGCAATATGCAGAAGAGTGACTGATATTTACGACGGTCTACAGCATGGTGTCCCGTCTGGGCAGAACGGGTAAGAACTCCTTCGTCGATCCTACCTCCATAGTACCATTACTGAGAACCATCGTTCGTACTTCACAGCTTTGACAATTCGTAAGCAACGCATTCCTTCGCTCCTCTCCCAACTCTTTGCAACTTAAATCCTACTCTCTCTCTCGGTCCGCAGGGGCAACGCCGGTTCCATAGGCTGGTTCACGAACAGCACCTCCATTTCCCGCTCCTTATCCGCAATATCGGTCCTCAGTTCCGAATTCATCACCCCGACATACGGGGAAACGGTGATCGCTATCGAGCTCGTGAATGAGCCGTTCCCGCATAGCCCGGAAGAGATCGGGACGTTGGAGGGGTTTTAAAGAGACGGGTATGAAGAGGTGAGGAAATTTGGTAGTGCTGCTGATGCCGGACAGGAGGGGGAGGGAGGCGTCCCGCCGACGGTGTTGTTGAGTGAGGCGTATCAGAGTTTAGGGTTTTGGTCGGGATTCATGCCTGCGGGGCAGTATAACAAGGTTGCGCTTGATGTGGTGCGTGGAATTTCTTCTTTCCTCAACGTTAAAGGATGGAGTCGGCTGATGAGGTTGTTTGAAGCACATATATGGAATGTGAGTGCTGCTCGAAGTGCAAGTGGGGGACATGTGTCTTATCCAGTTTACCGTCGTATCCAGGTTCTCGAATAAACGTGAGCAATTTCCCGAATGGTCCGCGTTACTTGAACTTCTCACTGATAGACTCCTCTGGTCTGATCCTATAGTGGTCTCCCAAGGATACTCGGAACATCTGTCAATGTTCTGTAGTATGGGATCAGACCTGCTCACATCGAATTGGAACTTGTGGACCGTCGTTGGTGAATTCACCACGGCACATACGGACTGTAAGTACACCTTTTCCCTTTTTCCCACATGCCTGGCGCATTTCCTAATTGATCATCTTTGCAGGTGCTAGGTGGCTGAACGGGCGGGATAAGGGAGCTAGGTTCGATAATACCCTTAATCCGGATGATCCGTAAGTCCCCGGAGCGCTTCCCGTGCTCATCCCTCCCAAAGGATCTGACCAACATAAACACGTCACTCTAGGCCCGAAATCACTGCCGACTGCAGAGGCAAAACGGGAGCTGCTGCAGACTTTGGAGCAGACTACATAAGCTTCCTCGCGCAGAGTTTCGAGGCGCAGACATGGCTGTATGAACAGGCTTCGGGATGGGTGTTCTGGTGAGTCGCTCCAAGGTGCACGAGACTTCAAGACGTTTGCCTGATGCATCAAAGAATATTTTCCGCAGGACGTGGAAAACGGAAAGTGCAGCAGATTGGGATTTTCGGATGGGGGTTACCTATGGGTGGATACCACAGCCGCTGTGGGCCAAACCTCACGGGTAAGCTCGAAGTGCAGCACCGCTCTAATCAGTCGCGGCGTTCTGATTTAGTCGGGATCGAATTCCCAATGCAGAACCCCTTGTATGGGAACGTCACTCGTGGTGAACAAGAACCCGCCTTCCAGGAGTACAAGTAGCTCTGCTGGTCCAACTGCTCTGAACCCATCGACGTACAGGGTGCTGGGCTGGCTTGTATGTCTGAGCGCATATTTTGTATACATGAATACATGAATTTCTTCAGAGAGGCTTCTGCAGAAACTACAAGCAGACTGTCAAGTAAGCAACCTCTTAGGAAGCCCGGTTGTACAGGCGAGCTGATATACCTCACGCACTCGTGGTACTTGAATCGACTTCGGCATTTCGACTGACGTCTTGTGCAGACTACAGTTTGCAAGATCAGACCTCTGTCTGGTTTGGATTTCATTACACGAGAGCAAAGACTCACCATCCATGCAAGGAATGCGGAAAGGCCACCGGATGGATGCCTCTTCTTGTTGCAAGGCGCGCGTCGCCTCCTCCGCAGCCCAAGCCTGGCTCTCTTTCTCCTCGCTCTACTTCGTCCTGCTTTCGATGGTCGAGTTTGCCCAAATGAGGCTTTGGTCGATTGCTTGTCCCCTTTGGTCGGCGATGAGTCACTCGATTTGTCTGTGCTGTCAGACACATCGGAAGACGAACGGGAGCCCTCAGCGGTCGTTTCGCCATCGCTATCCTCCTTCTTGGCTTCGGTATCTATTCCCTTGAACATTCGCGCTGCCGCTCGGTCGTCTTCGACGATCAAGATGAATTTCTCCCATCTGTCCTTGTCTGCCTTTTCACCTCTGAGTTTGGGGGCTTCTCTCTCCTCCTTCTTCTTTTCCCCTGCTGTTTTATTCAACTTTCTCTGCTGATCCCAAGCAGCTGCGTAATTAGGGAAAAACCTGCTAATCAGCGCCTCGACTGTTTTGCCGTCATCGTGATGATCGATCATTTTCATATATGCAAATAAGTGATCCACTGAGCGAAAATCAGGAAGTGGCATTGGGGGTAACATAGCTTGCTGTTCTCTCGTGGGCCCCCCTGGGGCTGTATTTTCTCCAGCTGAGTTACCCGATACAATTCCCGAGCTACCCTGAGTGGTGTTTTCGGAGGGTTTTTGTGATGTAACAGAGCCGGGACGTGGTGAAGGGGAAGTGTTTTGGGTAGAGTTTGGGCTTGTCGAACGGCCCTGCGAAGGGGCATTGCTACCGGTCGAGATAGGGGTGCTGGGCTGGTTCCCTGAGCTGTTTCCTGTTTGCCCACTCATGACAGAATCGCCCCTTCTGCGCGACTGAGACTCGACTGTAGTGCCACCTGGAGAAGGAGAAGCGCGGGACGTTGGCGTCCCCATCAAAGTTTCGGGAGGGATTTTCGGCTGAGCGTCTGGTCCACCGGTAACTATCGGAATAACTGTAGTCGCATCTTTGTCGGCAGCCTTTATATTTCCAGGACCGCCATTCGTTCTACCAGGATCAGCTGAAGTGACCTCGGGAGCGTTGGCATCACTCTCGACTACAGAAGAAGCGCCATCGTCGGTATCGGGCCCGACGTCGGGAGATTCTGGCGCCTCACTAGCTGCCTCACTAGTGACGGACTCAGTATCGGAGTCGGACATAGGTGCTGGTGTTCGTAGAGGCGAAGCTGGCACTTACTAGGCGAGCCGTGTCTTCGCAGGCGGCGGGTTTCCTGGATGCTTGTCGTTTGAGAACTTTCAATGCAAGGTACTGCACGTTGTCGACCACGTTCGATGCTCATGACTGTTCGCACCGAGCAGTTTTGCCACAGGGACACTCCTTTTTCCGGTTTCGAGGTCTGAGCATACAAAGGAAGACATAGGGGTAAAAGGCCATACGTTTCGTCCAGGAAGCAACGGCGCCCGCGAGATTATGTTGTCAAGATCGGTATTAATGTGTGCTCGCTTCTCACGATATTGAGCAGGACGTGTTCTTTTGTGTTAATTCGTTTCGCAATTAGCATCGTATAGTGTGTTGATCGAGGCGAGCGAGGGATCGCGAACAAGAATGGCTCATTTTCGAATGACAGTCGTTTGAAGCCGCTCATGCAGAGGACGTGACACCTTTCCTACCGAATGATCATTTGTGTCGCTGGAGTATGCGTCGGATATCTTCCAGGTTGGCGGTGAACTGAGTACGTACAGCCGGACAAATTACAAAATGGTGATAGACAAGCTCAAGGACAATCCACTGGATTCCATTCCAAAGCGATCCGCTTTCCCTTAAATTCCTCGTCCTTCGTAAGGTCCATTTCCGTATCCATCCTTTGGATTTCCTCCGACGCGAGTGAGAAATCAAAGATGTCGATGTTCTCCTCGAGACGAGAAAGGGAACTAGCTTTTGGCTGTGGTGAGTATCTTTCAAGGACGCATATGTGCCGTTAATACGTTATTTTGGGGCAAGGATTGATGCGGTGGGAGTAAAGTAACGGACGAACCCTTTCTGAATAGACCAACGAAGCAGAATCTGCGCGATGCTTTTATGATACTGGAACATCCCACGAACTAGGTCAGATCTATCCGGTCATTCGCGTACCCCTAGGAAGAAGGTCTTCTTACCTTCTCCGCTAAATCTCTCAACACCGGCGCATCCCACCCTCTGCCCGGCATCCCAGCCCAATCAGCACCATCACCGAGGCTCTGCTTACTCTGCGGACCTCTCATCAGCGGGCAGTAGGCCTGTAGATGAATACCATGTGTATGGCAGTATTCTACAATGTCGTGTTGCTGCAGATGGGGATGTAGCTGTGCCCAGGAATAAAAGTGCGAGAAAGTAAGCAAAAGTGCAGACATACACTGGGAAGACTGGCTGTGTTCTTACCTCGATCTGATTCACCGATGGCGCGGGAAGACCAGCTTCCCGAAGCTGACGTAAATGGCTCACACCGCTACCATCGAAAGAGAGATAAGGTCAACAATGCGACCCGTGAAAGGTAAAACTCGACTTACAAGTTGCTCACACCAATCGCTCGAATGATTCCCTTTTCACCTTGTTCTTGCCGTATCTCGTTTAGGAACCGCCACGTCGAGATACGTTGCTCTTTCCCGCACAACGGAGAATGCATAAGGAATAGGTCGATGTAGCCTAGATTGCATGGGGTAACATCAGTCTGACTCCGCCTGCGAGAGCTTGATCACTTGCCTACTTAGGCCGAGTTCATCGAGAGATCTTTGGATATTTGCTCGGAGGTCTTCCTTGTTATCGAACCCTTGGTAGACTTTTGTAGTCACGAATACCTTCTCCCGCGGGAGACCTGACTTTAAAGACAGAAATCTGTTCTTGCATTTTATTGCAGGTGCCGTGTGAAAATCGTTCGCTTACCTCCCGGATAGCCTCGCCAACGAATCTTTCGTTCTGGTAAAACTGATCAAGTGGACGCTTCGTTTAAGTCACGTTGTATAGGAGAACATAAAACCGGTTGACATACCTGAGCAGAGTCTATTAACCTATATCCGACTGCCAGAGCATCTCTGACCACTGATTTACATTGCTCCTTGTCTGGCAATTCATATACTCCTAGGCCAATCTGCGGTATGCTGATACCTGTGAAGAGATCAGAAGAGAATGAGCAGATTACTCAGTTGCAGCTTGCAGTGTGGTTCGCAGCTTACCCGAATTCAGCTTGACGAACGGTACTGGAGTCATGGTAGTTCAGGCGCGTAGCTATACAGTTCTGTTAGAAGTTGTTTGCCACAACGACGACATGCAAGAAAGAAGACAGCTATCAGGACATGATGAAGATGCAGATGAAGAGGGACGTCGTGTACGAAAAGTGACGAATACAGAAGGGTCCCGATTGTGATTCTCGATCGCAATCAAACGCCGTTTCCACTTGGCAGTAGCACTCCGGTAATCTCGGTGTCGCATCCTTTGCCGGTCTTCTGAACATTCCCTTTACTTTGAACATATACCCCCTACCCTTGGCATCCTCTACCCTCTCCAGCTTCCCCAGTCTTCAAACACTACTGATACCGCGTCCAGTTGCGAAGAAACGATAGAGTCTGACGAACTCCGAAAACGCTATACACTCAAACCTCTACACCCACTTACCCTACACACCGTCTTTGAACCGAATCCGTTGATCCACCATAAACCACCATGTCCGCCGAACAGAAACGCACCCTCACAGTAACTCGACCGTCCGATATGTGCTGGAAAATCGCATTCAATGGTCCTCCCGATAACAGGTTGACCGAAAACATGCTCAAGCAGTTGTTGGAAGCGCTGGACCAAGTAGAACTGGAATGGCGTCAGCAGAGTAAGTTCAAGCGATCCAGATACGTGTTCAGTGGACACGGTGCTGAGGAACTACGGTTTATGTGGTCTAGGCGATTGGTCCAAGCAGTTTGATGAGAAGCGAAAAGGCGGTGCTTTGATTCTTACCAGCGAGATCACGAAATTCTTCAGTAACGGGTTAGACTACGAGAACTCTATCAAGAATCCAATGTTTCATACAGGTATGCATTTTGCTACCGGATCTGACCCTCTGAAGATGTGCTGTGGTCGCTGATTCAGTTGACGTTATATTCCGTAGAAGTGTTCAACCCGGTCTCCGTGCGACTGTTGACGTTCCCCATGGTCACAATCGCCGCGATCAACGGACATGGTTCGTCAGATCGATACTAAACATCTCTGTCAATCTGTACTGACATCTAGCTCCATCTCTTCGACTTTCTCCCGTCGCAGCTTTCGCTGGTGGATACATGATGGCACTCTTGTGTGATTTCCGTCTAATGACAGACGGCAGAGCATGGTGCTGCATGAACGAAGTAAGCAGGCTCTGCGATACAAGCTCCGACATATCGCTCATGGACAACCCTTCTCTGCCCATCATAGATCGATTTCGGCGCCCCCATGCCTCCCTTCTTCGCCCGTCTGCTCCACCTTCGATTGTCCCACACCCGCTCCGCCAATATCCTCCGAAAGACACTCCTTGGCCACCGATTCACAGCGCCCGAGTTGCTCGAGGAGGGTATTGTCGATGAGATTGTACCCGCGAACCAGCTTCAAGAGCGGGCGATTCAGTTTGGTAACGAGATTGGGCCAAAGAGCAAGGGTGGCAGTTGGGGAGAGATGAAGGCAAGTCGTCACCGCTCAAGCTACCTCTTTTCTGCATGGATTCCCAACTAACGTGTATAAATGAATGGCTTGTAGAGATTCGCATACCACGACGCAGTGTCTGGTGCGACAAGCGAGACGGGTCCCATGATGCCGCAGCGGGCAGCGGAACAGTTCCTCGAGCGGATGCAGGAAAAGGGTTCATTCAGGCTTGATGGAACGGGCCAGAAGGTCAAGCCAAAGTTGTAGGCGTGACTGTGGGAGTGATGGGATGAAAGATATGAGGAACAGGAAGCTCTTCACAGGCGCTGCGAATAGTTGGGTCGATGTCGGAATTATTGAATGAACAATGTATAAAGGCAGCTTTTCATGCCAACGATGATACCGTGTGGGGAACATGATGTCATCGTAAATTCTTGCGCCTTCCTGCACGCAGTGCAGCCGGAGTGGACTACTCGCCATCTGCTACTGTTTCCGATAGAGAGAGGCACCTGCCCACAGAATACAACTTTGACAGCTACCTTGACGACAACCTGCAGGCAGTACCAGTGCGCGAATGATAGATAGCAAAATAGCTGCGAGCTGTCTTGTATGGCGATGGCGACCCACTACCGCCTGTGTGAATGGGGCGCGCCGGCCGACCGTTTGACGCGGTCGCGTTTCAGCACACAAAGTGAATCAAGTGAATCACCAAAACAAAACAAAACGCTTCGGATGAACAAAAGGTCCCACGCGAGCGAGCTGTGCCGGGGAGCTATGCACACAAAGGGATCCCGTTCTGCTAGCTGTTCTGCTGACTGTTTGAGTTGGATCGTTGTTGGTTGACTTAGAAACAATTCCACTGCTCGTTTTAGATAGTTCCGATCCCCGACTTATTGTTCACTTTCACACTCGTTGCCATATATTAATCAACAAGGACAGCTTTGACAGCTCTGCGACTTCTCTCTTTCATCGTCCTTCACCAAGTTGCTCTCTACACAAGTTCAATTCACGACACTTTTCACCGGCAATCTCTATACCCCGGCACACCCAACACACACACTCAAACATGTTCCCCAAGTCGCTCTTTACCGCCATGCCCTTGTTGGCCGCATTCACCACGCTCGTTCGTGCCGATGTCATTCCCTCGTCGCCTGATGGATCTACCGTCGTCAAAGTTGGAGCTACAGCGGAAGCCATGTGGGCCAAGGATATGAACGGTACTTGGACCGATGTCACTGTCAAGTTGATGACGGGTGACAACTTCAACATGGTTGAGGTTACCAGTGAGTGCAGCGTGTCCGAGTAGATGAGGGCGAAAAGCTGATCACCGTACCGACAGCCCTTGCTGAAAACGTTGACGGTACCACTACCGATTCCCTCTCTTGGATGGGTAAGTCGAAAGTCGGCTTCCACGTTATCGCACGCTCACCCCTTGCTGTCTGTCAATGCAGTGCCGGAGGTTACTCCCAACTCCAAGATCTACTTCTTGCAATTCTCCTCCAACGCATCAATTACACCGGAATGGACTACTCGATTCACCGTGCGTCCTACCGTGTTCTGACATAGAGTAAATTAAATGCTAACTCGACATCATCTCCCCCTTGACTGTCCCTTTGATCATGCCTTGCCGTTAACAGATCGCTGCAGCAGATGGTACAATCACCGATCCAACAAACTCGACACAACCCGGCGGCGCCTCGATCCCTTGGGGAACAGGCTACCTCGTCTCTGGCGGAAACATTACTACCGGATCCACTGCTGCCTCCTCCAACTCTACAAGTGCCGTCACTTCCTCCTCATCGACCATGATCATGAGCACATCTAGCTCCGCATCACCGACAACATCCGCCGCTGTGGCCGCTGTTTCCGAGTCTGCGTCTTCAATGACCACTTCAATCTCCCGCTCAGTATCGAGCAGTAATTCCGCTGCTGCAGCATCCGCCACGGCGGCCAAGAGCGGCGCTACATCGGTCCAAGTCGCCGGTGGTCTGGTCGCACTTGTTGGATTCGTTGCGGGCTTCATGGTTCTTTAAATCAAGGAACAGGCAGGATGATGCCCTACAAAAGGTGGAGGAGAGGTTGCCCTGCCAATGTATGGGCATGGACAGGCTTGATGGCGCTTCATTATACCACCTTTTCCACTGTATACCAGATATTGATCAGCTCGTCCAGGCTCGTCTATACCACTACGATATGTATGACATAACGACATTATCTATTCCGTGAGGATTGCATAGAAAGAAGGAGGTGAACTTGCGGCACAGCCTGGTTGGTACAGAAGCAGGTGATCATTCCCTTGTAGACGGTCCATTGTCTGTACAAGCCAGTACAGGATCCGCACCACCACTTTCGAGATGATTTTATTGTCGATTCTGCCAGATGAGTACTATCTCCGCCGCATATCCCGCATCTTCATAATAGGAGACGATCAAGTGGCCAATCTGATCAGCTATCGGATGGCTTTTTTGCCATTGTTTAGGCGCGTTTCAGAAGTCGCGTTTCAGGTTGCTTTATTGCTGATTGTCTATTGTTTCGATCTTGATTATCTATTGTCTATTCTCAAAACTGAAACACATCACTCACCTATCAAACCTTTCAGGTTGTCATACCGCTATAAAAATGATGTCTGTTCGCTTGACAGGAGGTGTTTTTCGTAGCAATTCGTGTCAGTTGGTCATTCATAATTATAGATGTTTGCTGATCAGTGAAGACTGTCCGTGAGCTCGTCAATGCATGCTATCGAGATGTTTCCCTATCATGACCATGACAGGTTTGGAGTATAAAGATCGAGGCCAATGTCAAGATTCACCAACCAACAACAGCGACGGACACTTTCATCATATCCCACCAGCCACCTTTCCCACCTTCACGTCTCATTGCAACAACTTTCTAGCTTCAAAGTTTCACTGCCGTCAACCTGTAAGTGAACCCTCAGCCTTGCGCCTTTACAACACTCCACTCACACTCGCATATGTCACTCTATAGGACTGGAAATGCTCCACTCAGTTACAAGCTTTGACAGATACCCCGACTCGTCGTCGTCGCGAGGCTCTTCTTCGGTCTCGTTACACCCAGTCACCTCCTCGTTCCTTGATCTTTCGTCGAGCCTCAATCAAACGACACCACGCGCGAAATTTGCTTGGTCGAGCAACAACTTTTCCAGCTGCGACCGGAGACGCGGCCTGACCCTAAATATCACGAGAAGAACAGCAGTGAAATCGCAGGTGTTTACCACCGAAGATGGCGTCGCGTCGACATGCCACAGTTGCAACTACGACGAATTGTCTGCTGCTACGACCTCTACCTCGTCGCTGGATTCCGTCTCAGAATCTTCGCTCTCAATCTCATCCGACTCTAGTCAAAGTTCCCGCAATCACGTTCTTGGCCCGGTTTACGATGAACTGCCAAAAATCACACCAGCTTACCTTCGATACCTCCGAGCCGAAACAAAGAGGTCCGAAGAACACATGTTTGGTTCGGTTGCATCTCGTGGAACAGATATCTCCCGAGAAGAACGTTGGGAGGCGCGAATGTCCGAGTTAAGGAGAAGAGAGGAAGTCGATAGCGTTGCTCGAGAAGAAGGGAACGAAAGCAAAGACTTGTGTCAAAGGAAGGGGTGGTTTCGCATGCTTGTACCGCAGCAAAGTCACAAGTGACTAGACGGATTGATAGTACCCAAAAAGAACTCGATTGTATCGGTTGAAAATACAACGCAACGATAATAATTTCGGCATGTGCTTTGTGTGTCGACACGAGAGATGATCCGTGACTTGCTTTGTTTTGTGTTTACTCGAGATGGAGTGTATCGGTTGACTATACAACTGGTATTGATGAAATATGTGTGCACGCGAAAATGTTGAATGAAGAAACGGCGACGACGTTCTATGCGCCTGCGTGCGTGCGTGCGTGCGTGCGTGCGTGCGTGTTTGTGTGGGATTCGACGAAAGTGAGTCATATAAACTGCCTCATCGGCGATCCGATCGGATCAGAGTCAGGAACTGAAATCGTAATGCAATTAGCCTATGCAGCAGCATGCAAGGTGAAAAAGAGAATTCACCTCTTCTCTAGTCTTTTGCTGTGTTCTGAAACAGCCCAACATGGTTGAAGTAATGGTCGAAGCTCCTGGCTTCTGCACGCCTCGCATAGACATGCACAAATGCCTAGTAAATGACCACCAATAAGGACGAGTCAGTGATTTGGTACGCGGAGGAGAGGGATAGCTGAGACCCACGATGCCTCCATGACGACGGCTACACCTCGCGGTCGAATGGCTTCCATAACCGCTAGGGCAACTTGCTTCGTAAGACGTTCTTGCACTTGCAGTCGACGCGAAAATGTTTCGGCGATCCTGGCGAGCTTTGATAATCCCAGGACGTGTTTGTTAGGGATGTATCCGATGGAGATCTGGCGACCGGTAAGATTAGCATACCGCTGATAAAACAAGCACCCTGGGGAAAAGCCGACTCACCTTTCCGATGAAGGGAACCATGTGGTGCTCGCAAAGAGAAAATACATCAATATCCCGCACAATGACCATCTCCTCGTGGTCTTCCGCAAAGATTGCGTCGTTGATGACATCTTCCAGACAGAGTACGGGCATGAGCACTGTACAAAGTCGAACAGAGGCGCAAGCGAAATACTCACCACTCAACCTCTCCTCGTAACCCTTGGTCATCCACATCAACGCCTTTGCATACCGCTCGGGCGTCCTTTCCAGGCCTTCTCGGTTCGGGTCTTCGCCGATACATTCCAGTACTGTTCGAATAGCCTGTGTCAAACGGCCCATCGTCTCCTTGCTCTGCTCCGGAGTGGATTCTAGACGTCGGTCGGTGTATTTGGCTATACATCCAGCACAACGATGTATTAGCCTTTGCATAACCTGATGCAAGGTCTGACGTACCTGGCCATCCGAGACCGGCAGCATTGACGATATCAACATCATCTGCATCGTCAAAGTATTCTGCTTCGGCCGCGCTGAACCCCTTGAAATCCGCTTCTTCATCATACTCCTCTCCTCCAGCCTTCTGCTTGCCCTCCCTTACATGTGAGCTTGCAGCAGCAGCGGCCTGCCGAGCATTAATGTTCATTCCCGCGACGCCTCCTGTTGCGTTTGCTAGATCCTGGTAATAGGAGTCTGGCACGCGCGAGCTGCTAGGGGTAGCGAGTCCCTTATCTTGTTGTTGTTGTCCTCCGGCAACTGTTTCGCGTTGATTGTGTGGCGTATGATCCTGAAGCTGGGAAGTCAGGGCCGATAGCGCAGGTGCAGCAGGACTTTGGATACTGCTGATCAAGGGTGCCGTTGGCGTTGAGGCACCGGAACGCGGTCGGAAGCCATAACCCTCCCGTTGAGGTCGGGGTTTCTCCTTCCATGTCGACTGGAACTGGGACATTGGGATATGTTCTGGTGCATTGGTCGAATCGGCTGCGTCTGCTGATGGTGATGCGACTTTGGCAGTAGGTGAGGGTTGGAAAGCCAAAGCATCCCTCGACAACTTGCTTCCCTGCATGACACCGCCGGACGCGCCTTCCCGACCACCCTCGACCACAATCTCCTCCTCAGCCAAGTCACGCATGACACTAGATGATGCTGCCGGGCTTTTGGCAAGTTTGCTGAGCCTTCCACCTTCCCATGAACCCGTAGATGACTGGCCGATCGATTCGAGCCGTTCGGCTCTAGATACGTCGATAGGGACCGCTCTTGCTTCCACCGCTGGCCGAGAAGAGCCGGACGAAGAACCTCGTCGAAGATCCGATGAAAAGGAAGACATTATATGTCTACTCGTGGGGCTTTGCGTAGGCTATACGGCTTACAGCGACTCGAGGTCAGATCAAAAGTTGTCGACATCACTCAATTCGTCAATTCACGTTTCCACTTTCCGCGGCTGCTCAGACCCGAAATGACGATCGAGTGCCAAAATAGCTGGCAAAATACAAACCTGCTCTTCATTCAGCTTTCCCTTCTAGCAGCTCTTCTGGCTTCCTCAAGCCCTTCAACCAGCTCTACCGATGATCAAACAGCCTTCCTCAGAGCTTCGAAATGTCTCCAGCTGCACAAGACTAAACTTCGATGCCCATTTAAGCTGGTCTGACTGTAAAATTAATCCCTCAACTTCTCCAAATAAAGCGGTGTTAGTATTCGGACTGGCGGATCGAAGGCCGTCCGTGTTTTTTGAGCACGATTATTGAACGACATTGTGTAATGGCATCCAAAGCGGTGAGCGACCCGACAGAGCAGCAGCAGCTCCAGTGATTACGCCCTGCCACCAACAAAAGTACACGAGTCGTTCACAATGGCAGGCGGCCTGGAAGCTGAACGAAAGCTGCTGCCAGCTCTAGCTCCAGCTCTGAGCTCAGCTCTGAGCCAGCTCTCTGCCCTACTGTAATTTGTCCCTCAACAAACATGCCTCAAACGCCGTTTCGAGTTCACAGTTTTAGAAGTTAAAGCACAGAAAGGCAAAAATGAAAAATGATTGATCTCGATAGGATTTGATAAATGTTTCAAGACTGTCCAGTGCGCTCTTAGCTCGGAAGCGCCGAATGCCCTAGCCCATTGGTCGGCTTCCCCAGGCCAGTCGCCTAGCAGCTCACTGTGGTGACGACGCTGGGTGGCGCCGTTTGCGCAACAGCATCCACAGCCCAGCGAACGGCGACCTGCCCAGAGCCGACGACAATTTGCTCCTCCCGACATATCGAAACCTTCTTCTCGCGGGCGTATAGCAAGCTGTTCAAGGATTAGCTTCACTTGGTTCATTTCTTCAAGACCCCGACAAAATGGTGAGCATTTCGGATTTTACGCAATCATTCGGACGGACGGACGGAGCAGACGGAAGCCAAGCACAGGAGACGACGACGACGATGCGGCGGTTTTCGATTTGGACCTGTGGACGATGTTGGATAGCGAATGACATATGGGATAGGACTGGTTCGCGAGAGGAATAGGGATGGGGAAATGGAGCAAGGAGGGAAGCGGCGGTGGAGGAACCCGGACAATAAAGGAACCTACGACGCTACATTCTATCCGCCTCTGCGCCCCACCGCTCACGACAAAGCTTTCGCCTCTGCTCCGTCACCGTCCTACCAAGAAAACTAGGAGAGAAGCTTACCATCATGTATTGATGTTATAGACTAAGCGAACCAAGAAGGTCGGAATCACCGGTAAATACGGAACCCGATACGGTGCTTCCTTGAGGAAGACGTGAGTTTTCATTTCGTGTCCAACGAGTTGCGGGACGATTGGCTGATCGATGGCTTCTCTCTCTTTCTCAGCGTCAAGAAGATGGAAATCACCCAGCACTCCAAGTACCCTTGCCCTGCTTGTGGAAAGGTCTCCGTCAAGCGATCCGCCGTCGGTATTTGGCAATGCAAGGCCAAGACCTGCGCCAAGAAGTACGCTGGTGGTGCTTACGTCTTGGGTACTCCTTCCGCTGCTACCGTCAGGTCGTGAGTGTCCTCACCCTCTTTCCTGTCCTTGGACACGAATATCGCTTTTTGAACGGGTTCTAACGGTGTCTTTGTTTCATGTTGCAGGACCATGCGTCGTCTGAGGGAAGTCGCATCAGCATAAACGCCTATCTTTCGTCAAGAAAACAGAAAATCACCAGTGGGACGCCAATCTTTGATGAGAGCAACCTCAACTCGACACTCGCCACGTATTTGAGCAGAGATAGGAAATGGATAGAGGTCGAGAGCGCAGGACGTTTTGGTTGGGATGGGTTGTACGTTGGTGGACGAAAGCTTTTATGATGATGATGGGTAGATATGCATTCCTAGACTCAGATTAAATTGCCGATGAACAAGTCGGCGTGGTGGACCATTCTTTCACCTGACCGCGAACTCGGGACGTCGACTTTGTCGGCTTGAGTACGTAGCAGACAGGAGAAACTGTTCCTGTTTGATGAGTATGTCGATCCTCTCGAGCGAGCACGCAGCCCAGACATTTGTAACTCGTTAACTCGTCGTTTGCCTCAAATCGGTACATTGGTGCACACGACGACCTCGAGTATTGCATGCATGCTCCTATCCCTTGTTCGCCAGTCCACCCAGATAGCTGCTCAGATAGTATGCAGAGACGCAAAAGCGACGCTCTCGGCCGATCATCCTGCGTATACGGTACCGTAGATGGTGTCCCTTCCCTCCTTCCCTTCTTTCCCTTCCATTACAGCTTACGTCATATCAGCAGACTTTGTTGCTTCTGCTTCTTGCCTGTTCCCCTGGTCTACTACTTCCGGACAATCACCTGACCTCGCCTCTTTTGAGAAGTTGATATACCCTACAATCGCCCTACACTGGGCGGCATTCAAAGATCCTCAATGATACGTATCTTTACAACGATCCGCTCACTACCGCTCATCTCATACACCAAATCATCTCGTCTGCAAACAACGATGTCCTCCACGCACACTGCCTTGTTGTCCCCGCCCATCCAACAACGACTTGACGCCGAATTCCCAATCGCTACTGAGGCTCCGGCTGACACGCATCGTTTCTCACCTTCGACCATTCAGCCGTCAACCGTTTTCCGTTTTCCTGGAGTAACGTTTGAAAGTACGAGTGCTGTTAGGGAATTGATGGAGGAGAATGATCGCAGGTTTCATATCTATCAAAAGATCAGCTGTGAGTCGGCCTACCTCAAAAATGATTTGCGAGCAGTGCCAGGGACTAGGCTGATATTATCCTCTCTGCTGCAGTCCAGCACAATCACCTTCCTCATCATCTACTAACAGCGTACTCCCTAGGTGCCAGCCCGAAACACCTCGAAGCGATCTTTGAGGATAATGTTGACCATATGGCACCCATTGACCGTGATACCGTGACAAGCAAGGAAGTAGGGGAAGGGAAGCAAAGTATAATCATCGACTCGAGTAACTGGAACAGCGATGAACTGCTGGGAAAGAAAAGGTGAGTTTATCGTCTTTTCGTGTGATTGCTCGGCCTTGAGTACCGAGGAGTATGCTCATGCCACTTCTTCACGCAGCAACTATGCAGCGTATCTTGTCTTTTTCCACTCGGAGATTGAAAGAATCGGCGGGAAAGCGTGTCTCGCCCACTACTTGTTCTCCAGCCAAGCCGTGAGCCATCTATCCAGATTCCTGCTTATCAAACCACCATGCGCCTGCCGCTGTTCCACCTGACTGAACCTATCTTACTTCCGTAACAACTAGAACACACAAGGAAACGGCAACTACCAAGGCCCACGCATGTTTCACCGCTTCATGGCGGGTATCTTCCATCCGTTCATTCATACTGGATTCGGACTAGAATTCAAGGATCAAGTGATGCTCGCGGAAGGGTCAGCACCTGTCCAAGCTGTCAGCTCGCTTTGCACAACGGTGGCGTGGCGCCTGATATTTCTCTATTCCTCGTGTGACGGTGATGGGTGATAGGTTCGCCCAAGCGGCTGTACATACGCCGGATCTCGTGGCTGCACTGTTCCCCCCGGATTGGCCAACCACGACGAAAGCAGCAGCTTCAAGTGTATCCAATACTATCGCTGGAACGGCAGCGAATTCAGTTAAGGCCGCCTTCTCCAGGTTGTCCGTCCAAATTGAATCACCTTCCACCACCACGGAATTCAAACCCACTGCCAACCGCTCTCGAGAACTAAGCCATCCCGGTTTGCTAGAGCTGTACGCTGAACTCTGCGCAAACGAACAGCTCCGTCCAGGGGTGTACGATCCCAATCTGACCATCGATAAACGAATGCGGGACGCCATCGCTGGCGGTCGGGCAGGGGAAGTACAGAACATCGCTGATCGGTGGGGCGTGAGTGAGGATGAGCTCGTTGATGAGGAGACGGATGACGGCAATGGGGTATCGAGTGGATGGGCGAGGCGAGTGGAAGAGCTGCAAGTGTTTTGTACGTTGCTTGCTGCTGCTACTGGACGTCCAGGCAGGGAAACACGGATCGATTTCTTCCTTGTACGTCCACCAGGGCGGTGACTGGTCGGGAAGTATACTGCGAGCGCTGATGCCTTTTCTCTCCGAAAATATAAAGATGCATTGTTTAACGTCGTCGATCTTCTTGCCGTCATTCATGCAATACCTCGGACCCGCCCAGCGCGCCATCCTGCTCAAATCATACCTCCTTGTTGTTCTTCATACCGCGCTGTCTCGTGGACGTCCTCTGATTAGGCCGGAGGTACTGCTGCAGTGTACGGCGAACCCTCTGCCACCTAGTCGAGCTGGGAAGAGCGGAGCGAGCGGGAGTAGGATTGAGGAGAAGTTGGATGTTATAGGGGATCCAAAGGATGGCTCTTACGGGAACCCGTGGTTGGAGGTCGTGGATAATTGCATGTACTCGAAAGGTCAGTCAGCACACATTCTTTTGCCCGCTTGTCTAAATCCCTCTTTTGTCTCCACGCTCAAATACGCTGACCTGTGTCATTACCAGACTCGCACGCGATGAAATCCATCCGTTCACTCCTCTTATACTCCACAAAATACGGACACCTCGCTCCGGGCCACTTGCTCGGTTCTCAGAAACTCGGCCCACCTGGAGGGGAAGAGAGTATCCCCGGTATCAATGCGCTTGGCGGGGATATCTTTGTTCGTGCTGCTGGAGCTGTTATGCATGTTATGGGATGGGCAAAGGAGAGGAAGCTGGGAGAGGAGGAGGGAAGTTGGGATATGAGTGCGTTGGGATGGGATGACGCCTGGAGGTAGTGTGAGTAGGTGACGGCCCGCCATCTGGATAGATTGCGGGAAGTAGTTTTGTCGTTGTGGGTTTCTTTCTCTCGATTTAGTCTCTCTGTTTATACTATTATACTGGATGTCTGTCTGTGAGTATATTATAATTGTTGTGCAGGAATTCGCTGGCAGCCAGGTCGTTCTATATGATATAAAGCAGGAGGTGGGGTACTTGGGGAAGACAGTCGCAAACGAAGGGGCTACTGTATGTGACGACGTTTTACGTTGTTGGACTGTACATTTGGATCCGCCCGTCAGTTTCGATCATTACGGAGGGAGGAAGCAAGTGTGAAGCAGCACCTGAAACGAGTTTACTATGGGTTTATAGACGGGTAAGGGACGGATCAAGAGTCTTACGCCTTGACACGACAACATACCCATCCCTGCCCTCTGAGCAGCTTGCCGTAACGCTGCGCTGTATGCCCTTCCTCAGCATCCAGCGCAACGCGGAACAACGAAATTCCAAGGCTTCGCGTTTCAGACTGCCTCGCCTGCATTTTGAGGTTACGCTCCGCGCGATCGGCGGGGAAGAGGAGTGTGGTGGATAACGCATAGTCAGCCGTTACAGCACGAAATACGAAACGGCAAAAAATGTCCCGATTTCACCCTCACATGCAGCATCACTCGCGTCGTACGGGTTCTGCAGCACGGATGAAGATGAGGCATGTGATTGATATGACGCAGGTCGATGCGGTTGAGGAGGACGAAGCGAGTGATGTGGGAGATAGCTCTGCGGAGGTGAGTGGGAATGAGACGGTGGAGAGTGAAAAAGAGAAGAAGATGCAGGTAATACAGGAAGAAGGGGAATTGGAGGAGGAGGAAGAAGAAGAGGAGCCCGAGGTACGTCGTGTGGTTTGACGTTTTGAAGAGAGACAGCCTTTAGAAATGGGATCAATTAAATTATTACTCTTTCTCTCTTTTCACGCTTGGTTGCGCTACCTCTTCTCCTATACACCCAAAACGCTATTGTCCCCGTTTACTACAATGGAATGACAGCGACAAGTCCTACCAGGCGACCTGCTCCATGCTCTTGCAACCCTCGAAACATTCCGACGGATGGCCGATGCGGGTATTGATGATGAATGGGGGATAGGAGCAGGTACTGTTCGACAAATGGCGTATTTCAACTCTGTTGGTGCGGCGGGAAAATTATCTCGACGTGGTAATCCGAACGGTTGTCATAGGGACGCTCAACAACAAAACGGGAACGGTGGGGACGGTGTGGCTGCTGATATTGAAGTCAATTTGGATGGTCGAGTACCGACGAGAGCAAAGTTTAGCAGAGGTGAAGCGATGTACGACGTGAGTCCTCCCGCACCTGCTCTTCCTGTCGATTACAAAATGCCTAACACTGTTTCCCACGACTCCTCTCCTTCTCCCCAGATACCCATCGAACCACTTGCGGAATGGCTGTCCTTCCTGACGGACCCGGACCACTTAGAAAAAGTCAAATACATATTGGAAAACGCAGCGACGCCATACGACTATTTCCGAATCGACGAACGAATCAACGAGGCTTATCAACAACATGAAATCTCCCACGATATTATACTCACTGGCAATACCTATGCGCCATGGCAATCCGCAGTAGCAAGGCGATCAGCGGCAGAGACTGATGTACCGAACGTTCCGATAGTCCGTGAACTCCGGATCGATATCACGACGTTGCATCCTTCCGCCATTTATCGTCTTGAACAACTTCGACGTCGACAGCTAAAACAGCGTGTGTTGCCGATGCGGATGGATGTTTGGGTCGAAGAGAAGGAATTCGAGTGGGCCAGGCAGCGTACAAAGGAGAAACGGGCGGCGCAGCGGCTGGAGAGGGAGAAGGAGCGACAGAGGTTGCAGGCCGAGGAGGAAAAGGAGAGGAAACGCCTCGCAGAGGAAAAGCGGAAACAGCAGGAAGAAACCGTGCGACGGCATCTAGGATTGTCTCTCACTACTTCACACAGAGATAGGCGGAATGACGAACAAGACCACTCGGATCGGTCCAGTGAAATGTCACCGGTCCCTTCGAACATCTCTTCACCGTCACCACCACCACCACAGATCTTTCACGAAGTGCAGGAATCCGTGCCGTTCCCATTCACACCGTCCTCACCGACCGTAACATCATCTCAACCCGTCATCCCAACATCTACTCGACCAACTCCGGCATCGCCTACACCACGACCCCGTTCGGCGAAATTTGCCGAAAAGACAAACACCCCGAGTGGGGTGATCGATTTGACGGCGGTTGATGGACCGATACCGGTACCCCGACGCATCAAATTCAAGTTCAAGGGCGCTTCTTCGTCCCTCTCCAACTCGAACCAACAGCGACCCGTCGCCAGCACGATAAAGTCACCCGCCATTGATGTGGGCCAAGGATCTTCATCACAGCAATTTACACCGAAGGCAGCAGTGCTGTCGAGTTTCACTTCAATAGCCGAAGGAGCACCAGTCAGTTCGCTTTCGCATACGAATGCGAATGACTGGGATCTGCCAAACGGGGCAACGAGGCGAAGGAGACCACCACCGATCCTCTCTCATGCTAGTCTTGTGGAAAGTGGAATCGCGTCTGGTTCATCGGCACGTGTGGATGTGACGAGTACACGTACGGAGAGGGACAAAGGAGGTCTTTTCCCCGTTTCAGCACAGGACTCGTCTTTAAGGAGAGGCACACCGGTGGAGGAGGAGGTACCCGCGCAGCAAGACTCGCCGCGAGGTATATCGACGACTAGCAGCCGCAAACATCGGGATTCACAAAGATCGACAAGTACGAAGCAAGTCGTTGAAAAGCTTGGGATCATGCTTACCGACCAACAAGCGGCGGAGACTTCTGCTGGAAGACACAACGACAACGCGAACAAGGTCGTTATTGATCTTACTCTAGCGCTGGACGGGGATGAAGTCGATGCCGTCAGACCCATCTCGAATTGTATTTTTAGGAGGAATAGCGTGGTCCTGCCTTCCTCTCGAGCACGGAGAATAGTCGTGATACCGGACGACTCTGATGAACCTAGTTATGTGACGAGCAGCCAGTCCCAGCTGCAAGACGAGGAGGATGAAGCTCGTGTAGAGGAGTTGGATATACTGGGGGAAGCGAACCCGGATGATTCGCCTGATTGTGCAGTGCAGGTTGATGGAGTCATGCCGGGCTTTATTGAGGAGTCGTCGAGGGTGAACAAAGGGAAAGTGTCTTCGTCCGCGGCGGCGAGGTCGCGGCAGGTTATCATCATCATTGATGATGACGACGAGGAGGAGGGTGTGGACAGTGCTCCAAAGACGACCACTATCTCATCGACATCCTCCCGAGCTGCACCGCAATCGCCGCCTCATCCGGAACCTATCAGCGCAGAAGAAGTATTGACAGTCAACACTACGCCAGCTACCTCGATGGAACGAGATACAAGCGAGAAGGCTTCGGCCAGCGACGTGTCAAAGCAGCAGGACACGTATGCGGATATGATGGTCGATAACGAGCTGGAACCTGTATCATTCGAAGACACCAGATCATGGCAACTACAACAAGACTCGCAACCTGCTGAACCCGCTGCTTTGCAATCCCCCGACAACAACAAGGGGCCGCAAAGGACTTCAGCTCATAAAGGGAAAGCTCGAGCCGACCAACTCAACTTGACGATAACCACTCCTTCCAATGATCTTGCACAACAGGGGGAACGTGGCGAAAAGTGGGCAACGTCTTCGAAAGTTATGCAGATCAGGGGTATCACTGGGCCGACAGCGACAGATACAGATACCAGTGCAGATACAACTTCGGCTAATACGCCTTTACGTTCGCCTGCACCTGTCTTGCCTCTGGAACTTGCCGCAGAATTAGCGCCATCGCGACTGGTTCCAGTCTCTCTTGTGCCTTTGTCTACCAACGTCCCTCCGACATCTCCAGCACCGGTGGAACGTCCAGCGCTTTCCTTGCCTTTAGTACCGATTGTACCATCCGCATCTCCGGCTTCTGCAGCACCTCTACCCGCTACAGATAGGGCAGACGTCATGTCTCCTATGCCAGAACCTTCAGTCACAGTACAAACAGTCCTGATGCCTGTCGAATCTCAACCCCAGTCCGTTCCAATCTCGGCCCGAAGCGCTCTTGCGAGACAACGACAGAGCGAAGCATTCTACGCGGCTTTGGCGTCATCGTTCTTGAACCGCTGTGGAGCCACGCCCAGCCTGCCGAACGTGTACGAGGCGGGTTCAAGCTCGCAGATACGACATCCTCCTCCAGGTCTTTGGTTCAACTCCAGTGAAGGCACGTCGCAATCCAGTTCGACTCCACCGGATCACTATATGTTGCAGCAGCACGCGGGTATGACGACAACATGTGATCCACGAGACGTGTTTGGGCGTGTCAAGCCAGAAGTACTTGACATCGCTTCCACAAGTGAATCGAAACGAAATGACGTTCAGACATCGTCAGACAACGAAAGACAGGAACCGGACGAAGATGGAGATGGAGTCGTGGAGCGTGACGACTACATGGCACACGCTCGTCATTCGGGTGAATCATCTCCAGCAGAACCTCCCACGATGAAGGCAACGATCACAGAAACCCATGCGGCATCGCAACCGCAACCTGTCGACGTTTCCGATGACGAGTATGAGATTCAAGGTAAGCTGAACATTGCACATATCCCTTACTATGTAAGGCTGACTTTTTTCGTACTCTAGAAACAACATGGCATAGAAAGGGACGATCTTCGAGGGGTAAAAGGAAAAACTACGCAGAAGTCCCTTTGGAAGACATCCGCCCTCACAAACGACAACGTACATCAGCAACGTCTTCAAACAGCAGAGCACGAGTGTACGACGTGGATTCTGACGACTCTGACGAAGAAGAGCCTATCTGGGTATCAGGTCGCAACCTCCGTTACGGAGAAACAGCACTGGAAGTTTGCATTCCTATTCGACGTCGACCATTTTCTCCTTCGCCACGGCCACGGCCACGCATACCCCGGCCAAACCTCAAAATCATTCTCAAAGTGTAGCAGAGACAGGTGAATCATTGTTGTATGGGTGCGCTGTATTTTGGTTTCTTGATTGTATGGTTTCCTCCAGTAGCGTGCAGTTTCCCCTGTATCGGTTGTTTCATTACAGTAAATTATGTTCATCGTCTTGTCTTCGCAACCATGCGTGATAGAGGGGGAACGAAGAAATCGGATGCTGCGCAATGCGCAATCTACCTTGGTGGAACAATACGCAATAGACAAGCTAATCGAAACCGAGGCGGAGTAGCAGTATGAAAATTGTGAACTTAATCACAGACATCAGCAAGCTCATCAGGATGGCCACCCGCAAACGGAAAAAAAGATCGTAATGCGCGTATATGGCTTGGCTTCGACTAGAACGCCATTATCGTTCCGAAGTCGTGGTTCGCATCAGTTGTCCTCCTTCAGTGATGGTGAATGGTGAGAGAGTGTAAAGCTGAGTATAATGGTGAGATTTTCCCACAGCGTGTCACCGACCTTATGGCAGCTCTTATGGCCTTTTGCATCAATTGATCCTTCGAGCTATTCTTCGGTTTCCGCACATAGTGTGGCAGCATTGAGGCTTGTCCATTCCTCTCACGGATCGGTGTCGGTGGTATTCAGCGCGGAGCTGTTGTGTAAGATGGTGGTCCGTAAGAAGGGCCTTTGAAACCGCAAGAAGGCGCAATCCGCAATCCGCAATCCTGTGCCAATCTCGAACGTTTTTGAGCTTTGACCTTTTTGGTCTGTTTACACATGCCAAGATCCAGCGACCAGCGATCAAGTCATAATAGTATGTAGATTATTGTTAAAGAGGGAAATCCACCACTGTGTATAACTTCAAGCATAGCCTCAAGCCTCATCATTCACAGCTTCTCTTGATGTTCTTTCATCTTTCCATCTTATGGATTGGACGATCCCAAATCCCAAACAGCTTCCCAAATTACAAATCTAAAAGTGGTATCATGCGATCCCCTTTTGAGGCCGCTTAACCGAAAAGTAACAGAAGGTGGTCAAGGTTCTCTTTTCCGTTGCCCCGCGATGTTCCTTCAATTGTTTACATCGGTCCACTGAGACATCGAAGTCAAATCTCGTGGTTCGCGCGTTTCTTGCACCGGGATCCTTCATTCCCTCAAGAGATGATTCAATCTAGTCTATATAATACTGGGCAGGGTGATTCAACAATCTTCTTTCAGTACATTATCACTTTCGACAGTCTCTTTCGTTGACGGGCTTGAAGAAGCCTTACAGTATTCAAGAAGGAATCGACCGTGTCGCCAAACCAACACGATCACACCGACAGAAGTCGAACCCCTAGGTAACTCCCCGCCATCACACTCTTTTTACATTTTACAACATCAACCTCACAATCATTTAACAACTCGGGAAACATTCCGATAAACGTCACATATCATGCACTTCCTCACCGCAACTCTCCCGTTGCTTTCCCTTCTGGCCACCGCCGCCAACGCTTTCGATTTCTCCCAGTATGCTGGGAAGACAACTACTTCGGGACGAGGGTCTGGAGACAGATCCGTTCCAGGACGATACATTGTCGAATTTGACACTTCGTCAGTGATGAACAAGGCAATGGCCAGCAAGCGAAACGGAAGTGTGAGTAGTCATGGGCTGAAAAAAGGATACCAGTACTGAATCATCAAATCTTCTCCAGCTCCATGAGCATATGTACCGGAAACTCAAGGCCAGAGCTGTAGACTATACCGTCAACCGAGAATACGACTCCCAACTGCTGGTCGGAGCCAGTATCGATGTTTCTGATGGAACGGTACGCCCTTGCCTGACCGGTGCGAGATCCGCTAGTTGTACTGATGGGCATTCGCTCCAATTATAGGATATTGTAGCACTCGCTGGAATGGACGGTGTACTTGTGCGTAGGATCAGAGTCTGGGCATTTGCCTAAAACTGACAACCAACTTATGCTTACAGAACATCATGCCGGTCGAATACGTCGACGCACCCAAAATCAACAGTCAAGGCTGGCGGATAAATACCGACGATTGGCCCGAATTCGTCGGCAAGGCTCAGGTGTACACTGCCAAGCGAAAAAGCAAGAGAGACGCAGGCGTTAAGAGGGGCAACGATCAAGGAAACCAAGGAAATGGCAAGGGAAACGGAGGACCCGCTAGCGGAAAGACAAGTACAGTCGCAAACTCGACGTCTGCAATCGCAAGCTCTACCTCGAATGTCGTCGCTTCCAAATCATCAACCGGTGCTATCACCACTGGCTCTACCACCAGCACATCCTCTGTCGTGACGGTACCTACTGTCGCATCATCCACATCCACATCTTCCGCCGCTTCCAGCACAACCGTAGCCGCGGCCTTCCCTGTCGTCTCTGTCGTCCCATTCAGCGCCAACAACATCAGTGGTGTTGGTAAAGTTCACCAAGAAGGCAACTTTGGTCGAGGTATCAAAATCGCCGTTATTGATTCAGGTGTAGATTACACTGTGCCGGAACTCGGCGGTTGCTTTGGTCCCGGATGCAAGATCGCTGGAGGTTACGACTATGTTGGAGACAACTTTGATGGCGTAAATGATTTGGCTCCCGATAGCGACCCCTTTGACAACTGTTTCGGACATGGATCTTTTGTCGCCGGTATCATCGGCGCCAATTTGCCCAACTTGTACAACGTCTCCGGTATTGCTCCTCAGGCCGAACAATACCATTACCGAATCTTCAGCTGTTATGGTTCCACCACCAACGATATTGTCGCACAGGCAATGCTCGACGCCTACGATCAAGGCATGGATATCATCAACCTCAGTCTCGGTGAAGGCGGATCTTGGACGGAAAGCATGCTCGGTGTGCTGGCTTCTCGAATTGCGGATATGGGTGTCCCCGTCGTTGCTGCTGCGGGTAACGAGGCACAAGCAGGTGCTATCTACCTCAACAACCCTGGAACCGGTATCGGCGCTTGGTCCATTGGCAACGTAGACAACGTTATCAAGCCTGCTCAAAATGCGACAGTCTCCACCCGTGCTCAGCCTATCACCTATCTCTTCTCCAGGCCATTGACAGAGGGAACATTCCCCCTTGTCGCCTACACCACGGACTACCCAGTTCCCAATGACGCATGTCCCGTTCCTACCGATTCTTCCATCGATGTTGCAAACAGCGTTGTTATTGTGCAACTCTCGACTGAATGCGACATGCTCACTCAAGCCAAGAACCTGTACTTTGCCGGCGTGCAAACTGTTCTTGTGATTGGACTTCCCGGACAGGAGCTGCAATACGCCCCCGGTTACCCGCTGAACTATGCTCAAATTTCCGTTGAAGACGGACAATACCTCTTGTCTCAGCTTCGAGCGGGCGTCAACGTATCCATCACCTTTGGATTCGCACCTTACGCTTTGCCCAATCGATTTACGCCTGCGCTCCCGTCGACCGAGAGTGCGATTGGCCCAACCAACGACCTCTACATGAAGCCACAGATCATGGCTCCCGGTGGAAACATTGTCTCTCTGGCTCCTACCGAGTCTGGCTTCGGATTCAACTCGGGCACCAGTTTCAGTTGTCCGTTCGTTGCCGCAAGCACGGCTCTCTACATGGCGGCGAAAGGAGGACGAGCAAAAACAAGCCCCGAAGGCATCTTCCGAGCATTGCAGGCAACCTCGAGTCTGATTCCTGTTTCAGTCAACGATACTCGAATTGACTCTGCCGCTGAAACTGGTGCTGGTTTACTGCAAATCTACGATGCTATTCATCAATCTTTCAATCTTTCTCCGACTGAGCTTTTACTCAACGATACTGCCTACTTTGACGACACGCAAAGCATTACCATCAAGAACACTGGCAACTCGAAAGTCAAGTTCAGGCTCTCGCACACACCCGCCGTCACTGTTTATGCTTTCCAGGACGGATCTTACGAAAGTGCCTACCCTTTGCCTATCGCTGAAGGTGCTAGCGCCAAAGTCAAGCTGGGCAAGACTACAATCAACTTGAAGGCTGGCGAATCACAATCGATTGACATCCGGTTCGACTACCCTACTAATGTCAACCAACAGCGACTACCCATCTACTCCGGCTACATCGTCATCTCGAGCGATGACGGGTCGACTTCGCAGGTTCCCTATCTCGGTGAGTTGACTGTTGCTATGGTATCAAGTGCTTTGACTCAACCTGTCTTTCTGCGTAGGGGTTGCGACTGCGATGAAAAGTATTCCTATCCTGGACTACACGTCCACATTAACGGGAAGCCCACTGCCAGACATTGTCGATGGCAATGGTACTGTACAGACCGGCAGCCAGTCCTACACCCTGGTTAACGGGGATGCGCCCACCCTGATGTACCGGTACGTTTTGGGTGGAGGACAGCACTGCAAAATATCACTGACGCTGGATATTACCTTTGCAGATTGTTCGCTGGAACTCCCGTTCTCTACATCGACCTTGTCGCAGCGAATACCACCCTCGGCTTCCAGCCTACCATCGCCAAGCGAGGCAACAACAAAAACGGCTTCTCTGGCTACCATTGGGTACACAAAAACCACGGGCAAGACGGTACTTTCTCTAAAGTACCCGTTCTCGGCAACGTGTACGAGGGTGATTACCTTCAGCGAAAGTGAGTGCCCGTACCCGGTGCGAACATCAATACACAATGCTAATTTTCCTTTGCGCGTTGCAGCACCGGTACCATCTTTGACCAAGGAAGCACTATCAACAGTTTCGCGTTCACTGGTACCTTTACCAATGGAACATCGGTTCCTCACGGATCATACAAGTGTAAGCGGGCTTCCTCCGATATGGGATTGATCTCAGTCCATGTGCTGATGGCTTTGTGGCCCTGCCAGTCCTTGTTCGAGCTTTGCGTATTACTGGCAACCCCAGCAAGGAGGCCGACTACGATTCTTGTACGTCTTTGAATGTCGTCTTTGCGAATCATCATATCACTCACTCTATTGCGTTTTGCAGGGGTCTCTCCTGTGTTCAACCTTGTAGCATAGAATATAAGCTGAAAGCGCGTGGTTTTTCGTTTATTCATTTTTGGGATCGCTTGAAATATGTCTTGCGAACACTTTAAGCCCCGGAAATCGATCGACTATTGAGATCTGAAAAACTCTTGCACCGAAGTCGGGTGATGATGGACTCGGTTATTTCTCCGCAAGCCTTACGCGTTCGTGTCAATCAAAGGTTTCTTTTTGTATATGGCTTTACATCTAATTCCGCTTGAATTTACGCTTGATTGGCATTCCAGGACTTTTTTATAGACTGACGAGAAGTTTCGCTGCCGCGAGCTCAGCCGTAGGCCCATTTTGCACGCCGGCCAGCATGCTTTGTGTAGCGTGCTGTAGTCAAGAATTTCGGTATCGGGCGGACGGTCTATCAGCTGCTATCAGATAACCGATAACCGATAACGGGATGAACGGGCCAGTGGATCAGCTCGTAACTCGTAAACTCGTAACACCGATTGACTCACCGAATGAGCTTTCGAATTATGGACCATCGTCGGACCTGGTCCGAAATATCGATTGCCGCGGATGGTCGACATGTGACAGAGCATGCGGTTGTTCATCTGTTGAGAGGCTGGGCCTTCGTCGTGAAACAACAACAACTGTCATGTCTCAGCGCTTTGTTCGGTCGTCGCAAAGAGTTTCGCAGGGGCGACAGCTGGAGCGACATCATGTGGAACTGATTGCGTTGCCAGAGCTGTTGCCAGGAGTCGATTCGCGACAAAAGGGCTGGTGACTCTGGTGGCCGTCTGTAGTCTGTAGTATGTATACATCGCGACAGGATCGCGACAGCTCAGGGTGACAGCGCTCTTTCGGGGCTGACTCACTTGGTCTTTCACTTGGTGTAGCTCTTGGTGTGCGACGTTATTGACGGCATCATCGCCTTGTTGCACCTTTTCCGGCTGTCGTTGTTTTAACGGAGGATCTAGATCTGTCATATCCCGCCCCGGAGGCACACGGTAAGCCCTTCATAGATGGTTGCTCAACAGCAGCTTCAACAGCTTGCTAATATCAGACCGCGAGCTCTTGTTAGTGGTCAGGCGATGTCGCTGGAGATGTCGCTGGACAACGGACAACAGATATGCTTGAACAGCCAGTAGAACAGCCTGGGGGATACAGCTCAAACAGAAGTCGATTGGTCTTTCTGCATGCACTGCCGGGATGCAGCTTCCTATGACGTTACTGCTGATATCAGCCTAGACTTCATCCCGGATATCAGACCAGCTACAAAAGCTGATATCAGCCTTTGATGGTGGGTGGAATACTTCGGTGCCCGGACCCATTTCGGAGGCTTCTTATCCCGACGGAAGTTGTAATGCAATGTAATGAACTTGAAACATGGTGGAATGAACCGTCGTGTTATCGTTGCCGTTGTGAACATAAGATATGACGTCAGGTCCAGACTGATCCTGCTTCCCTAGGTGCTTCTCTCTCTTCTCTGACCTGTAACCTACCTGCTACCTGTCTTACCGTATGACCAATCGCAGCGATGATGGCTGCTGGCATGAGGATGCTCTACGCGGATGAAGACAGGAGCTTTGATCGTGCTTCATACAACTGGACTTCGACTTCGTTGAACGAGGCTCAAGAAGTGCTCAGAGAAGTTTTCGTACAGTAAAGCTCATTGCTGTAAGCTTTCGAGTAGTGATGACTTTTCGTCATTAGCACCTTCTTGGGGGTTTAGCATCCTATCAAATCAACACTGCAGTAGACACTACTGCAGTCTACTGCAGTACCTGGTTGCAAGCAATCATTCTACAAGCTATTCTACAATCTTGCGAGCTGTCTTGCGTGGAAGCTACACTTCAGATGTTTTTGCCACGCGAATATGAACACATCCACAGGAATGGCTATCCCGCGTGCTAATATAGCTGCTAATTCCCAACCAACGGAGCCGGAGGTGCGCGCCAGCCAGTCGCAGACGTCATCGGTGAGCGTAGTCAATCTTCTCGCAGTGGGGGACCAGAAACGGTCAGGAAGTGCAATCCGTTTGGCTGTTTGTCCAGGTTGAAGCGACGGCAATTCTATACAGAAGGTTTATACTGCCTCATGCCTCATCGTTTCATGCTTGCAGGTCGACCCGACGTCGACCCTACCACATCCCACTATTCCACTACGCAGCTCACTACTCTGTCGAAACGTCTCCCCCGCACTTTCTGCGCTAGGGCTTGTTTTCCGCTATTAGAATTTGCCTCCTCTTTACGCGTCCCTTTGTCATTTCAATGCAAACGCGCTAAAACGTGTCACCTACGTCATTGGCGCCCTTCGTCATAAAACGATTTCACCGCCCTTCCTTATAACAAACAAGTGGGCATTGCTATTGGACGTTAGGTCGGTGGATCCTTTCCTCCCTGCATTCCTAAACTCCGACTCCGCCTTTGCAAGTATCGCCATTATCATCGTCAACAACGCACCGCTACCCTATACTTGGACATCAGCGCTTGAGCGACTGATTTACCGCTGAAGAACGTTTCTATTTGCCAATCATGCCTGGCGGAGTCGTCATTGACGCTTTTAAGAGTACGTTCTGGTCCTATAGCCTACTTTCTTGTTTCGTTCTTACATGCTTGCTACTTTCCAGACTTGATAAGACACGGAAAGAACGCCCAGCCTTCGCCGCAGCAACAAACTACCCAACCTACGACATCGACTTCAACATCTACCACATCGTCATCCCGCCACGGACAGTCAGGCGCTTCGAAAAATCAAGCGTCGACCATGCCTCCAAATCAGTCAGCAGCAGGCATGCAAAACAGTTACCCTCCTGCCGTCGGTGTGCCTGCCAAAGGTTTGGCCGTTGAACGTGAGTTCAACATATCTCCTAGATCTATTCATCGATCGCGTGATGACTAAGTGACTCATCATACTTTATTTTTCAGCGCAACAAACCAATGTTCCCATGGTTTCGCCAGACTACCACAGAGAAGCTGAGCAGATCGTCCGTGAAGAGCGAGAGCAAAAGGAGCGCATGCCGCAGTACAAGGTATGTTGAAATAGTGGGATCTCACGGTATGTTTACTCACCAACATCCATTTGATTTACAATTAGGGTTTGGAGGGCTTCCAACTCGTCGAGAAGATGGGTGACGGCGCCTTTTCCAATGTGTACAAGGCTATCGACAAACTGAGCGGTCAAAAAGTTGCAGGTCAGTAACAGTATACGCAGTCGTATTACGCAAGAAGCTTACCTTATTCATCCTGTAGTCAAGGTCGTTCGAAAGTACGAATTGAGTTCTTCTCAGGTAAGCGATCTCTTCTTCCCCTTTTCTCTCCTTCACCCACCTTTCCTTGGGAGCTGTCCTTGCGGTCACGTTTATCCCTGATAGCAGTCCTGGTGTGCTCGAGGCTTTTCTACGGAATCTTTTCACCTCGAGCACCAGCTTTCTGTTCACATAAGCCTCAAGACCCTAGGCCTCTTTCTCCTCTTCCACGTTCTATCATTGAGCACGGCTCCGTCCGCGGACTTCGCCCATTGTTACCGATATCTCATTCAGAAGACGGGTTGCTGACCGTCCTGCATTGCCTTTCTTTCGAATTTCGCCAATTTCATCTCTATTGGTTCATTGTGATTACAGAATGGCCGTGGCGACAAACATTTGAACCCCAACTTCAAGCAAAAGAGGCCTAGGGTTACTGAGGTTGGTATCTGCGCTTATCGATCTTCCGGAACTGTGTTTCGGTGGATTTGTCATGTCTTTGTACAGCCTCGCTAATCAACCTTTTTCTTTTTGTTCAGCGAGCGAACATTCTGAAAGAAGTGCAAATCATGAGGGGCACGAACCACCCCAACATCATCAAGCTTATTTCTTTCAGCGAAAGCGACGAACATTATTTCCTTGTCCTGGAATGTAAGTGTCAACGATATTTGCACTGTCCGCTCCGGTATCTTATCATTTTTCCACTAGTGATGGAAGGAGGCGAACTGTTCCACCAAATTGTCAAGTTAACCTACTTTAGCGAAGACCTGGCAAGACACGTGATCCTGCAAGTCGCTGAAGCTGTTCGCCACCTGCACAAAGATCGAGGCGTGGTTCATCGGTAAGCCACTTTACTCTGCGTCGGATTTTTTCCTTCTGACATCGGGTGATCTTACAGAGATATCAAGCCTGAAAACTTGCTATTCGAGCGCATACCTGTTATTCCTTCAAAGCACCCGGTTCAACGTCCGTATGACGAGGAAAAAGAGGACGAAGGCGAGTTCATACCGGGGGTCGGCGGTGGCGGCATTGGTCTCGTTAAGCTCGCCGACTTTGGTCTGTCAAAGGTTATTTGGGATGAGGTTACTCAGACTCCCTGTGGTACCGTCGGTTACACCGCCCCTGAAATCGTCAAGGATGAACGGTAAGTACTTTACAGAATGCTCGTTTCGGTAGCAGCGACTGACCTGGATTGTACCTTTCTCAGATACTCGAGTAGTGTCGATATGTGGGCATTGGGTTGTGTGCTTTACACTTTGCTTTGTGGTTTCCCTCGTGAGTCGATTTTTCCATTTTCGCTTCGGATAATGGGCTAATCATGTCGAATTTTTTAGCGTTCTACGACGAAAGCATCAGCGTATTGACAGAGAAGGTTGCTCGAGGATACTACACTTTCTTAAGCCCATGGTGGGATGACATCTCGCATTCGGCCAAGGATCTCATTACACACCTTCTTTGTGTCGATCCTCGTCAAAGATACGATATCGATGAATTCTTGGCGCATCCATGGTGCAAAGAAGCGTCTGCCAAGCCTCAGCAAGCACCTGCGCCACAGCGTGCGCCCGTCCCGTCTGTCAACATTCCTATCGACTCGCCACTCCTCGCATCTGTCCGTGCTGCCAATCGTGAGGGTCGATCGCCCGGTCTCGGTGTACTCAAGGAGGCGTTTGATGTCTCCACTGCGGTGCATCGAATGCGAGAAGAAGGCAACGGCAGGTACGGCGCTACAGGCGCTGGCCAGCGTGGCTTCTTGGGCGGTCTGAATGAAGAGGATGAAGAGGCCGATGAAGAGTATCAGCTCGAGGACGCTCGACGGAAACATGGCGAGGTTGTTGCTAGAACGATTCAGCAACACCGCGCCAAAGCCGCTTCTGGTCAAGATCAGCCGGGCGTACCCGCTGGACAACACTACCAAGGTCGTGGTGGTGCAGATCGACGACAAGCCGAAGCTGCTCTTTACGATGGTCGTGCTGGTACTCGCGATCGTGGAAAAGGCGGCAACCGATCTACATTCGAACTCGACCTGAACGGTTCAACACTACTTGGACGACGAAAGAAGCCGGTCGGCGAAAGCCCTTTATCCAGGCAAACGGTCGCCACACCAGCGAGTCCGATGCATTACTAGACTAGCAGGTTCAAGAGTGTATACAAGTCGCCATCGCCAAACCCTCCAAGTTGTATGAAAACGAGAATGTGGCAGAGCAAGAGATTCTTCGATGAGCGATTCCTCCCGGTCATTCGCTAGCGAAATCTCGCTCTCGCACGTTTCACGACATCAAACAGTGTCAACCCCGGATATCTTCCTCGCCCCTAATATGATATCGATGCCGCCATAAAGTCTTGCTTGCCGTGTAATTCATCAATAAATAAAAGCTGTATCTATTAGTCGTTTCTGCTTGTTGTCTAAATCATCATTGCTGCATTGCTTATTCTTGATGAGAAAAGCTTGGTGGGGAGCAAGATTGGATCCTCTTGCTGCTTGCTACCAACTTTGTCACTTTTCGTTCTTGCGGTACTAACCTCCGTCGTCGTCATCCCGCTCGGACGATCCTCCTTCAAAATGTTTCTCGATCGCCATGCATCAGTTTACCGCCGAGCCGAAACCCGACCTTTGTCATCCCGTCCAAGCCGAGTTTTGGCAAATGCAGCTGCAAATGGCCCAAGTAATTTCACTATCTTTGCCAAGGCCACAAGTGTTCAAAGACCTGTTCAACGACTGCCTTTGGAATTGTCCCAACATTCTCTGCGTATCAAACTTGGGTCGAACTACCTGTGTCCCCAGATTCCTCTGTCCGCGACACATATATTCTCCATTTGGCATGCGCAGTCGATAGACACGATTGACGCGCACTCTTCTATTCCGCTTAGGCTTGAAACACCTCAGTCATTCAAAATTTCCGCAGAGGTCGACCCGCATCACTTCCCCTCTACGATCTATTTGTTGGTGTCTGCGTAGATTGTTCATAGATAGGTATGCCTCCTTTACCCTGCCCAGGCTGTTCCAGGACTAATCCTCAAAACTCAGCTCTGTTTCGGTCGAACAGAGATAATGTCTCAATATCTGTCGTTCTCTTTCGCCCTCACCACCACGACACTCCTACTGGTTTCAACATTGCGGTTCGTCAACGCATATGACTATCCGGCAGGCCAAGCATCGAGCAAACTTCAACGTCGGGATAGTTATGCAGGGTTTAATGATCCGCGAGTGAATGGCGGTGGGATGCTTGCAGTGAGTTACCGATTGAGCGTTCTCTGCCCTGTATCCACGCTGAAACCCTCTTATATGCCCACAGATTGTCAACGGAACTTATCCAGCAGGACTGGGCGAGCCTCTCAACGCAATTCTTAGCGCAGAGTCCGACGGTCGCGTACTCGAGATCAACAGCGACAAGGGTGGTTTTCTGAATTACATGCTCTCGACTTCTCTTGGAGAAGAATGTTTTGGCGCTCGTTCCGCAGCTTTACAGGCCGCAGACCTTGGAGATGGACGGGGGAGTGTCCCGGAAATGGAAGTTCTCCGATGGAACTATGGAGATATTTATATCGGTACCTGTCGAGAAACCTTCAATGGCGGGCTTCATCTGAGATACTGGAGACAAAATAATACGTAAGTATGTCAACTCGACACTCTTCTACTGAAAAGACTGACGCAGCTCTCCTTCTTGTGATGTAGTGGCGCATTTTTCATGGCGTGAGTCGCCCTTCTTCAAAATAAGATATCCGCACTTGGGCCGGTACTGATAGTTGTTGTCGTGTTCAGCGTTTCCGAGGAGCTCGATCTCGCAAACAATCATTTGATTACGCCCAATGGGTACAATGTCGGCCGCGATCAGTTCGTCGGCAATCTGACGAACCAAACTACAGTCATTCCTACTCTCAACTTGACGAACACCAGTACATACATCGGCTCCACGACCTGGGCCAACTATACATACCAAACAAGCATTAAATATCTCAGTGGACTGCTGCAGAATAGTAGTGAAGGAATCAATCACCCCGAGTAAGTGCACTGCTGCTTTTTGAGAGCACAGAAGACTGTCCTAACGCTCGCCTCATCTGTGCGAATAGGATCGCGGTTGATGGTCTTCCAGCTATCGATGGTCTAGTGGCAGTTTTGACTGTAAAAATAACCGGTGTACCACCGCAGTAAGTCGCACTTGCTATTCGAATCACCACGATATCCTGCTGACATGCGATTCCTATCTGCCAGTTCGAGCGCGCTCACAAACCTCGCCGCACCCGCCTCGACATTCTTTGCGGTGCTCTTTGTCGCCACTGCATTGTTAGTGTAGGTTACCCCGCCAGCAGCCGCTCCTGCGATTCATCGATTCACGCCATTCAGTTGGACGCCTCCTTCGAGGATGGATCGTTCGCACGACCATCGACATAGATTGCACATATAGGACATCCGCATATATCATAGAGGATTCGGATTAGAATAGGGTTACGACCGTCTGGATGGGGCTCTGCATTGAAATGAACGGTCTTTACCATTACAACATACTGTATCGATAGCATAGATTGTTGAATGTCATCTACTTCTCTTTTGTTTCCCGTCAACTTGCTGTATCTGCGTAGGAACCGACGGGTCGTTACAATGGGTCGAGTTCTGCCTAGCGTCTTGAGCGTCTCTGAGCGACCGTTTGAGACCTGCCGTATCAGACGTCCACAAGCCTGAACCGAGAGAAATTGAACGATAAATATATGATAACTGTACTGTTGTGAACATGACTTCCCTTTCGCAATCATGGAGCGCCCGAAACAACTCTGCAGCTCGAAGAGCTTAAGTCACGTGAGCAATCTCAAAAGTTGGGAGGTTCGGCAGGCAGAGCGAGTTTCTGCTTGAAGTTTGGATAGATGTTTACAGCTAAGAAGTGTCGTTGTCCCTTGTTAGCACACGCACCTTACGATCCACATTCTATCATGCCTCAGAAGAGGGCACCAACAGCCTCGCGGTCCGCTGGAACAAAGCGAAATGCAGCCCCGAAGGCCAACCCAACAGCCGCAGCACCTGCAGTCTCGAGAAAACACGCCGTGAAACGAAGCCGAGAAGATGACCGAGATGCTCCTGCTCATGCGGACGATGAAAACTTGCTCGCTGGAAAAATCAACGGAGGTGTGAAGGGCAAGGGCAAGGCGTCAACAGGAGTAGAAGAGGAGGAGGACGACGAAGAGGCTGAAGAATTCGAGATCGACACAGGCTCGAGTAACGGCGATTTGGATGACTTTTTAGACAGGGAAGCCCTAGAGTCACCGGCAGACGACGAGAATGAGGAAGACGAGGAAGACGACGATGAAGAGGGATACAACACTTCCGATATTGAAGCTATGGAGAACGCTTCCGGCGACGAACAAGACGACTTTGACGACGCTTCCTCAATTGCATCGTCATCTATCGCACCTTCCACAGTCCCAGACAGCAACCTCACACTCGACCAGCTCATTGCCAAACACACGTACAAGCCGGACGAAAACATGGACGTTTACGTTTCTCAGGCGACCGGTGGACGACCGCTCGTGGGCGATGCTAGAACTGGCAAGTTTAGCAATTCGAAAGAGGGAACGGGCAGACTCGTCCCGAGTAAGTTTGTCAAGGGTGCTCTGATGAGGGAGTATGATGATATCGAAGCTGGCTACGGTAGTGAGAGTAGTACCGAGGAGGTGAGTCTAGGTTACATTGTCTCGACTCTCACCTACTCTTGCTAAAACGCTGCGCAATAGAACACCAATACGATAGGAAACGTGCCAATCGAATGGTATGATGACTTGCCTCATATCGGATACGATGTCAGTGGCCGAAAGATTTTGCGACCTGCCAAGGGTGATGAGTTGGACAAGTTCCTTGCGACCGTTGAAGATCCTGATTCATGGCAAGTTATACCCAAGTTTTGCGATATCAATATGTCTTGTGCTTACTGCTATTCTTTCTACGACGCTCAGGACAACTGCTGAAGACAAGCTTTTGCAAAAGCAAGTGCAGCTATCTGACAGGGAGCTCGACATTATCCGACGACTGCAGAATGCCGAAAATCCCGATGCCGACTTTGATCCTTACCAGGAGACTATCGAATGGTTTACAGGTAAAGGAAATGAGATGACGATGCCTCTCAGTGCTGCACCTGAACCCAAGAGACGATTCGTTCCCTCCAAGTGGGAACACAAAAAGGTCATGAAGATCGTCAAGGCTATCCGCGAAGGCAGAATCGTTCCCAACAGACCGGCAGTGGAGAAGCCAAGGGTTTACGGTATTTGGTCAAACGACGATGTCGAGAACCCGCCACATGCAATGTACATGCCCGCGCCACAGATTCCACCTCCGAGAACTGTGGAATCCTACAACCCACCCGAGGAATACTTGTTCGACGAAGGCGAGAAACGGGAATGGGACCAGCAGGAAAAGGAGGACCGGAAGTTGGACTTTATGCCACAAAAACACGATGTTTTGCGACACGTCCCTGGATACGAAAACTTTGTGCAAGAGCGATTCGAACGGTGCTTGGATCTTTATTTGGCACCGCGTACACGGAAAGTCAAGCTCAACATTGATCCAGAGTCACTGGTGCCCAAACTTCCGAGCCCGAAAGAGCTTCGACCGTTCCCGACCAATTGTGCAGTACAGTACCGACACCCTGCCAACTCTCGTGTACGATGTGTCAGCGTGGATGCTCGCGGTGAATGGGTCGCGAGTGGAAGTGAAGATGGAATTGTTAGGGTTTGGGATCTCGGAAATGGTCGTGAAGTTTGGAGGTGGAACCTGAAGGGTGGACCGGTGCAAGCCGTCGAGTGGTCGCCTAACAAGGAAGAATGTATTCTTTCCGCAGCAGTGTAAGTCTCTCGGCCTCTTTATAATCGTGTCCTATCTAACTCTATACTTGCCTGCCTCAGTGCTGGACGAATATACCTCCTCGCGCCTCTGGCATTGATCTCCCCTCACGTTGCACAAACCACCCTCACCCACTTGAACACCGCCTTTTCGTCATCATCCGCCTCGACAGCGAATATCGCTTCTGGCAAGCCCGTCGTACCAGACGCTAAATGGGTTCGACCATCAGAAGATGAAAGAGATCGAGGTATGATGATCATCATTGAAGTTCAGGGAACCCCGAAGCAGGTTACATGGCATAGGAAGGGCGATTACTTTGCAACTGTCGCTGTCGATGGTAAGTTCTACCTAATTACAAAAAAAGCTCGAGGAATCAGCTAACATGTCTTGTACTTCAGCTACGAATAAGTCTGTTCTTATCCACCAGTTGTCAAAGCATCAGACACAGTCACCGTTCAAGCGTACGAAGGGCGCAGTCCAGCGAGTTGCCTTCCATCCTCACAAGCCGCATTTCTTCGTTGCTGTAAATGCCCACGCTACTATCGTTTCTTTGCTTGCGTACTGATGTCTTTTGTCATACAGACCCAACGATACGTCCGTATCTACGATCTTGTTGGCCAACAACTCTTGAAGACATTGATGACGGGTCTCAAGTGGATCTCGAGCATGGATATTCACCCGTTGGGTGACAACTTGATCGTCGGAAGTTATGACAAGAAGCTTTGTTGGTTCGACTTGGACCTCAGCACGAAGCCTTACAAGACTTTACGGTAAGTGTCCACTTGTATGCAAACAATATGCTACGATTTACTGATGCATTCTCACCCCACAGATACCACACGAAAGCGCTCCGTTCTGTCGCATACCACCGTGCCTACCCTCTCTTCGCCTCGGCATCAGACGACGGATCCATCCACATCTTCCATGGAACCGTATACACCGACCTCATGCAGAACCCGTTGATTGTCCCGCTCAAGGTGTTGCGTGGTCATAGCATAAAGGATGGGTTGGGTGTGTTGGACTTGCGATGGCACCCGACGAAGCCTTGGTTGATCAGTAGTGGTGCCGATGGAGAAGTCAGGCTGTGGTCGTCGTAGATTTTGGGACAGGGTAGCGGAAGGTTCGACTGTTTGTAGGGTATCATAACATCTATAGGGTATGACATCTATGGAACCAGTATTCCTCCTACACGTTTTGGGCTCTCTCAGGCCATGTTCCGCCATTTGGCACGGATTCCTGCTAAGCAAGCTATCGTACCAAAGACTCCAGTCCAAGCCTATTGGTGAATGAAGCAGGCAAGGTTAACATTTTATCTCCGAAAAGCAAATACAGAAAGGAACGTACCTCGTTGGACCATGCACCGTTGGGGAGCGACCAGTGGATTGTGAGCGGTGCGTAGCCGCTGCATCAGTTGCCAAAAAAAAGAGTGAGCAAGGAAAGCGAGAGACGAATACCCAAAAGTCACATACACATTGATCACGACTTCCTCCAACCACCCAATCTTTTCTATTTGCAAAGCCTTCACCTGCTCCGCTAGCTGATCCTTTTCTCCACTTGTAGCCTGCGACCTGAGCGCATGTGCCTTGACCTGGAGCTCCCTCTTCCTCCTCACCAACCGCCAGACATCCAAAACCACATACGCTGCCCAGAACCTGCAGCTCCAGATACTCCAGGTGAGTTCTCTCAAGGGAGATAGCGGGAAGACACCCTTGGATGAGAGGTAGGAGAGGTTTTCGAGTGGGTAGTACAGGATGAGGGATACGGTTTGGAGGATGCCAATGAGGTAGTTGGTAGGGTCGATGCTGGAGGATGAGGAGAGGAGAGATGGAATTGAAGCCAGTACTGGTATGATTCCTGAAGAAGAGGAAGGTGGAATGCGCCATGTTAAAATTGACCTCTGGTGTTCATAGGAAATGATGTCAAGACGGAGGAAGAGCTCACCTAGCAATCTCATCATCGTTCGAGCGTCACCAATAGACGAGCTTAGTGCCTTCAACCTCGCGGCATACCGCGCAGCCAAAATCGCAAGCACGTCCGTGCCAATCAATAATCCCTTTTCCCCTACCACCTTCCTGCTCCCGCTCGACCGTGCCAACTTGGCGGCCAATGCAACCAGCAGCGCCACCGCAATCTTTGCTGGATACTGAATCACCATCAATGATTTATCAAGACCAGAGGCGGAAGACATAAAAGTCGAGATATTCGAGAGGTTGAATGGCGGTGAAGATGGGCGGGAGAGGAGGAGGTGGAGGATGCTCTGCCGGATGGTGGTCAGCCTGAGCTTTGGGTGAAGTGGTTTTGTGGGTGTTGGGAAAGACATGTTGGGTCTCTTTGCTTGAACTCTAACCCTAGTGACGGAAGCTCTACCTTTCTTTGCTTAAAGACCTCTTCTTACTCTAGTATTCGGATCAGCCCAAACTTCAACGACAAACGGAATTTCGATAGCCGGGTAAGGAAACGCAATGTATCCGGAATTAAAGGCTGAAATTCACTTTTAGGTGAGATGAGGGTTACTTTTAGGTGAGATGAGGGCTCAATTTGGGGGCATCAAGTTCGATCATTCTCCCGTAGGGTGTAGCCCATAGCGGTTTCACTTGAAGCTGTTCATGTTTCATGTTTTCTGCTCCTCTTGTCATCTTCTATTTCGCATCTTCGAATATCTCATTGAACCTCCGCGCGAGTCTTGTAGATACCCTCGGGATGGAGACTCTATCCAGCAGTACATATGCTGGCCCCTCCGTCAAGTACCGACCATATCGCTCGGAGGAATACGATCTCAAGGATATTATGGATCTAGTGGACCAAGAATTAAGCGAGCCGTACGTCGTCGTTTTTGTCGGGGCGAAACGGAGCTGATACAAGCTTACTCTCTGGCATGCTTTATAGATATAATAGTGAGCACAGTCTGCCAACATTCATACTCGGGCCACAAAGAGCTAAAGCATTTCTGGATTATCTGTATGCGTTCAGTATACACATTTCGCTACTTTTTGCAAGAGTGGTGAGCAGCTTCAATAGGAGATCGTAATGCAGGGCATACTTGCTCACCCTCCACACTCGCTATGAAGGCCGCACCTGACATGGCTCGTAAGCGACTCCACCGAAGCGCCCGTAACACGTTATCGTTATCTCACAATTCCTTATCTGGCCTCCCATTTAAACAGGTCTACCCTGACATAACTACCAACGCAAACCATGAACGCGAAAGAGCAATCGCCACGATCGTCTGCAAGCAGGATTTCCATAAAGGACGTGTGAATCGAGGATATATCGCTATGCTGAGCGTTGATAGGGGATGGAGACGTAAGGGTATAGGTGAGGCTCCATTGCCGTCTAGGAACACGCGAAACGACTGGTCGGTGACTGATAACGATGTTTGGTTGGTCATTCAGCGAGAAAGTTGATCGAATTGGCTATGAGGGATATGATCACCTATGGTGCAGACGAGGTAAGTCGCCTGTGCAAGCACTCGTGTAACTGTACGTTGTCGTAGAGAAACTAATATGCCGGTCTCGGATAAGATCGTCTTGGAGACAGAGTACGACAATCTTGCTTCTTTGACGTTATATGGATCAATGGGCTTCATCAAAGACCGTAGGCTGTACAGGTTTTATCTGAATGGCAAAGATGCGTACGTTGCGCTTCACTCAGCTATTCCCCTGCGATTCGACAGGAAAACGAAAACTAACTCGATGCCTGTATTCACGTTCTTGGCGTAGTTTTAGACTCGTGTACCCTGTGTCGAAAACACAATCCCCCGCGTCATCTCACTCAGCGGACCTGCCAGAATCTCCTCGTCTGCCGCGCCGTCTGCCCCCTCCCTCCTCTCCCCTACCATACGAATCTCCAATATCCGTTCTTGATGGCGCAACAAATCTCAGCCTCGGGAATTCAGAAGTCGATGAAACGAGTCCCTCAACTATTGCAAGAAACGGACAATGTAGGAGCGAAAGGGGCAATCTGTATGCGTTCAGGGAAGACAACGAGGTTGTGGCCGCGGCGGAAAATGAAGAAAGAGTGGACGAGATTCAGGAAAAGGTTGAACGTGGAATGATGTTATGATTCGACCACGACGGGCATTCGAACGATGAGCGCGCGTCGAACGACATTTGGTTCAACAGGAAGCGGCTGCGGCTTCCGAATACAAGTACAATGTGCCATATCATGGACCGCATCAGCACCATATTCACGGCAGACGCACTTCATGCCGGATCATGCCAGGTTCCAGGCACAGCTGCCACCGAGCCGTGGTATTTTCCGCCAAAGCAAGATCAGAACCGCAGACCTAATGTGTCGGACGGATATCGCGAGTGGCTTGCCGTGCCTTCTTGTCATGTACGCTACGAACAACGGAGCACGTACGTCCAGCCGAACGGTCGGCTGCCATTGCACCGAGTCGTCCTCGACGTGCGACCACGGCTCTCTGAAGCTTCTGGAAGCAAGGACGGCAAACGCCGCGTATAATAGTCCACGCTATTACGCGCACGAGACGCTTAGAATATAATCTATCGAGTAGATCAAATTGGCTTTCGCATGTATTGTAGTTGCCCATATTGAATATATAGACTGGCAGATCAAGTTTGTCTATCTTTCACTCTAAGTTTGTCTATCTCCTGCTCTGGCTGACATTCAGTCAACCTGCAGGTGTCGAGCGCCAAAATATGATCAATTACAAGAGGTTCTTTTCGACTATGAAATCTGAGGACGAAAGGGTTTAAGCTGCCAGAGAACGAATACGCGGTACGGCGACTAGGCTGTTGCTTACTCTTGGTGACCTCGAATGCAAGGAAGGTAGATCCAGCCGCCGGTACGCTTCTAATCAAACTCGGGGCGATACCTCGGAACAAGGCTTGACTGCAGAGCGCTCATTGATCAGTGTTTGGCTAATAACGTGATGCAGAAGACACTCACACTCCACCTTGTCTCACGATCTCTGCCATTTCACGGCCAATGTATCCCAGTCCTCCCGGTGATGGTGGTCTCGCCGCCAGTTGAACTTTACTCTTGACAACGTCAAGAGGGTAACACGCCAGCCAGTAGCAGATACCTCCTGTCGCTCCTGCAGTCACATATGTAAGCATAGAACCAGGTCCGAATGGTCCCGATGTCTGCTTTTCGAGCCGTCGCTTGGTGAACTCGTAACCTATATATGCAACGGGTTGAATACTGAATATCGGTAAAAGACAAGCGTAAAGAAGGCCCACCTGTGTAGAATCCGGCATATGCAGGAATCTCTCGAGCAACAGTAACCTGCAAAGAAGCGACGTGTTATTACCAGAGAGCTGCAGAGCTTGAGAAGCGAGATGATCAACGTACCCAGTATCCGCGCATGATACCGTTCCTCAAACCCCATTGCCTGTATGTATCCCTCACTACAGCTCCGAGCTTCTTGTCTCCTGCTCCGCCATACTGTAAAAGAAACGATAGTCAGGAACTGTTATCTGGAGCCGTATACGAGAAAGCTCCTTACCTGGCCTTGCATTTTGATTTTGAACATTTCGACCTATTAGAACCGCTAGTCAATCACGGTTGCAGTACGATATCTCTTTCGCGAGACCAAAACTCACTGGACTTGCAAGAATAGCATTGATTGCTCCGGCGCCGGCTCCAGCAACGGCAATCTGACCCATTGTTAGATCTGGATACGGGGAGATGAGCCGTCTCGTCACTCCGTATGCCGTAAACAGGAGGGAGTTTACAGCCGCAATTCCAAGTAGAGGAGAAGCCATGCCTGTGAGACGCTGCTTGTGAGTAACCATCAGCGTTTCGGGCCAGTCTCGATATGTGCTTACCTTTATACAGCGCTAGGAATCCTTCTTTTGCTACTGTTTGTCGTGCAATATCCCATGTATTCTTGAACATGCCAGGAGGGCTGGTTTGAGCTCGCTGAATCCGACATACGGGATCAGCATGTTGAACTATGCATGCGACGTTTGCTGCCTTGGACCTACAGTCTTCAGGGTATCTAAAGGCTAGGATGAAGGGAATGTCAGGGACGCTATGCATTCTCGGTACGTTTCGGCCACCCACCTGGCCGACCAGAACTTGACATGCTCCTCCTACACTTCCAGCAATCAATTCAATAGCTACATTGCTTCGCTGCGGCGCGACCGCGAGTTCGTCCTGCTGAATGTCCGACATATTGCGTCTTGGCATATGAAGGGAGGAGGTGAGAAGGGAGGAAAACTCGCTGCATGCATCGTTTAATATCACAGCATCTACGATCAACAAACATCGGGCAAAGGTCGTCGTCCAGGTCTGTCTCGCGGATTCAAATGATGGTAGTCACGCCATAGAAGCTGCCATAGATCATACATATACAATATATACAACAAGTTACTATTCGTGGTGCAGTACAACAGCAACGACATTTCGAGGGATGGCATCTGCGAGCGTACATATCAAGAGTCGAAGAGGTCAGATTGGAATTTTCAAGCGAGTTGGAGAGAAGTCCATCGAGTCATAACCAGGAGATGATTCCGCAGAAGGCCGACGTCATTGTGCTTTGGAGGGTGGAGCGACTGCTTGAGGAGTAGTCGACATCTTGCAAGTCGAACGGTTGCTGTGTAACGTCTCTGCCACTGGCCATCCGAGAGGAGCATCAGCAGGAGTGACATTCGACCTCGAGGAAAACCTTTGAAGCTCGGACTGGGGAGCGCTAAGTCTCACGCTTCTGAAGGAACCTGTGCTCCGGCTCGAAATTGACCTCGAAATCGCAGAATGTAATTTCAACGGCGGGAGCGAGTAGAGGGTCTCTCGTTCCTGATGCAGCTGCTGAGCTTGACGCCTTGTTGGGTTTCTTGAAGGTAAAACAGAACACTATCCCTTTGGCTTCGACGTGTGGGTCGAAATTGAGGGCTTGATCAACGGTAACGGGAGACTGATCATGTATAATGTTGTGGATTCCGACAGTGGGTGAGTAGTTGACTTCCATACGGGTGTTCGCTACGTAATAAATCAGACTGTCGGCTGTCGGTTTTTTTTTTCGTTTCACTTATGCTACCCGAAGGCTTACGGTCGTTGACGACGGGTGTCCATTTGAATACCCATCCCATATCGACTGGTACGGGGGGATAGCACAAGATGGCAGCCATTGGCTGGAGTCGGGATATAGGAAGCTAGCATGGAAGAAACTCACCCAATTTGGGAGCTCCGTTATCGCCCAACTGCTGCCCTTTGATGGTGACCGTGACTTTGGCAAGCACCTTGGTTTCCGTCAAAGCCTGTCTCCTGAGGACGAGACGTGAGGCCAAAGAAGGCACTCGAGGGTCGTGTCGCAGTGTGGCAAATTGCGCTCCGATCTCTACCACCTCGTTCAGTCGCCTCTCTGATGAATTCAATGCGCAGGGTGTTCAGCCTAAGCCTGCGAATGAATGGGGGAGGCGCAAGCTGTCCTTACCTACTTACTTGTCTCTTCCAATTCACCGGGACTCGACGCCTTGACACGGACTTCGGAGCCCACCGGAACGCACGACATAATGCCACTGGACTGAGACTTCTCCGTAGTGGTACCTTTGATTTCATCCCCAATGAAATCGATGGTTTGGCGTGGCTGTTTTGCCATGGTTGTGTGGCTCGTTGTCGAGTTGTTCTGATCGCGCCGATCGTGATGTCAAAGAACTTGCCTCGAGTGAAATCTGTGAATTTATGCGTGTTCCAAATACGCAGTATCACCATCCAGGTGACTGAATCGAGATATTCCTATAGGCAGGCGGCGACAGAAACGAGGCAAGTAAAGCACTTTTTATGGCTCGTTCAATGCTCATGGATCAGACATCACCGGTCTGCCTACCGCTTTATGATTAAGTGAATCAGGAAAGGCTGATAGGCGGGAAGTTGTCGAAAAGTCTGCGAAGTCCATTACCTTGTACGAGATGTTTTGTAGGCTCTGACAAGTATAAACGGGTAGAAGAAGACGCGGAGAACCGCGTGATGACTCCCTAAAAGCGTATTCTTGATTCCGTATCATGTTCACGCTTTCTATTCCATATCGAGGCGTGAGTCGCAAAGAGATTGGTCAGGCTCACAGCCGGAGACAGACTAGTTGAAGGGAAAAACTGACCCTTTTCTCTGTTCAGTCAGTCAACTCAGGTTTGTTGGTGTACTATTCTCGAGCCGCACCCGATATAGCTTGACGAGCATAATCCAGAGTGCAGGATGATAAGCAGGTGAACCAGACTTCTGACATCACTTCCGTCGGTCGCGATACTACTACTACCCACACCGGAGGATACAGAGGATATATGCAGAGGAAAGGCTATGGAAGCATCGATGTCCTGGATGTTTGACATATTCAATTAAAGTATCTGCGGCCAGCGATTAGGGTCAACGTTGAGGGTGTATAGCTGGTTGTATACAGCTTTGTATTCATGCATTTGTGTCGTGCGGCGTTGAGCAATTCCAAAGTGTCTAGCAGCATAAAGCGATCGAGCGCGACTTTACATGTGAATTGTGAAACAGCAGATTTCTGGCAACCTGAAGCATTAACGACATTCTACGACACCGTGGGCCTCTCCTCCTGTACTGAGCGGCTACAACTATCATCGACATGTCCACGGAAGAAGAACTACCGCCCTCAAAGCTAGGGACCAAGGAGTACTGGGACAAGGTGTACGAGCGTGAAGTTGGGGTGTTTCAGGACACAGGAGATGAGGGAGAAGTCTGGTTTGGGGAAAGAGCGATGGTCAAGATGCGGGATTGGGTGTATACAAATTGTCCACCGGTCCAACAAGGGAGGAGAATCAGAGTGATGGAGTGCGGCTGTGGTATGTATTGCCTTTGGCGGTATCCAGCTTGTGTCACTAATCCGGCGGTTTGTGACTTGCAGGAAACGCTACGCTCCTTCTGTCCCTCTTGACACCGCCTGCAAACGACGACGACGAAGAGGAAGACGATATCCACCCGTCCGCATCAGCAAACCGCTTCTACCCGAACCAGCTGACCGGGATCGATTACTCTGAAGCTTCCATCAGACTGGCACAGGGAGTGGCTCAACAGCGGAAAGACAAGTGGAGACGAAAAGTCGAAAAGGCCAAAAAGGCTGCTGTGCACGATGAGAATGGAGACGAGCAGCAAGGGGGTGATACGCAACAGGACGAAGAGAGTGAATCTAGTGAAGAAGACGACGAAGAGTATGATTCAGACGACGAAGACACGCTCTCACCCGCCTCGCTCGAGCTCGATGATCCATTATTAACGACATCACCTCTATTCATCACCGGCGACCTGCTCACGTTCCGGAACATCTGCGACCTATATTCCAACCTACCAGAATCTCACGACCAAGTATCCCAATCAGATATGGACGAACCGTGGGACCTTGTGATGGACAAGGGTACATTCGATGCATTGGCTTTAAGCCAGGATACAGTCTCCATGCCCAGCCAGGACGAGAATGGCGAAGAAAAAATGGTGCAGAGGTTGCCGAGCGCCGTATACCCTGAAAAAGTTGCTCAGCTGGTGAAGAAGGGAGGATACTTCTTGATCACTTGTACGTCCGAGAGGGGTTGCGGAATTGCGCGAGACACGGTCAGTTGTGCTAAAGTTGTCTTTTCGATAGCATGTAATTTCACAGAGCAAGAAATCAAGAGTCGTTTTGGAAAACCTGAACTCGGTAAGTGATCCTTTTCAAGTTCTCGAAACAGTGGTTGATCTTTATTGCTTGGCTGTATCGAAACCTTTAGGACTTGAGTACCAGTAAGCCGCTAATTTTAACATTGAGCTCCTATCAGCCGCTAATAAAATATTTCACCAACAGTTCCCGAGTCTCCCACCCCTCATTCTCGTTTGGTGGCCAAACAGGATCGAGTGTCTGCACGGTAGCCTTCAAGAAGGTGTAGCGCGCAATCAAACCAATGCAATCTATAAGAATTACCATGCAAACGGAATGCAATAACCCTTGGTTCAGATCAACTCTATATACAACAGATGCCCGTGAGAATGATAACCATGATTAAGCGGATTGCAGAGACCGGCATTTATTCGGGTCCCTCGATAACACACTTGATGGCAGCCTGGAATGTAGAACACAAGCCATCAGTGAATGGGCTGAATGCGTAGAAAGAGCGGTGGCGAGAACATACCTTGCCATCCTCATCTTTACCAGCTTGTGTGATTTGGAAAGCCTTGAGCGCGTCTGTAAACTTGAATCGGTGTGTAACGAGTGGCTTCAAGTCAACAAGTCCACGAGAGACGAGTGAGACGGCCATCGGGTAGTCACCAGGTCCGTATCTATTAGGATTGAAGAATTCCAAGTCAGTGGAATGGAGGAGATTGTAATGATCTGCCAGACTTACCGGAACGATCCGAGGACTGTAAGCTCCTTTCCGCATACGAGGTACCAAGGCAGGTTGACATTCGGTGCACCCATACCCACCTGGACATAGATACCTCTGCAAAAGCGTACGAGCAGTGTGTCAGTCGCACGCAACACCACTCCATAACGCAAAGCTTACCCTGGCTTGATGACATGCAGACCGATCTGGCAGCACACCTCAGCACCAGATGCTTCGAGAACCAAATCAATGGCGTTTCCACCTCGAGGTTCGAGTCCTGCGGATTGCGAAAGCAGACCGGCTACTCGTTGGGAGTAGTCTGGACGCGACTCGTCTTTCTCGGCGGGAGGCTGTGGTATGCAGGAAGATCAGCTTCAATCCGAGCTTTATAAACGTTGGCGACTTACAGGAACAAAGACATCGGTAGCTGCGTATGACTTGGCAAACTTTAGTCGCTCCTCGTTGATATCCACTGCCACAATCTTCTTCGCTCCCAAGGCCTTTGCAACGGCCATGATAAGGAGACCGACGGGTCCGGCACCGAAAACGATGACATTTTGTCCCGATTTCAGCTTGCCGAGGGTGGAGACGGAGTGCACGGCAACAGAGAGGGGTTCCATCATTGCGCCATCTTCGAGAGATACCGCTTCGGGAAGGAGGTAGCACAGGTCGGCGGGCCTATGTCATAGAAAAAAATGCTCTCCTCTGAGTCAGAAATGCAACCTCGAGGTCCTAGAAACGAAGGCCTGCGCGGACTTACAGCTTGTAGTATCGGGCCAATGTGCCAACAGTGTTGGGCGGTGTGGCAGCAAAGATGATATCCGGGCAAAGCTAGATCCGTGACCAATGCACTCAGTATCGCCATTGTGTCATGGTTAAAGCGTTCGCCAACTCACGTTGTATTTACCACACTTGCAGTCTGAACATCCCATACACGTCTCTCCCGGCTCCAAAGCTACTCGGTCTCCTGGTTGCAGAGATGTGACCTTTTCTCCGACGGAATGGATGATACCAGCGCTTTCGTGACCAAGCACCATGGGTTCTCCGAGCACAAAGTCTCCGATTCGAGCGTGGTTTAGGTAGTGGACGTCGGAACCGCAGATACCGGTTGCCTTGACTTCAATGAGGACATCCTTGGGTCCGATTTGGGGGATAGGACGCTACACCACCAGGACATTCTTTAGTGTTAGCGCAACCAAGGTAAATGAGCTATTTCCTACTCACGTCTTCATAGTAGGTGTCATGAATGCCTCGCAGAACAAACGAAGGGTTGTCCTCCTTCAATGGTCGGGTGTTCGCTGAAGATGCCATTTTCAAATGTCTTGGTGAATTGCGATAGAGTTCGGAAAGTTGGATAGCTGGCCGACTGGAGCGAAACGGTGAATTGGCTCAATGGAAAGTTGTTATATACGGCAAGTGAAAGAAACGGTGGGCAAATCGTGGCTGGCTCTGAACGTGAGCGTGATTGGGCATTAGGCGCGGGTATAGGCTTCCAACAACTCCGGGCGTCGACTATCAACTCCGATTGCATTACCGTTTTGCCGCGCTCGGCAGAGTGCTGTAAATACAGACCGTCGCTTATATATCTCGAATGTCGCCAGTCGCCAGTAGTGAAGTGTCCAGTCACCTGAAGCTCCGTACGTATCTCAAGAGGTAAGATTTAAAAGGCGGCACAAGGAGGGGTCGCGGATTGGCCAGAATATCGCATTCATTCCTCGAAGAACCACCAGCGACGCTCAAGACTAGAAGCCATTATGTCGCACGGGTCGTCGCTGTATATATCATAAAAGCCATCTCGTACGAAACATCAATTCGATATCATGACGGTGCGTCTCCCTCTCCTGCGACCACCTCCCTTGAGTATGCTGTCGATGGTCGAGCTGCTCTTTGGTCTCTGCACCGTTTATGGACGTTCGCGCGGCCTCGAGCCAGAATCAGCGGTCGCTCAAATAACGCCTCCGATCCCCACCAAAGCCTTTGCCCAATGCCCATTCGGTCATCCAACAAGGAACACAGTCATATAATCATCAACATTGTCATACCACAGTGCATTGTAGCAGGTGGAATGCGTAGAAGAGGAAGGCACCAGGCCAAGTGCTTCTACGTCGAGTACAAGTTTTATCGTTGGAAAAAGGGAAAAGGTTTCAGTCTTGTGAGATTCGTGGCAGTGCGGGCAGGGAAACCCCAAACACTGTAGTCGTTATTGTAAGGAGACAAGATATCGTTCATGTCTGTGGATGGTCCATCGTCCGGCGTCGTCATGTAGGAGCGACTCGTTTATGCGCTGTTCTTGTACTACATGATGGTTGAATGTCAGTATCGCTGGCCTCTACAACAAGTGCGTCACCGAGAACGCTTACCCAATCTCCAAGAGCAGTGATCTTTCCCTCGGCGTCCATCAGTCGGTTGTCTTCGTTCACGCCCTGCATCTGCCTCATGACTCCGAAGGGACTAAGAACAGAGAAACCAAGCGATTAGAACAGGTAAAGCATCACGTCGGGAGCATTCAGATAAACTTACGAGTAGTTTGTGATCCTATTCGAAGAATAAACGGGGCGCGCAATGCGGACAGTGTACATTAGTCCCGTTAGAGGCACAATCATCAACATCGTGCTTACCAGGGTTGTGCGTCGAACCATCCAGCCATGGTCTGGTGCAGGTTCAAAGCTGAAACAAAAGACATTTATATCAGCAAATGTCAAAGACAGAAAAAAGGCACGGCGGGGGTGCACATACTTTGACCGGGATTGCACTGGGGTGTTCCATCAAACGACTGGCAAGCGTATTCCGTGATCCAGATCTCCTTGTCCGGGAACGCAGCGTTGAATGATTTCTATCGCACAAGAACCCAAGTTTCAGCGTCGCGCTACACTAGCAGATCAACAGAAAAGCATAATACTTACAAGGTATTCCTGGAAGTTTTCCGTAGAGGTAGCGTACCAATGCACGGGGATATAGTCAAAGTGACATTCTGGGCAAAGCTTGATGAATTGCTGGATCCATTCAAGCCCGCTCGGTGCGTTGGTTACTGCGGCCATACCCAACTTGAAGCCCTTGGCTTGCATAGGTGTCATGTAGGTTTTCCAGTACTGGACTGCATCTTGAGGAGAGACATTGGATTGTGAAATCTCGTTGGGCCTAGAAGATGTACAGGATGTTAAAGATCGTTGCCATAGAGTGAAAGACGTGCCAAGCAACGCGGAAAAATGACCTACTCGTTGAAGAACAAGATACTCTTGACGTTTGATGACCAGCTGTTTGCGTAGGTCCAGAACTGATCGTTACAGTCCTTTGGACCCCACAACATGGGCACGAATTCCAGACCGAGAGCGTCTGCCTTGGAGCAAGGTTGAGGAGACCAGTTGTAATACCTAGACAATCCAGAGGTGAGACCAAGTTTGACGGAAAGGCCGACGGATGCATATGCTCACCATCCAGTCCTGGGACCAACGTATTGTCCAACGTATCCCGGAGTTCCTTCACCATCCCAATCACCATTAGGCCAAGCCAAACCGAACGGCTTGTCGCTGCTACCAGCACTACCGGACGCAGGAGTCGAGGTAACTACTGCAGCTTGGGAGGATGAGGAAGACGATGCTTCAGTCCCTTGCGGGCTCGAGGCTTCTGATGTTGATGTAGGTGCGGCTATGGACGTGACATCCGCAGTGTACGAATCCGCAGCGGTGGAGAGGGCATCCGCAGCAGCGGTGCTGGAAGACTCGGACCAAGCCCAAGCTGAGCCGGTGGCCGATGCAGATTCGGTGGAAACGGCAGCCTGCTGGATAGACGCCTTGTCACCCGTGCTGCGGATCTTGCAGGTCTTTCCGTCTCCTCGACGTCGGAGTTTCTTGCCGTGCTTGGAGCCGACAGCTCGTTCAGCTTGAGCCGAGGCGAGACGTGCGTGGTTGTTGCTTCGTCGATTGATGGGGGCGGCCCGAAGCGATGTTGCGGACACGGAATTGCTCTGGAGGGGTAAAGGATGTTAGGATCACCTTTCGAGTGTGGTTGATGAAGATAACGTACGAAAGAGACAATACCAAGGAAAGTTGTTGTCAATGGGGCTGCTAGAGCGAGTACTCGGATAACGTCGGTGAACATGGTGCTAGGTCGTAGAGATAGCCTTTGATTGATGATATTTGCAGAAGCGTCTTGTCGGGGCCGTATTTGAAACGGATAGCGAGTGTGTTATAAGTAGCGAACGTCGAGAGGTCGAGGGACAAAATCACTGTCACAGGAACCGAGAAAGAGAAAAAAAGACGGGGTACGGTGATGTCGATGCAAATCGGGTGTCGTTTGGCTGGCAAGGCAAGAGAAAACGTCGAGATTCTCTTCTAAAAGACGGGGACTATGCAAAAGACGGTATGTACAGACAATAGAATTCGAGAATTGATGCCATCAAACAACCAACCACCCCAGCTGCGGATCGCCCATTGTCCTTTATCCCTCACGGCCCCTGACAACGCAACAACAATCCAACAGCCAGCCAAAACCTGAAACGCGCGCGCGCGCCCAAAGAATGTAAACAAGGCCCTATTCTTCCATTGTGCTGCGCGCTGCTTTGTCTCGGTTGCTTGGCGGGGGCCTATAACGCGTTGGATGGGTTTTAATCCAAAATCGGGACCAGAAAGTGCTTGGAAGAGCGTTTGCAAAAGAGGGTTCGACAAGCTGTTCGACAAGCTGTTCGACAAGGCTGTTCGTCCAAGCAGTGTTAATTTGTATCGAAGCTGTCAACCAAGAGCAGCTCCAAGCTGTCCAAGAGCTCTGCAGGTCTTCCAAGCTGATCCAGAATCCTTGCAACAGCATCGTTCGCTCACTTTCTTTCTTTCGGAACCGAGGAACACCTCGCTGGCGTCTCCACCAGATCTGCCAGTGACTCTGCCAATCACGAAAGAGACAAAGAGGAAAGGTCGGATCGTGCTACGTTACATAGACGTGGCGGGTGGAAAATGGGGGATAGTCTTGCAGGACGTGATCTACAGGGACATGATCCCACCGTCCCAGCTACCGTCCCGTTATAGGCAAAAGCTACAGATTCCTACCCGATGCAGGACCAGATCTTCGCTGGTATCTCGCAACTGCGCATTAATGTAATTTTCCGTTGGTTACTCCTTCCACCAGCTTCCACCCCTGAATCGCCTTCCAAATGCAGCAGCGTGGTCGCATATGTAGAGCCCCTCGCGATCTTCTCAGGTATCCGCATAAGGCTGGCTTCCAAAGCACTTGTCACCGGAATTACCACCGCTTGTGTCAATACAAAATGCAATGCAATGCATTGCAATGCAATATCGCATGCACGGGGACACTCGATATACCGAGATGAATCATTATGCGGAACATTTATAGTATAGGGCCGGCCGGTTTCTAATCTCGCTACATGCACCTGGCGATGTGCGGCCGCTACAGGAAATAGAGGGTCGCTTACTGTTGATACCCCTCTTTCGTGGTTTCACATCTTATCGCCATACGCGCATCCAGCTTTCCGTCGACATGAGCCATGGTTCAAATGATAGTTCAATATTCGTCTTCTCTGGAGTGAGGCCTCAATCCGGTCATTGTCCAACCAAGGTCGTTCAGGCTCACGATTGGCACTCGTGCGCTCTCGATACCGATAAGCGTAGAGCTAGATGCTAAGGTTGGGGAGTGCCTGCGTTGTTTGAGCCTTCTGCGTTTCGGATGGAGTATGGACATGCGGAGGAACTCCTTTTACAAACGAACGTTGGGTTGGCAAGTCAGAACGGAGATGAAGGATGTTCGGTTCGTTTCCGGGTCGTTCGGTGTGCCACCTTGGGAGGGCGATTGACCATGCTGTATGCTATAAGGAAGCCGCTGTCGTTGTTCGCGGGGCGTACCATCCGCGATCCTTGGAGGACGTTCGACCGTCGGATCCGCTTGTAAATGGCGCCTGCCGACTTGAGGAGCTATGAGCCTTCGACGATTTGATCCTGTCGTCATGAACGATGTAAGAGGGTAGTGGCAGGGAGGCTTGAAGCTCATGCGGCTGGACTATCGTGATTACTGGCACGAGAAAATGCGAGAAGTAGGGAGACGGGAGGCGAAGTGAGATCATAAGCGGATACCGAAAGTTACGAGTTGCCCTGAGTCTCTGGAAAGCGCACGTCTGAAAGTGATGATTGGAGACGATGCAATGTTGATAACCCTTGACATTCGTGCGTAGCAGGCCGAAGTCTATGATGTCGGACATGTTGTGAATATCCGTTCCCTGTTGCAAAAGTCGCCAAGCGCTGCAGGTGACAAGGTTCTGCCCGTGTTGTGATCCAGCAAATCACAGTAGCCATCACAGTAGCAAGCCTTGAAACGAACAGAACACTCTTCAGTGCTTCATCATAATTTCCGAAAACTTACAGGTGCACCCGCAGCTATACGAGCACGCTGTTTGAATCACGAGGTTGACGACACAGCTCGTTTCCCCCGGCAGGTCGACCAAAACTCCAAAGAGTACGGCAGTCTATCCCTCCGCCGCGCCACCGAGGCATTATTACCTCCTGATTGGCACAGGAAACTGAAGGGCGGCGAATATAGTGTATGGGCCGGTCTTTGAGTTCTATGGATGTTGATAGGTGACGGATGACCGGGAGTGCTGGTACCACACTAGCCATTGCTTCGTGATCGTACAATAGGCTGGAGACTGGCTGGATCGCAATGTTCAGAGCAGCGATGATGCTTTCCAAAGGTCGGTCTGGTCTAGTGAAAAGCGAGAGGGAGAACACCTGGTACAGCATGAAAAGCTGCATGAATGGACCTAACAGATAACAGATGCCTCTTTGAAACCCGAAAGTCGAGAAACTAGACTCGGGTCTCGGGATTGAAGCCAAGAAATCTCGGCCATTTACGATTGGTTTACAAATAAACGGAACTATTTTCGGTGAATCGGTAACATGTGGTAACAACCCGAAGTGACAAATATGACAAGCCCCAAGCACGAATGGTGGACTGTCGTGGGAGTAACTCTACTGAAGCAAGAATCTCGAATATTATCCCACGTCGGGTCCGCTTGTCGAGTCATTGCTATCCGATGCCTGTACCACCAGTTCATTCAAACGCCTTGACGACTAGAGTTCAACCATGAACGCTCTCATTCCGAAAGTCGACAACAGACACTCACGCTCCTTCAGTGAACCCCGATAGCAATGTTCAAGAATCTCTTCCGCAAGGACACCTCGCCAAAGCGTTCGCCGCTCACGGTTGATATTCAGCTGCAAAACTTTGGAATTGTGGTGCATCCAGGTGATACACCAGATGCCAGCGCGTCGTCGAATGAAAACACCATGGTCAGCGGGGTCGCTACTCTTAGTTCAGACCCTAGTATCATTATACGATCAATTCGAGTCGCCTTCATGATCGAGTATCGACACAGGCGACCTGGGATGGATACTTGGACCCAAGGGATACTACACGAGCATGGCGAGACGTTTATCCACGGATTGAGCGAAACAGATGCCATTGATGTATGCTACAGCGAAGATGGAGGAGTCGTTCGCCGCCGGATCGATTTTGGAATGCTCATTGCCAAAGATATTGCAACATACGAGCGCCTGCCCCATGCCAGGATCTCACCGCAAATCAGAGTCAGTGTTGAGTTCGATTACGCCGATTGGCCTCCGAATGCGTTGCGAGCATTGCCAGTCGCGCCTCCGGTGTATGTCGACGACGGAACGTTCATCCCTGATCAACATCGGTTTGTGAGTGAAATTTGGTCAGGAGGGTCAGTAATACCCAAAGATGGTAGGTCTCCCATCTCGCGTCACACCGAGTGCGAACTGATAAAGCAATTCCAGTCCCTGTTGTGTCCGAATCGAGCATTACAAGCGGTTCCATCTCCCCCGGCTCGGCAGTTCCTCATCAGGTTCAGACATGGATAAAGATCTTTTTCATCAATGCCAACCCCGATCCTACATCAGGTCCGCTTAACCTCCGTATACACAAGAGAGGAGTAGCAGCTGGAATAGGAACGTGGAATGCTTTCATCTGGAGCGATTCCGTAGGTGACGATCCGTTGTTGCTCGAGCTGGATCCTAACGCAAATGAATTTCTAGTTCTCGGTTGGTTCCTACATTCACTCACGCCTAGACTTCTCAGACATGTCACCAGCCTGCAGAATTTACAGCGTCGAATTGCACATCGTACAAACCTACTCGGCCGTGCCTATCGAGGAATACAAGATCGGCGTATACGACCCCGAAGAGTATCTATATCCATCAGACACGGTTGCATTGCACAAAGCTGGAGAGAAGCCATCGACCAATCGCCCAGGAAAGGACACGCCTACGCTCTGGCAAGGGAGTCGTAGCGAGATATCTGAAGGAGCAGCAGCAGGCCTGCCTCTGCGGGATGGGGAGAGGTACACTTGGGAAACGGAAAAGATCAGGCTTCCGGTTGCTGCTCATATCCGTCCGAGCACATGTGATGGGTAAGTGCTACATCTCTGAAATGAAGCTACGTTGATCGCGTCTGACGTTTGACAAGTGCCTCTCCAGAACAAAGTCGCCGATACACATCAAGCACAAGTTTGTCGTCAAGGTGTACTTTTCAGTGACGGGCGAAACCCTTGACGGACGTCCGATTGACGATGAACCCGGTACTGGAGAACTCAGGCTACTGATAGTAAACCTTCCACAGCATTTACCTGCGGTATGTTTCGTGTGATTTCACCCTGTGTCTGCATTCATCTGATCGTTCATCGGTCGTAGTGTGTCTGTGTTTCTGAATGGGTAACATTACCGGGATGTGAGTATTTTCGCGCTGCCAATATCGACGGCAATGCTCATGATACTTCCTTGCAGACGACGAAAGCAACAAGGCGGAAAGCGCACCGAATGTTCCCCTTTGCGCTTGCTGCTACGCCACAGAACAATTCCCCTCGTCAACTTTTGACGAGGCGTTCCCGGCGGAACAGTTGGAGGAGAGGGCTACTGATGTCGTTTCGCCAACGGATTTGAAGAGTCCTGTGAATCCGATTGGAGGAGGACGGACGTTATGATTCGATTCTAGGGTGTCCGCCGATCGTCCCTCGCTTGTAGGTCTTTCGATTGTGTGCGGTCGACCGATCCGGATCATCCTGTTAGACGATTCCGTCTGGTTCTTTTATCAATCCGGCCGGTCCATCTTCCCACCTTCAGAGCACGGCGATGCTACATGCCACAGCGAAAGATAATGCGACGCGACAATAATACGATGGCTACATCCAACAAGTTTTCAAACAGTCACACGATGATCTTATCCGCCAACAATTGCCCGGGTTTGAACCATCCACCATCGCGAACCAGTTTATCCCGCCGCGATTTCACTCTGTCCTTCACTGGAGGAGACGGCCTGGTAGGCGAGCATCATTTCCGCACAGCTCTCGTCGGCGGAGAAGACGCATCGTGAATGGAACATCGTCAACGGATGGGCGGCTTCTCTCCTGGATCCGCGAAGCGCTGCAAGGACTAGCAAGAGAAGGTCGTCTCCCGCTACGTCGATATCATGTGAAGCGCTAGATATGTAAATCTACTTGCGACCTGCGCAGGTCGGAGCGTAGTTGTTGCGATGGAGTATACATTTTCATCAGAACCATGATCTATGGTCTCTGAAGCTACTTATTTCATATGCCTCCGATTAGTCCAGGCCTTTCTCAAGGTGTACGAAGAACGCTGCGAGAGTGTGCTGAGTGTCCTTCAGTTCGGACATGTGATGGAGTGCGTCAGATCCCATGCTTTGGAAACACAGTCGACAGCATGCAAGGACTGTAGCAGCTTAGCTAGCAGCTTTCCAGCGTGCATATATAGATATTGTACATGCCTACTCGTGTAGGTGCATTCGGTCGACCTTGCAACTGTTTCCTTCGAGGTTGCCTCCGAGAGAGCCTTTTCTATTTTGGACGCTAGTCATCGCTGCCAGTAGCTAGCAGGAAACTGCCACCAGTACTCGTATGGTACCGATCTCATCATGTACGGCAGCCCTCAAGCAAACGTCCTCCCCTTTCCTCTTCTGGATGGACAAGCTGATGGACAGAAAGGGAGCCTTTTCTAGGGAAACTTATCCTTGGCACAGCTCAACTTCTTGAAAAAAAGGCTAGTAGCTGGGCTAGTACGGAGAGAGTTTGGTTGCAAGAAGCTGTGTCGAGACATTTCTCGAGAAGTCCGAAATGGTGAGGAGGAGCAGGATGATGATGGCTGTGTTTTTTGCTGTGTCCTTGTACTCTCCAGTATACACTGCCATAATACCGGTCCTTCCTTACCCGTGCAGGTATTCCGCCCAGGTTCTGTTGAGTCAGCTGTTTAATTAGTGCGGGTGCAAAATGCAAGGAGCCGGTAGTTGTTTGTCTCACATGTATTAACTGCAAGGAGGAGGAAGGAAGAGCAGCGAAGAAGCAAGAACCGGCTGTAAAGGGGAGAGTACGGTATAGAATGGAGGAAAGCTATGCTCATGTATGAGGAGGATATATACCAGACGTAGTAGGAGGAATGTCCATTTTCCTTTCCAGACTCGACTACATAGCGAAACCTTACAATGCATCTCGTCAAACTCAGCGCAACAGTCTCTCTCCTTGTCAGTTCGGCTTTGGCTCTACCCTCAACCACCTCTAACACACATGCAAAACGTGATGTCATCTACACTGGAGCAACTGTCAATGGTCAGACGTACGATTATGTGATTGCTGGCGGTGGATTGGCTGGCATGGTCCTTGCTGGGAGATTGAGTGAGGATGCTAATAGACGGGTATTGGTCATTGAAGCTGGGTATGACGAAGAAGGGAGACAGGATGTTACCGGTACGTCAATTCTCGCCATCTTCCGCACCTTCTATCCGATAACTGATCCACCATTTCCGGGCAGACCCAAGCAGGTATCAATCAACATTTAACACCTGGCTCGACTACGCCTACAAAACAACACCACAACAATCAGCCAATGGCGCAACAGCCACCATCCGCGCCGGGCGAATGCTCGGCGGCTCCACAGGGATCAACGGACTCGCCTACACCAAACCCCATACATTCCAGATCGACGCCATGCAGGATTTAGGGAATACCGGTGTCAATTGGGATTCACTGCAGGCGTATATGAAGAAGGCTGAAGGGTTCTCCGCGCCTTCGAGTGGGCAGGCGGCAGCCGGATTGACTTTTAACCCTGCTTGTCATGGCACTGGTGGACCGATTGCTGTCAGGTATGATCCTAATGCGTGAGTGGGTTTTTCGACTACGTTGTTCTTTCCGTGTCTACGCATTCTGACGAGTGGATCTTGCGAGGGTTTACAGGTCTCCGCAAGCGCTTGAACGTGCGTTCAATCAGACTGTGCTTGGTCGTGGTGAACCGTACGCCTAGTGAGTCCCTTCAACATCGCTACCAACATATACCTCGCAGACTGATGATACCATATATGGAAATAGCGACTTGACATGTGGAAATCCCGCTGGTGCTGCACCTGTTGCAAACACCAGAGACGCGACGTACCGGATTGATGCTTGTTAGTCCTCGTTTTGTATAATCATCGTTGCAACGTGAACTGTTGTGCTCACTTTGATACTTATGTGCCTTGCAGATCGAGGCTATGTCTGGCAGAAGAACCGACCAAACTTGGTCAGTAAGTAGACATTTTCCCACCCTCATGGTATACATCCGAGTAATCAACCTAACACCTGCATAACGTCTCCGTAGTTCTCGCAGGTGCAACCGTTGGCAAAGTGATCCTCAACACCTCCAACCCACCACGCGCAACCGGCGTCGAATTCCGTGACGAAAAGGGAACGACATACACTGTGAATGCCGCATTGGAAGTAATCATGGCGGCCGGAGCGATCAAGACTCCGTCGATCCTGCAGCAGAGTGGGATCGGACCGAGGGCGGTGTTGACCGGTGCTGGGGTGGGTGTCAAGGTTGATTTGCCTGTTGGTCAGAATTTGGTGGATCAGGTCACGTCGACGACGACGTTTGGGTTTAGTGGACAACGTGGTGGTGGACAGGTTATCACCTTCCCTCGTTTCCAGGTACGTGCGGGCTGCAGTTTGCCCAAAATCCGTGTGAAGGTATCTTGCTCACGCGCTTGATTCGTACATAGGACCTTGTGACAGGTGCGGACGCCGATCGATTGCGAAACATCCTGAACAATAATCTCGCAGGGTACGCTTCAGCCGCTGTCGCTGCCGGTGCATCAGGCAACGCTGCAGGCCTTCAAAAAATCCTCGAAACGCAACGCGATTGGATCCTTAACCGTGGCGCCGGGATCTCGGAATCATTCGACTACTCGTACGACTCGACATTGGGGTACGACTCGTGGTTCCTCCTCTCCTTTACCCGTGGAAGCGTCCAGATTAAAGATACAAACGCGTACGGCGGACGAGTGGACATTGATCCGAGGTACTTTGGAACAGAGTTTGATGGACTTGCACAGGCGGCAACGGCGAGGTATACTCGAACGGTATCCCAGACGGCGCCGTTGAGTGGGTTTGTGACGGGTGAGTCGGCGCCCGGCGGTGGAGTGTCGCAGGGTGCATCTTTGGATGCGTGGGTGACGTGGGTAAAGGCGAACTTTAGGAGTAACTGGCATCCTGCGGGAACTGTAAGTCGAGTTTGTTTGGTGTTTGGTTGTCGGTGCGGGACTGACACGTTGTGGGTGTTGATAGGCTTCTATGATGTCTAGGGACCTTGGTGGCGTCGTTGATCCTCGTTACAAGGTCGTAAGTGCTGATGCGCTCGGATTCAGACCGTGCTTGTTCTGATATCCATATGGCCACTGGAATAGTACGGCGTCAACGGTCTTCGAGTCGTCGATGCCTCCATTTTGCCTTACCAGGTTTCCTCTCATCTAATGTCGGTATTCTACGGCTTTGTGAGTGCGCCTTCTCGTCCATTCGACATCCGGATGACTTACCAATTCCGTGGAACAGGCTGAACGAGCTGCCGATGTCATCAAGCAAGACAACGCCGGCAACACGGGAGGCGGTACTGCAACTACCACTCGAGCAACTTCTACTTCAAGCCAGGCAACTTCGACCTCTTCTCAACCTGCTACTACTGGTGCCGTTATCCATCCGACTGGTAACACGGGAAAGTGCCTGGATGTCGCTGGTAATGCCCGAGCAGATGGAACCGCCGTCGAGTAAGTCTCAGCATGCTCTTGCTGGCAACCTATGCCCGTCGCTGACCGGTTCTACGATGGTTGTGCAGCATTTACGACTGCAACAACTCTGCCGCGCAAAAGTGGACTTTCTCTCGAAGTGGTTCGGGCCAGATCAAGCTTGCCGGTACCAACTTCTGTCTCGATGCTGGAAGCAACCCTGGAAACGGAATCAAGATGAAGATTTGGACTGTAAGTGTCCCGCGTACAGACCAAAAGATTAGGGGTGACGCATCGTCTGACGCTGTTGCCTCTTGCAGTGTTACTCTGGAATCCCGGCCCAGACGTGGACTTTTGGCACCGACGGAAGAATCAGGCTTCCTTCGGCCGATCAATGCTTGGACGTAACTGATGGATCTTTCACCAATTTCAACGTCATGCAGACCTGGCAGGTGAGCACATTCTTGCACGGAAATGAAGTGAATAGGAGGCTCACTCTTGTTCCCTCTTAGTGTTCGGCTGGCAACGCCAACCAACAATGGTCTATCTAGATACTGGCATCATCGGAAGCAAAAGCTCAAAGCACTCGCTTATTGCGAAACGGACAATCATCATAAATCTTTCGACTCGACTTTCGAACGGACAATCAATCAAGAATTTTCGCAAGTGATGTGAGACTCGCGGAAAACGTTGGGATATGGCGTTATATTATATTAGCAATCACCCCTCGTGTCTCCTACCAGTTTGCAAGAATAGATATGGAGTACCTAAGGCCGTGGACCATGCATATTACTTATAGTTGACTTTATTCTGCTGGCGGCGCATATGGTTGAAGCTTGCATTGGAATCGTATAACGGAATCGCATCACGCAGGGCCTCACAGATCAAAATCCGAATCGTTGTCATCCTGCTGCGAACGTCTACTTCCCGTTCCGCTCAGCCCCAACCCGGCTCCAGAGCCACCCTGTTTCAACCCTCTTCCATCTCCCTTCCGACCTCTCGCAATCGTACCAAACTGCGCATCCTCGTCTGAATCTCCAAGACTACCGTCCTCGGAATCAGACGAGGCTTCCCCGCCAATCATTCCTGATCGTGTGGATTTGACGTGGCGTTTCCATACTTTTCGTGTTTGGGGATTTGGTTTTTCAATCATATGGTAACCGAGGAGGAGGCGTTCGATGTCTGCAACGCCCGGGGAAGGCCGATAATGAGCAAGGGGTGGTACAGTACGGCAAGGTTTCTAGTGCTGCTTACCCATCGCAGTGGTTCTGAGACCGCCTTTCAGTCCTACGACTTGGCCCAAGCAGTCCCCGTTCCTATACATCAACAGTGTTGGTATATTCTTATCAGGATAGTTGGGGATACATTGGTCCCCTTGTATTGAGAGAAAGCGGGTGAGCGGGTGTAGTGGTGATAGTAGATTCAGGATTTGGCGGAGATGGTTTGATGCGGGGATACTGCGAGGGGAACCAGCATCAAAGGTTGAGCACGTTGAGGATGGTGAAACAACTTACGAATCCTTGTACAAGAAACAAACGACTCCCGTTCCCCTTCCTTCCCCATCTTCGCCCAACGCTTCGATGTCCTTGGCACTAGCTTCGCTAACCTCTCTCACAAACTCATCCCTTCCAATCTGCCTCAACCCACGTCCTTCAGCAACACTCCGCTCCGCCGCATCAGACCTTTTCATCTCCTGCAGTTTCTTGGCGCGGTAAGCCTCAAACATCCGTTCATCATCTGAATCGATGGCGTCTTCCGCCATTTCCCCGAGTCGTTGGGCAGAGGACGAGTCCAAGGCCGAGTGGAGGAGTTGCGCTTGGGAGGGGAGGAAGGTTGAGGGGCTTGGTGGAGTGGGTGGTTTTGGTGGGAGGATTCCATGTGCACGGAGTGCATCGTTACTGTTAGAAGTTGAAGTGAGCGAGTGAGACTTTGTGATGCCATGAAATTAACCGCAGACCTACAACTCGGTATCTGCGTTGGGATCTGGATTGAGCGGCATTTTGTGTAGCTGTTTTCTTGCGTTTTTTTCCCTGTTCACCTGTAGTTGTCTTGTAAAGAGTTCCTTTGTCCTGTATTCACTGGAATATGATTTACCTGGGGGAAAGACAGTGGTCGTCGTCGTAAACATGACAGAAGAATGAGCTGCATGAACACTCGTCCAACGCTCACAAGCTCGGCGGTTCGACCGTGGTGAGTGAGTAATCCAGGTTTGAATGGGGCGCACCCATTTCCGCTCAAGTGTCAAGTATTATTCGACCAGCCCGAGGCCCATTCAAGACCCAAGTATACTACCATAGGCTTTTTCCAACTTCTGGGTAATGCCTGGTGGGTTATGATAGAATGAGCTATACAACCCATCCCTTTCCAGTTCAACACCGGATAAACCACTTGGTCCCTTCATATCGACTGTAATTCGCAAATCCCTGCAGAGAGTACTGTACAACTCAGGCGCGAAGAACGCAGTATAACAACCTCAACGCGACTGATCAGCCAATTCCATCTCGTAGCTGATGGAGGATATCCCTTTTGCCCTAGCGACAATCGCCAAAATCTCCTCCTCCTAGAGAAACAAGGAGGACGACAATCAGACAAGGGACGAGCCATGCAGCTGGGTGTTTGAAGTTGTAAACATACCTTTGGTCCAGTGAAACGAAAGCGCATGTATGTGCCCCATAGCGTGAACAGTGCGATGTATATCCCGCCGACGAACGCAGTCACTTTTGGGGGAATGTGAGTATCAGCCTGTTTCCGTGTTTTACTACAGCAATACGACCGAAACTCACCATAATTCATGTTACCCGCCGTCACGGGCTACGACCACGCGCATGAGTAGCAATGAGCTCTCCGCCCCGGGCCATCAACAGTGAACACGTACGACGTACCATAGTATACGGGAAACAGTACACCACGACAGACTGTAAGACAAAAAAGATTGAGACGAGATTACAAGCCACCCCGAACGGCCGACCGAGGTTGTACCCGCGCTCCGGATGATGTTGGTCCAGGAACGATCTGCCCGAGTAGAGCATCAACACTACAGGAACAACTAGGATAAAAGAATAATACCAGGATAGCGATAAGCATGGGTGCAGAAAGCGAGGGCATGTAATCGTCGTACCGTATGAGATTTGGAGGAGGATGACTGCTGTGCCGAGCAGGGACGAGAATGCATTCGTAGACCCGAATTGTACCAGTCCTGCAATAGGTCGAGACATGAGCTATGTCTCGCTGCGACGCAAAGTGGCAGATGTGAATCAAGATGACGTACCAAACAGCGCAGCAGCGACTGCCGCAAGAACCAACCCGACAACTGGCTGGCCCCTCACGATATACTGAAACTGTCGAGCAAACGGTAACCCCCCGTCCCGACCTAATGACATGGCGAGTCTTGCAGCCGTTAATTGGCAGCCGCGGGCTCCGTAGGAGAACAGGAGGGCGACGAGAAGGAGGTATAGGATGGTGAATGTTTGAGAGTTGGTGGCGTTCATGCATATCTGTGCGAATGGAAGTCTGTTTTATGACGCGCATGTCAGTAGTGTAGACGCAACTTGCTTGGTGATCGGACTGACCCGTAGACGGAGCCAAGGATTGCCTCGAGGTCGTCAATCGCGAATAGCATACTCAGCAGGATGAATAACCCGCTGATACCCCCGATGACAATGGTCATGTTCAGAATTTTCGGACCTTCCACGTCTGCACGGGGCATTTCCTCGCTAATGTGGAAGACAACATCGACGCCGATAAAGGAAAAGGCAGACTGCAAGAGTCCAAGAAGCCAGGGAATGACCATGTTGTCCCAGCCTGAGCTGTTTGCGGTTTCTGTAAACACGAAAGACTGGGCCGAGGAAAGATTAGCGGTTGAGGAAGATGGTTCAGGTGGAGCGAGGAGGCTAATGACTTACGGCTGATGCCTTGTTTTTAGACAAGGCGAATATGACAACGACGAGGGTGAAACATCCAAGAACGGACATGGCCATCATTCCAGTATCCAACCAGCGATTCATTCTAAAATCGTCGTTGATCATAAGCCTACTCTGCGCAGCCAGGGCAGGAATGGCATTGATCGACTTACCGAGGCGTAAAGAGCAGGCATGTCGCACACCCAGCCACGCAAACTGCCAGATAGATGGCGTACGAGATCCCTGTCGTGGGCACGAACTCAGGGTTGGCGACAACCCCGATTGTTTGAAACAAGGAGGCTGGAGGGGGCGTACAGTGAGTACCAGGATTGAGCAGCTGTTACAGGGCAACTTACACGCCAAATATGCTTGTGTCGATACACCTGACCAAAGGCCGACGATGTTGGTCGTCGCGGTCATCCAGCTTATCAGCGGGCGATATCTGCGCAAGGGAAAGATCGGTTAACAAGCGCAACAGCGTGGATAGTGGATGGAATGGGTACCTACTTTGGTGTGGAGAAGATGCTGGACCAATGGTACTGTACAGGATTGCCCTATCAGCAACTGTCTTTCTTTTACAAATCGGATGTCGAGTTCTCACCTGACCACCCGCCGTGGGATACACAGCGAACGCTTCTCCAAGACTGAGCGTCAGCGCCAGGTTACAGATGATGGCGTAAACGAATCCCCAGACCAAGGAGGAAGGCCCTCCAGTGGCGAGTCCGCTACCCAGGGAGACGACTAGTACACACCATGTGTTTCTGTAGAAGCAAGCGCATGCGTCAGTTCAGTCCGATCAGGTAACGGGCGGGTGGTATGAGAACTGACAACACGGCAAAGCACAATCCGAATGCAGAAATGCCAGAAAAGGCAGTGACGGGTCCCTTTTCGCTCCGAACTGAAACAGCATCACCGCCAGACGTCGACACCGCGCTCTTGTCGTACTCGACGTTGACGACTTGCAAACTTGTCGGAACGACCTTCTTGTCGTCATAGTCGAACTCGTTCGACGATGAACCACGTATTTGACTCCTACTTCGGTTTCTGATTTGCGATGTCATGGTCAAGGTCTTGCGGGATTATGCGCATGTTTGTGCGAAGTGGCAAGGTTTGTGTGTTAATGGACAGTTTCCTATAAGAGCATGTGATTTCTATCACACATCATGACTCCTGAGGAGCGGCTGCGCCTAGGCAGAAAGTCGACCCTGATACTCACGGCCGGTCTATCTTGGGACTAGTCCATAGGTGAAGCGGTAAGGATAACGCATTTGTTGATAGGAAAATATCTTTGCCGAGACAGCAGCTGGTCTATTCCTTTGCTGTCGATAGGTTGTTCGTTCAGGGAAATAATATTGATAAGATTGGAGAATGAATTGGCGAAATAAGCTAGGTGGCCCAGGACCCGTGATAGGCCCATACAGACGTTATATACCAACCGAGGGCCGAAATTCCGATATTTTGGACCCTATAAGAGCCATTTTTTCCGAAAAAGGGTACATAACCTCCCGGCGGCCGAAAAGCAAGCGCGCTTACATAAGCTACCGGACCGTTCGGGCCGACCGATCTGCGCCTTTATTTGGCATCTTGGCTAAGCGCTTTGTCCTGAGGTGTGTGCGGCGGGTTTTGTTGCAAAACATATGAATATTTGTTGTGTGACCGAACAATGGCATGTGCTAGCTTCTCGTCTGGCTTAAGTACAAGGAGCTGTACAAGGGTATTGTCTAAATATCATAATACTTGTAGCTGACGTTGCGAGTAAAGAGAAGTGCTCAAGCGGCTGCCGTGTCCTGGGGGAAAGGACACCCGAGAAAGACATTGATATACGTGATACGGTACCACATCACAGCTTCTTACAATCTCACATCCTCTCGAGATAGCTGTCAGTATGGAAGTCCGGGACTGGAGATTCATTTTGGGGTGAAAGCTGGTAAAGGACTTGTTATGAAACATCGTGGTAATCAGCAAAGGAGGGAGGAGAGTCGATAGGGGCTGATAGGGGAAAATCTAGCAAGGCTTGTCGAAAGCGTAAGAAGCCAGTCTTTGTGAGTCGCAGAACCGCCTTTGGGAGTCGCAAAAATCCGAATTTCGGTATATTACCTCGCCATTTTTCGCGGCGCCTCCGGCGCCGATTTCCGAAAAAAGCATAGTACCTTTTTGTTTTCTGGGGCGATTTTTCCGAAAATTGGCACATAACCTCTGGATGGGCTTATCACGGGTCCTGGTGGCCCCGCAGATTGCCGGAATCAAATGACCGTGCGCAGGTGATTAAGACAGGAGACATGCAACATGCAGAAACCAGAAACCATCTCTTTCGCAGTTCGGTATAATCTGATCGCTCGAAAACCTGGAACGTATCAGTTTGGCGAGAACAGCGAGACAGGCGAAATCGTGAGTAGCCGAATGTGTTTCGTTCACTCGGCCAATCCCTTTCCGAGATTTTGCGCCTTCGCACAGACAGTCATGGCACCTGTATGATTACTGATTTTTATGGCATGTACTTGGTGCGTATATAAGATATGCATCAAGACCATGATTGATGTTCACTTTAGGATCCATTATCCATTAAAGGAGTTCACTCTCGGACCGATAATCATTCAACATGCAAACAGTCAACTCCATCATGTCGACCCTTGGTCTCAGTGGCAAAGTCGCACCGGTAACCTCTGTTCCGTACCACCCTCTCAACCCTCTTGATAATGCTGAGATGACGAGAGCGGTCGCAGCCGTCGACAGGTATCTTGGCTCCAAGCAACAAGACCAAGGTTTTCACCGTCTTTGGTACAAGGCTGTCACCCTGCGGGAACCTCCTAAAGCTGTCCTCGCTCCTTACCTGGAAGACTTGGCTCAAGGAATCCAGGGCGACAGACCGGCTCGCCGAGTGGACGTCTTGGTGGGAACCAAGCAGGAAAAGGGACCAGCTACGTGGTATGGTACGTACATCTGCTGAGAGTAACATCATCCTCATTATTAAAGCTTTCCTTTTTCTCAGAAATCCTTCTGACCCTGCCCGACGCGCAAGAAGCACTGCCTACTGTCGACAGTTGCGCCACCGTTCCTGAACATCATCAGGTCGCCTGTGATGGCGAAGAGATGAACGCTGCGGAAGAAGCATTACTCCTCAACCCCGATTTCAAAAAGGTTATTGCCGACTTGAACTTGCCTGCTGATGCGACTGTAGTTGCTGACGGGTGGATCTATGGTACGTGCTTGTCGTTGGCACATGTGAACGGTCGCACTAACGAAAGTCTACCTGATAGGCTCCGACACTGAAGACATCGAGCCTCGATACATCACTTTCATGTGCTACCTTCGATTCTCCGAACATCACGACTCTTGCCACTATGCGGCCCCCTTGCCGCTTCATCCAACCGTTCTCGCAGACACTTTCGAGCTCGTCGATATCGCCTATGCTCCCATCTTTGGCGGAGACGACACTCGAACCATCCAGGACCTCACCGAGCCATTCCCGTGGCAGATGTATGTCCGCAATGAATACGCCCAGCACATCCGTGAAGCGGACGGCCTGCAAACGAGACCCGATCTGAAACCGCTGCAAGTGGTTCAACCAGAAGGTGCTAGTTTCGAACTCAACGGGCGAGTCATCAATTGGCAAAAATGGCAGTTTCATATCGGCTTCAACTTTAGGGAAGGTGTAGTGATCAGCGATGTGCGATACGACAATCGACCCATTTTCTACAGATTGAGCGTTTCCGACATGGTAAGTCTGCCTTTGATACGCCAATGTTCCTCGTCAGGACTGAAAAAATTGCCTTATGCTCCTTAGACGGTTCCGTACGGAGATCCCAGACACCCTTTCCATCGAAAACAAGCTTTCGATCTGGGTGACTGCGGTGCGGGATACACCGCCAACTCACTCGCTCTGGGTTGCGACTGTCTAGGTCACATTGCTTACCTCGACTTTGACTACGTCGCGCCCTCCGGAAGTCCCGCCACGACCAAAAGTGTCGTATGCATCCATGAACAAGATGAAGGAATCTTGTGGAAGCACACCAACTTCCGCACCAACAATCCTTCAGTGACTCGAAGCCGTGTCCTCTCGGTTCAATTCATGATTACGGTAGCCAACTACGAATATATATTCGCTTACAAGTTCGATCAAGCTGCCGCCTTGCATTTGGAGACAAGGGCCACCGGGATTGTTTCAACGCATGCAATGATGCCTGGGGAAACCAGTCCTTACGGTGCGCTTGTAAACCCTGGAGTGTATGCACCTAATCACCAGCATTTGTTCTCGCTGCGAATCGATCCCTCTATCGATGGTGAGTCAGGTCGCTTGTCTGCTAGAGCTCGCTAGGCGCTAGGCAAAGCTGACCTCCTTTGAATATTTCAGGTCATAAAAACACGGTCGTTCAAGAGGACGTGGTTCCCATGCCGTTTGACAAGGCAAACCCACCAGCAAACAACCGATATGGTGTTGGATTCGTTGCCGAAAAGACTGCCATCAAGACATCTGGATGGGCAGACGCTGCGCCGGAGAAGAATCGTGTTTTCAAGATCATCAACCCTAGCAAGCTCAACAAGATATCAGGTCGACCGATAGGTTACAAGCTCATTCCGACTCCATCGCAAATGATGCTTGCTCACCCTGACTCAATAGCTTTTGCAGTGAGTTGCTTGTCGACAGGATTAGCGCGTTCATAATGCTCATCGCCTTTTGCACAGCGTGCGGAATTCGGTGATCACCACATCTGGGTTACAAAATACAAGGACAACGAACTGTTCTCAGGTAAGGCGGTACATGATCCTGGATAGATGGATCATCGTTGACTCTTCGTATAATTACAGGCGGCCATTACACCAACCAGAGCAACGGCAAAGCTGAGGGAATACGATCATGGGTTGCGAGACAGGACAGCGTAGAGAACGATGATATTGTCCTCTGGCACACATTTGGATTGACCCGTGAGTCATTGGACATCGACGTGCCGAATACAGATGCTGACTTCTCTGCGTTGTTAGATATGTGCCGAGTGGAGGATTTCCCTGTGGTATGTCGACTCAACTCTGAGTATCAGTCATGTATGCTGACAGTACTCATCACAGATGCCCTGCGAAGTCCATATGATCTCCCTGAAACCGTCCGACTTTTTCGAAGCGTCACCTGCTATCGACGTCCCAGCATCGTCACAGAAACTGAACAATTCAACAGCGTATGCGCCTGCCTTTACCCATCAAGGAAACAGAGCCGTTGAAGATAATGCCAAGGCGAATGGATTGAATGGTGGGAAATGTTGTAAATAGTGGTATCGACCGACGCCTCCTTGTGCTGTACTCCTTGTGTTTACTAGTTACATATTCATTTCGTCTACACGGTGATCCAGACATGTTCACTGCAAGAAAACGGTTGACAACATATATTCTAAGTATGAATGGCGTTTTGACTACAATGCGCCTCTGAGCACCCAGTGTTCAGTCGTTTCCTTTTTCGAGGCGCACCGGCAGTAACCGCACACTACCCGATTAGAACCGGTTTCCCAATATCGAGCAGTATCTGTCTCCAATTGATGGCTTCATCATCCGCTCCAGCGTCCGCACGATTCCACGACTCTTCCAGTACCTCCAGCAAAACTTGCAGCTCATCGCCGCATTGAGCTTCAAAGCTCACAACAAGGGAGCGAACAGTGGCTCTTTGTTCCTCTGTGATGGCGTTGGTGCCGGCGATTAATAGGCTCTACAGTGGACTCCATGAGTACTAAGCTGTCTACTTTAACAAGTCTTGCGATGACTTACAGAGTTCAAGTACTCGATCTTGTAATTTGATGCTTCCAGGCACAGCTCCAATACGCAGTCGACGCTACTCTGCACCACTGGATCGGTCCTGCCGGCTTCGTATACTTCTTCCATTGAGATGTTCAAGGAATGCCACAACGCAAGACTCCCCAGCTGGACCCGCGGGCTCATCTGGATAGTAGGCAAACGGAACCGCCATTCCAGTAAATCCGTTTGCAGGCGGGATGCTGCTTCTTCCAGTTGGAGAAATTCACAAGGTACCGCAGGCAGAGGCGATGGGGGTGCTAATGATGATGATGATGCTGCTATTGGAGAATTCGAGCGCCTTTTGATGAATCCCCTGCCGTGTCGCCGATCTAATTGGAGCTTGTCTGAGACCACGTTCAATATCTTTGCCTGTAGCGATACCAGACCACGATGCACGCCCATGTTTGATTCCACTGATTCCCACTGTCCGCGATGGCGTTTCGGATGAGCGCCAGGTTATCTGGGGATTGACGATGTCCCCGAACGTACCTCTCTTGAGCTTGTCTCGCTTGAACTCATCGAATCCAAGTCTTCCCACCACTGATCGCCTTCGTGCCCGAGTAGTACCGTCTTGCTACCCGTACACATCGCGGCTGCAACAGAGGTAACAACAAACGAGTCAACCACTAGACGCAACGGGTGATCTGTATGAAGCTTGAAAAAACGTACCCAACATATCCGTCGTCGCAATCTGTCCAACGACCGTACTCAACGTGACGAACGGCAGCCGCGGGTCTATATTCCCCTGAGACACGTTCAGCTGTGGATCTCTTGAACGAGGTTCGGAGAGGATCTTTGAGCAACCCCCACGCGAGCGAAGCGCCGTCATAGCGAATCGATGTATCTCGATCCAATTTCGCTTGGCGCCCAACACCTGCTCCGAGAAACCCACAGATTCAATAAAGGTCACTCATTTCGCCCGTGCACACGACTGGTTGGGAGCTAGTCGATTCGGTATGGTACTCACAGCATCGCACAGCAAGATCGCAGAAGCAGCGAGAAACCGATCGTTTGTTACCTCCCTCTCTATTGCCCTCGCCTGCCGCAGCGCATTGAGCGAGGCAGACTGGTACCGCGCTGCCGAGGCCGTTGTTTCCGCTGCTAGAGAAGCTTGGTCTGGGGTTCTACGTCGCAATCTACGGATTTATCGATCAGCGACACGAAGCACGAACGACGATTGGGTGAAGGAATTGAGAAAGATGGCTTGTGTTGGCGGACGTACGAAGCTAAATGCGTTGCGCCTAGTGCCAGACAAGCGGACCGAAGCGCCAGGGCTGCAAGTGGTGCTTCATCGCATGGAAGTAGAAAGAGCGGAGCGAGCCATAACCATGGATTATCTTTCTCTTGCACGACGATGATTGACAGGGAGTAAGTGAGACAGTGGTGGATCTATTCCCTTCCAAAAAGATCAGCCTCTCGTACATCGTCCTTGTCAAGTGAAGACATACGTACAGCCTCGAGATCCTCTTCTTCCCCAAACTGCATCCTCAAGAAATCCGGAGGCGCAACAGGACTAGCAAACCAACTACTCATCCTCGTTTCCCTGCATATCGCACGGATGTAGGCCGCGTTGGAGGCCATTCGCTGTTCTTCGCGTTGTTGTTGCGTTGCACTGGAGCAAGAAGACGATTGACGTGTTGCAGGTGCGCGGGTGGTGGATGTCGATGGGACTTGGGTGGAGGGTGAACGTATATGGGAGGATGGGGCGTCTGTCCAGGGAGGAGAGCTAGGGACACCGGTTGATGCATTTACGAGATTCTTCTGGCGCTTATTGCTGCTGGTTGATGCTGACGCCGACGCCGAGTCGTAATGTCGCCTACGCAATGCCGACCTGTTTTCATGGACATTGAACGCCTTTGCCTCCGGGTACACGCACTACTAGGCAACCCAACCCCATATCAGCGCTGCAAGAAGAGAGATTCTCCTTGTGGGATAGAAAGAAGACGGTAGTCGGTCACCTACTTACATCTGCCATGTATCTCACGCAGTTGCCGCATGATGGTTGGAGGTGGTCGCATCGGACTCTTCGCCCGCGGCAAACAAGGCATCCTGTTTTGGTGCGTGTTTTCTTTTGTGTGGGAGGGGGGGCGGTGGTGAAGGTTGTAGGCATTGGTGTGTGGTGATTGATTGATGGGTGGTGGACAGCGTATTTGGGGACTGAGGTGTTTTGTGATTGAAAGATTTGGGCTGAACACTTATTCGCAAGAAGAACTGGTTGGTTGGTTGCAAAGAAGCTTACCGGCACGGATTTCGGCTCTGTGGATCTGCATCCGCTTTCGATATCTTATCTTCTTTGCATCTTTGACTAATGACACGTCAGGGTCAACCAGCTTCTCCTTTTTTGATGCAGTGCAGCTTGCAGTGCTCTATCCTGTTAATGCGGTCCGGTCAGCCAGCTTTCACGGCAACGAAGATATAAGGTCTTTTCAACTCGCTCTAGGGTATTACGCATGCACAACTCCAAGAGTTGAGCGGTTAGGCAGGGCCAGATGGATGCAAGATGAGCGCAATTTCATTTTCTCTCCTGTCGTCGCGAGGGATACAGACCACGTTTTCGCAACAATATCTCTCAATCCAACCCAATGACTACTGATAACTACCTGGTCCGTTATTGCATTAGGTCATCTTTCATCTTCCATCCCAAAGCTTGTTGACGAGCTATTAGATAGAGTACATTTCCGACGTTCTGTAAATAAATAAAAGGGCCCTCAGCTGGGCCCTCCTCGTGCTTTGAAAACACGCGCGACGGGAGGACGGGAAGAAACGCGTCAATGCCATTTACGGAAATTAAACCTGGCAGTGCTGTACACTCTGGCCCCGGTTCATGTAGATTCTTGCTTTGCTTTGCTTGCATACTTGCTTGATTTCGTTTCTTGGTTTTTCATTTGCGACGAGATATGTGCGAGTTAGTAAACCTCCTCAGAGTATAGTTTACCTGGACAACCATCAAGACAATTGGCTCAACTTGAGCGGGCTACACCAATCAACCGGGCCGTATTCTCACCCGTTCACTCGTTTCGCGTTTTCTTGCAAGCTTTCCTTTTCGCTTTTCCCGGTTGGATCCCGTCAACGTTCGACAACCGTCAAAACGTCGCCAACGATACCATTGACGGCTTGAGCAACACGGCAAGGACCAACAAGGATAACAGCAGAGGTCGAGAGAGGCATGCCGAGTTCCTCTATCTGGGGTCACTCCCATACGTTGACTGCACCTTCGCCGACCCATGGGAAAATGGCTATACAAGGGAGCAACAGCAGTAGTCCATTTTCTCACGACCACAAGCAACAGCAATACTACCAGCAGCAGCAACAGCAACAGCAACAGCAGCAACCACAATTCTACTCGCAACATACTCGGATACCTACCTCAAGTTCCACCTCGAGCATACCGTCCGCGTCGGAAAACGCGTCAATGTCTCCAGGACCAATCAGTGCATCCGTTGCTAGTTCAAGCGGAAGAGGAGCACACGAAGGGTCGTCGGTGTATTTCAGCGCTGCTTCGAGTTTATCCGGTGGGAATGGAGGCGCAGGCGGAGAAGCTGCAAGTGAGGTGGACCTTGCAGGGCGGTCCAGGGAGGAAGAAGGATTCGGCATGGGTCGAGGTTCGAATGGTGGAGAGATGAGGATGCCTCTTGATCTTGAAGACGATGACAACCAGCACCAGCAGCTCCACCACTCGCATGGACACAGCAGCCAACTATCCTCTGCCAATCCGAGTATCAATTTATTTCAACTCTCGGATAACCAAAATAACAACAACATCGTGAACCCATCCTACCTCCTCCCTCGCCAAACGCAACCCGTTTCCATACCCTTCACTTCCCCTGATCACGGACGTCTAGCAGCTGCACCCGGAACGAGTGGAACAACCACGACTACAAATCCGGCAGCAGCCGAGAGGAGAACAATGTTACAGCAACCCAGTCCTACACGTCGTTCCGCCGGACCAACGACGAGTGCCGGCACCTTCAACACCAACAACGAATCTGGATTATCGATTTCCCCACTTCCTTGGAACCGGAGTTCCGGTACCGGCTCTTCTGTGCAGAATAATAACGGAGGAGGAGGAGGGCAAGGCACACTCGGCGTGCATCATCATGGTTACAGGAATGGGAATCAGAACTCGGGCGCAGCGGCGTATGATAGGCCTACGAGTGCCATGTCCGGTCGCGGGTATGCGACGACCGGGTTCGGAGACCGAGAAGGGATGATCATGGGTTTGGGAAAAGACGGTGCAGGACAGGGGAGTAGCAGGGATAATTCGAATGCGACTGGCTTGCAGGGGATTGGGATTGCCAGAGCGGAAAGTCCTGCAATGGCCGTAAGTGGCCTGCCTCTTTCTATCATCTTGAACTTGATACCTGAAAACGGGACATTCCGGAGATCACTAGCAATTAACGCACCCTTTTGTCTTGTGTTGAGCAGGAATTGATTGCACGGGTCGCACGAACAGAAGCAGCGCTCGCAGACCTGAATCAACAAGTCGCGTCGTTGAACACGCTCGTGAAAGGGCTACAGATATCAGCAACGACAATTCCGAGTCCGAGTCCGTACATGTCGCACCACAACCATGGTAATAACGTAGGAGGAGGAATGATGTACTCTGGTGATATGGGACGACTTGGCGTTCCTGCGATCTCACGACCGGGATCGGTTGCGCCGGGCGGTGGAATGAAATCACCGACTCCGTCTATGGAGAGTCAGGCATCCGCTACACCTACCGGTGCACCCATAGGAGGAACAGGGACCGCGATATCTGCTAGTGGGTTGTTCCGGGAAAACAACGGTGGGAATGGGAACCTCGGTGGACAGCAAGTGGATGTTGCCAACTTGGGGCAGCAGATCGCGGCATTGAGTGCGTCGGTTGCGCAGTTGCAGAGGATGCAGACGACCAAGCAGACGCAGATTCTGAATACTGGTGGCGAGAAGAGGGTGTCGCCGGTTGCTGAGACGACCCGAGGGGAAAGCGGATCGCCAGCCGAGTTTGAAAAGGAGAACGAGGTCGACGTCGCTTACGAGCAGTCTGGAAGATCGGCAGGCCGAGGAGCTGCCGCCCAGAATCGAGGGGAGGGAGAAGCGCCGATACCATGTGAATCGGGGTCATTGCCGATCAACAGTAACACTAGTGCCATGACAACGCCATCAGCGCTATCTGTCACTTCTCCGCTTGGCGCTACTGGGTCACAGCATGATTATTTCCCGCCGATGGGCTCGATGAATGGACGGCCTACGCCGAATGGACGACATTATTCGCAGAGTGGCGGTGCGGGCGCTGGAAATGGAAATGGTCAAGGGCAGCAGCAACAGGCGCTGGGTAATTCGATGCCTGGTTCTTTGGCTCCGCCGACGGGCCGCGCGAGACCGAACGTCGGGAGAAGTGTTTCCAGTAGCATGGTTCTTTCGCAGCAGCAGCAGCAGCAGCAAGGGAATATGCACATTATGAACGGGCACGGTTTCAACGATTGGCCACATGGCGGTAATAACGCCAACAACAACGGGAATGGCATGAAACTTGGTCTTTCCGGAAACAATGGGATGATTACTCCTGGACTGAGTGGTGGTCCGAGAGATCGAGGGGACCCACCGACGCCTGGTGGTACCGCCGGCGGGCCAGCGGGTATCATGGTCTCTAAATGGGAACATTTGCCGCTAAGCATGGATCTACAACGTCAAATCGTGAAATACGGGATCGGTCCACCGAACAAGATTCAAAGCCGAGCATTGCCGTTTATGCTTCGAGGATCGGATATTATTGCTCAGGCGCCGCCAACGCAGGAGCGGATCATCACGTATGTCATTCCGGTCGTGCAGCTCTGCTTGGCTCTTGCGAGTATGCAACAGCAACAAGGACAACAACAGCACGGGTACAAGGGACCTTGTGCGATCATTGTCACCACAACCGTTGATCAAGCTACACAGGCACACAAGCTGGTGCGAGATATCGGTGCGCCGCTGGGCATTCGTTCTGGGTTGGCTGTGGGTGCCTCTGGTGCAGATATATCGGGTGACTTGCGAATGATGCACCAAAACAGTATTCAGGTCGTCGTCGGGACCCCTGCGCGACTACACGACGTGTTTGTCAAGTATGCAGGCAACGGCGGGCTGCCCGGCGCAGAAGTCAGGATGCTCGTTCTCGACGAAGTGGATCAACTGATTGCGCGAAACTTGTACGAAAACGTTAGTGGGATTGTTCGACTTTTACCCGCCCCACGAACGAAACCCAACAACAATCCGTCGGGAGGGGCAGGCGTGATAGGGACGCCTGCCGCATCCAGCTCGTTTGACCCCAACGTTCAATCACCATTTTACCCGACTTCGCCGATGCCGTACTCGTCTGCTCCCGGAAGCGCAGCGCAGTCCTCGAGTGCAAACAGACCTGGCAACGGTTCGGGTATGCAATTGTCTGTCAACCCCGAGCGGCAAACCTGTATATTCTCAAACACGATCCCGACCGACGTCATCAACTTTTCGCAATCCATTCAAGTTCGGGAGCCCGTTCGAGTTTTGGTGAGACGTGAAGGTGGACCCGGTGGCGCCAACGAGTCTTCCACGGCTGGGAATCTGCGACACTACTACCTGTATCTGGCACTCGCTAGCGGTGCGTCGGGTCGAGCGGTACGAGACGCATCTTCCGGTACGGGTCCAGGTACGATTGGATCTGGCCGAGGATCGCAAAGGCAACCAGATGGCGAGGCAAACAAGGCGAAAGAGTACAAGCTCGAGGCGTTGGCGGATTTGCTGCAAGAGTATCCTTTATGGCAAGCGATCATTCATGTTGGATCGCAAACTACCATGGAGGCTGTTTTGGTAAGTTACCCATGCCGTGTCCGCCCTAACATGTATTAACGGTCGACTATCTGTACAGTCTAAACTTGCCTCTCGACAACTGGAAGGTATCGCCTTGACACAGGATATGCCCACGCAAACGCGTCAAGCCACCTTAAACAAGTGGCGACAATCAGCTCAAGTCGGACGTGGTCCTCGTTTCTTGATTGCATTCGATGTTGTCATCAAGACACCCGAAGTCAGCCAATGTCCATTGGTCATCAATTATGGTAAGCCTTCATCTTGTCAAGCTCCATTCATTGTCCTTGACTTTTCGTCTTTGTTTTCAAGATCTACCGCGAAGCGTCGAAGGGTACGCACAACGTGTCGCGCCTGCTCTTAGTGCCAGCAACAACAGCAACGGACCGACCAACCGCCGAGGGATGAACGATCTTCAGGCGCCAAGCGTGATCCTGAACTTTATCCAGGCTGCCGGAGGCGATGTGGAGATGCTGCGGTCTACAGAATGTGCTTACAGGTTCAAGGTGTGTGTGTGTTTTAGGTCCTTGCTCAAAAGTTTCACTTACACCGCTCTTCCCACAGTGCTCGGAAGTCCCTTCTTCTTTCCGAGATCTGTTCTAAGCAGTACAGCAGGGAGGGGTAATGTCCTCCCAATGTCACCACCATGTCAACAAACATTTTCCGGGATCCGACCATTGTATCTCTTACAAGGCACGCGAAATCAAGTCTCCAAAGCGACACATGTATCCGATTACACCGGTTTTTCGAGGCGCGTCATATGTACTATCACACAGCAACAACAATCACAACAAACCGCACTTCCAGATGTTTTGCGCTTCTCAGGTGGAACTACATTGCATTTTTCTTTTGGGTTTTAGGCTCGTATGGAGTGCGACAACGATGGGATATGTAACTTTATTATTATTGCCTGAGCTATGCATGAATACTGTCAAAATTCGGGTATTGCGCATGCATCTCATTGGAAGTCGTTTGCCTCTGATCTGATCGTTGGACACGGCTGCAACGCGGAGGGCGGGATACGTTCTCGACTTGACATGATTTTTTTTTGTGATAGGTTTCAGTCTCGCTGTCTCGCTCTCTGGAAAATAATTTGTATACAACCACACTCATCGCCGGATACCCTCCCTCCTACCTCCCTACCAGGCCGGGCTCAACCCTCCAGAACCCGCCTCAACCCATCTTCATCAACAAGCACCGCGCCCCTTTCCCGCATACCCGCCAACGCCTTTGCCGAATCATCTTGATTCACTCCCCGAGTAGCAGGCGTATACACAAACGTCTTGAATGCCTTTTCCCCGGGTGAGTGGGTTGAAGGGTAGGAGACTGCGGAGAGGGTTGTTTGCGCGACGCTGTCGAGCGGAGCCGAGATGCGAATAAGGGATGATGGATAGGTGAGTAAAGAGGTGCATGTGTTTTTTGGGTTACTTTCTACAGGGATGATGGGGCTGGGAGATGGAGGGCAGTACAGGAGGGGACCGTACCAGTAATCCGTCGCCAAGCCTACGACAATGCATCGTTTGATACCCTTTTCGAGCAGATAGGAGCCTATGTCGGGCCCGGTAGGCTTTGCTTCGTCTGTGCGCTGCGAGGGTACCAATGGGATAGACAGAAGGTGGTGGGTCAGTTCGAGAAGGGGGAGACGCAGATGCAGATGCAGGGAAGAGGATGAAACGTACGGCGAGTGGATTTGTAGAGTCTGTGACGACAGACCCTTCAAATGCTGAAAACGCATCAATGTCCTTGTGGTAGCCCTACCACCCCGCACCACAAAAACGTATATCAGCCGATAGAACCCACCCCTCCCTTGTTCATATCCATGGAATGCAACTTTTGTATACATGTTGTCTGTGTTGATACTCACTTTACGAACGACCACTAATTTCTTGTTTGCAAGCCAGGGTTTTAACCGTTCTTGTAACCCATCTTCAATCTCCGCGCCGGGCGTTCCTGGGACCTGTCATAGAAGAAACGCATCAGAACAAGAAAGATGAGCAATTGATCAGTTCGAAATCTGGGTGTGCCGTGTGGGAGTACACATTCCTCCTGCTCTGGCGGTTGAAGGAAAGAGGCGAAGACTCACACAATGGTCTGGCCAGATGAACATATCCCTCATCGCCGTCTGCTCGCCGCTTTTAGTGGTCCCAGAAGAAGCAGAAATCTGGATCTTGGTGTAGGGTTTCCCATCCTGATGGGAAGAAGCGAATGATACGTGTCCGGGAGGGTGCCAGTCCTACCATGCACAAATAACAAGCAACAACCCGGGGTAAACAGATGCCTCACACTCTCCCGATGCACAGTCAACGAGGAAAACGGGATAACAAAAGCGAACCTGTGTGACCACGACGATATCCCATTTGCTTACCCATTCCTCATCAGACAACAACTTGTAGATGGGAGGTAAGATCTCTCGTCCGTCCGGGACTGCTAGACTCCCCGTGGGTGGTAGGAAATCATTTTGCACGTCTACGATGATGAGTGCTGTTGGTTCGTGAGGCATGGTCGTTCGGGTTTGAATGTTTGAATGCAGTAGATATAGGGTAGTTTGTCCCGTGTCAGGGCGATTGCTTGGACTATATAGGAACGAACCAAGCTGAGTGATGACAAGCTGACTGACCATAGTGTAAGAGTAATGCTGACGTTTCATTATTCTCGATCATTCAACCCCTATTCATGCACATGAACGGTATTGATATTATTTGCATCCGCGTGGTCGATCGACTTTAAGCCTGAATTTACTGAATTGTTTCGTCTGGCTCGTCGTTGATTGTGAAAGTGAAATTCCTTTGAATGAATAGATTTCTATCACAGGATATTGTTCCAAACTCGAGAGAAACATGGCGTCCTCTTCTTTCCAGCTGCTATCCATGGGAGGCACAAGTTTTAATAAACGTAAATTCGAACGGGAGCATGCGCTGTTTAACAAGGTGAGTCGGATCATGCCGCACCATATGTCCTGCGGCGTTGCTTGATCTATCATGTCCTGTGTACATGTGTACGGAATAGAACGGCTCATCCAGTAAATCAAACAAAACAACAACTTTACATCAACCTTCCGCAGCGGTACATTCAGATCATCTCCCAACGGAACTCGATTTCTTTGCCTCTGCTTCGGCTTCTACATCCACCGCAGCCGACCACGCATCACAAAAACCTTTAAACAAGAGGAAACGAGGACAAGACCCGAAACATCCGGTGGAAGATGATGAGGATGATGATCAAGGATCTGAAACGAGCTCTTCTTCCGAGCTGGAAACCTCCTCTTTGCCCGCGCCGCCTGTTCAGAAGATCTCGTTGTCAGGTCCTATACCTCTCCCCAGGTCCTACACTACGTTCTCCGACTTGCTCCCTTCTTCTTCTTCTTCTTCCTCCTCCTCTGGCTCCTCCGTCGCCATCGTCGACCACTTACGCTTCAACCTCCGAAACCACGGGATCCACCACTTGTGGGGTGTTCAAGGCGCCGTCGCTGGTGCGATGATGGATGACAAAAGGAGGGACGTGATGGTCATCGCCCCCACCGGTTCCGGAAAAACATTGTCCTACCTCTTGCCTCTACTCCTCCGACTCGGTAAACCTTGTCGTTCCGCTTACAAGCAGTTTACACGCGGCGACGCGGCCACGCCGGGGGAACAAGGAATCCGCTCGGTCGTGATGGTACCAACGCATGAACTCGCTGTGCAAATCTATAACGAGGTCCTCAAGTTGTGCGAGGGACAACCCTGGCGTACAATCTTGTTGGAGAAATCGACGGAAAAGGCGGTAGTTGATTCCAGTACGAGTGAGGAGGGTGCTTCGGCGTGTCTTGGCATCGATGTTTTGGTCGGGACGCCGGAGAGGATGCACAAGTTGGTTGATGAGCGTGGATTGAAGCTACACGAGTGAGTCCCTCCGCCAGCCACCAATCGTTCCTCTCTCGCCTGACTAATTCGCCTGCCATTGTGAAAGGACCCGCTACCTAATCCTCGACGAAGCAGACCGCCTCCTCGGCTCTGATTTCCTGCCGCAAGTTCAACCCGTCGTGGAAGCATGTACAAACGCCACGCTGCAAAAGTGTTTGTTGAGCGCGACGATGGAGGCGGGGCCCGAGGCGGTGGGGAGGTTATGGTTGCGTGATGGTGGGGTGAGGATCGTTGTTGGTCTCAAGTGAGTTCTTCTCGTCGCTGTTTTCTTTGTTTGGGAAGGTTGGGCGTGTGTGTGGATGGTTTATGCTCATTCCGGCTTGGGGAAACGAGTGTAGGGACGCAGCAACAACAACCGTCGACCAGAAACTCCAGTTCTGTGGCTCGGAAATCGGGAAACTCATGGCCCTGCGTAACGATATCGCCTCTGGCCTACTCCCACCACCGGCACTAATCTTTGTGCAATCGATCGAACGGGCAGACGATCTGTTCAAGGAGCTAGTGATGGATGGCCTGCGTGTTGGGGTTGTTCATTCGAATAGGACCCGGGCAAAGCGTGAGGAGGCCGTAAGGGGGTTTAGGGAGGGTAAGATCTGGGTGTTGATTGTTACCGAGTTGATGGCCCGGGGGCTGGATTTCAAGGGCGTCGAGGTGGTTGTGAATTATGGTAAGCGTCTCGTGGCTGGCTGGCGCTGCAACGTCTGTGGACTGATACGCACGGCGACGGGGTTAGATTTCCCGCAGACCGTTCAAAGCTATATTCATCGGATTGGACGAACTGGACGTGCAGGTAGGACAGGGCGAGCGATCACGTACTTTACGCTCGAAGATGGTCCCTACCTACGAACGTAAGCCCCACATCTCGATGTCGTCAATTTTTCTACCATGCTGATAATCCTTGTTAAACCACTCTCCAATTCAACCTCACACCCAACTTGTACGTCGACAGAATCGCAAACGTCATGAAAATCTCTGGAGCACAAGTCGAGCCGTGGATGCTTGACATGCCGAAACCGAGCAAAAGCCTGAAAAAGCAACGAAAAATGAAACCTGTCGAGCGTAAAGAGGTTGGTGGAGGCGGGAAGAATCCGATTAAAGGCGATGACAAGCGCAAGCAGTGAGTCTCGTTATCTCGTTTGGTTTACCTTTGGCTTTCCACGTGTGGTATGGGCTGATGCGTTCTTGTTTGCGGTGTGTAGTGCGATGATTGAGGCTTCGATGAAGAGGAAGAGCAAGGGTACACATGTCACTGGTGGTAAATCGGCGGGAACAAAGGGTTCCGAGCCGGCGTTACAGATAGATATGGACGAGTAGTCGTGTGGTTCTCGATTAGTCTTGATAATTTGCTATTCACATGTTGTCCGGTATCAATGCTTGACGCTACTCATACCCCGTACATATCCCTTGACAACCACATCGACACGCCTTCATTCCACAACCAAGCCTTCCTTTTCCGCCTCTGTCGGCGTCTTCAGACGCAGGCTCAATGCATGCAATCCCATCTTTTCAAACTCGTCTTTAAGCAATCCATTCACGAGCCGGTGCCGTGCGATCGCGGGTTTGCCGATAAAGTCGGGTGAGGCGAGGATCACGGTGAAATCTGAATGCAAAAAGGGCGCGTTTAATGTCGGATTCGCTCGAAGAGAGGAAGTCAATGTGAGGTGGATGGGAAGGGCAAACTTACGGGTCTCGCCGTTTCCGCCTCCTTGTGCTCTCATTGCTGAATGGTGTGCGTGTTTTGAGGAACTGGTCGTCGTGCAAGGAATGAAACAGTCAGTCACGCCGTTCCTCCATGAACCCAGAATACCCTGTAAAATACCTACTCATTCTGGATCTTGATATACGTCGGCTTCAAACCCTCTGTCAGCTACAATAAAATCAGACCATCAGCGACCGCCTGCAGACTTTGTAAACCTGGAATCCGACAATACCTTTTGATGGATGGAAATCTCGACGGGTCCAGGGTGGGCCATGATACGGAGTTTTGACCGTGCGGTAGCGGCTGTTGCGGATTGGTGGGCGGAGGGTGCGCTTTGCTGGATTGAACGGATGAAGAGCCGGAGAGGTGAAGTCATTGATTGGCTGGCCGCTCACTAGGGCTCGGTGTGTTCTAGAGACTGAGGACGGACGACGGGGAAGAGTGCAAGATGAATATGAAGATTGGAGTCGTCGACTGATAATCTTTCAGGTTGATTTGGATTTGAAAGAAGAAGCGATCGGTGCAGCACACAAAGTTGTCTCAGGTGAATTCAATCAAAGCGACCACCATGATCTTGCATCTTTTTTGTATGCTGTTTCTTTGCCACTTGGGCTGATATGAGTGGTTCCCCTTGATCAGTGCGAGGAACAGTAACACCATTGCTAGAATACAAAGACAGTCCCCACGCCGACGGAATCACACCGACGCGACTTTGGCCGCTGGGCCTAGTGGAAATCGGCCGGGTGGAAACCTCATCTTGCGGCAGATTCAAGGATTCCAATGCGGCGGGATTTACAGTGCGACTAGCTGTTGGACTGCAAACGGAAAGACAGGATTAGTCGAGAAAGTGGAAAGGAACCCCACATACGTCTCTCGCCTTCCCATCGCTATTGACGGGACATTCACGCATCGTCTGCCACGGCCGACGAATCGTGGATGAGAACCGGCTTGCAGGACTTGGATTATTGTACAGAACATATCATACAACGATAATGGGATACAACTTTTGCTTTCCGAATCTATGGCATTTTGTTTGGTACAACTTGATTTGTTCATTCGGTCATTTTGGACGGCGCACAACCCCTTTTTTCGTTTGATAATCCAGCATTTCCGTTCCGACGTCGGCGTCTTGGTCGAAAGGGTATGATCGCAGCTTCGGGTTGACGGTATGGTATTTGCCGGCCTTTAGGTATATGTTTGAGGGAGGTGGCCGAGGCTGCACACATTCCTATCGCTCCCGTCGGAAAGGATGTTGCGGAAAGATGAACATCGAACGGTGTCGCCCGATCTAATGTTTCTGGTATGTACTGCCCACAAGTCCCTGATGCTGATGCCACGTATTCGACTGCTGATGATTCGTATTCTGCATCCAGGGCCGTTCCTGATGCTGTACACCGCCATTGACGTTGCCGATAGCAGAAGGATGTCGAGACCGGAACGCCGCCCATGGATCTGCAGGGTTACCAGTGGTGGACTGGTGGTTGATGGCGCTCGACGACGTCGTGTGCAGTGGGGCGAATGCATCATGTTCAAAGGCGGAATAGTCGTCGGACTTTGTTGTAGGTGGTGGCGGATGGTGTTGGACGCCTTCCATCCCCGTATGTTGATAATCACCTGCCTGGCCAGGATGGGTGGACGTGCAGCTCGTACCCCATTGTACCTCCTGCCGTGCCTCGGTTGAGCAACTTCCCTCCGCCGACCTTGTCTGATGCGCTGCGCTACCGGATGTCGAACCACGGAAACTAGTCGTGGGAGTCATCATCGGTCTGGTGGGTTTCGTCGCTTGTGCTAATGAATGATGCATATCAGAGCCGAATGAGTGTCTTGACTCTGTCGTTGTCGTTGCGTCTAACGGTGGTTGGTGTGTGAATTGGTAGGGATTGGAATATGCCAACGTCTTGTTCAACTGATTCTGAAAGACGGCAGACATGGCTTAGATGCGACCGTGGACAAAAGATACGTCGAGAGATGACTTGCCTGAAGATTGGATATATCGTACGCTTGTCGACCGACATGCACACTGTGTTCCATAGACGCTACGAGTTCCTCCATTTTGACGCTGTGTGAATTGATTCGAGGTGAATGACTGGTGACTGGCTGATTGCTGGTACGGTTCGGATATGTCGCTCGACGAGGTTTAACGACGAGGTTGCCGCCCGAGCGAGCGAGCGAGCGAGCCGTTAATAATATCGTCTCTCAACCGCTGGATGAGATGATAAGGAAACCAGACATCGGACAATCTCGCGTTTGTGCCTCTTCGCAACTCGGGCGGGCGGGCGCGCGGGCGGGCGATCCGCATACATATGTTGATAGACGTCTATCTCTTCTTTCTCCTGCTTGGATCCGGGTATCCGTGATTATGGTAAATTCAGGCTCCAGCGATCCACCAGCAGGAAGTAGCCCATAGCTCAGCAAGTCCGACTGTAACATGTTCGGTATAATTATTGATGGCCGGGTATATAATCCCGCGCGCCGCCTTTGCCTTGGCCGGAAAGCTCGCACCGTACAAGAGCGTCATTGAAAAGTCTGTAGAGCTGTAGTGATGTTTGCCCTCGCCACTTCACGCCATGTCGCCCTGGGCCCAGGAAAGCACAGGGACAACTCACACCCCAGGAAGCTACTCTGGAATCATGCAAAGTTAAGGGACGACTAACAAAGCTAGTAAAGTTGTCACGCTCTAAAGTGGTCTCATGGGGTCTCAGCTCTTGACTGGCGGGGCAGAAGGAAACTATCGGACCGTGGGTGCGGAATATTCGTCGTAGCACGTCAGCGATGCTGATGAAGTGTTCTAATGAGGGCCAAAGGAAGCTCCAGAGGATTTCCAGCTGCCAGAGGAGAGGCGACAACGGAAATGGGCAATGGAGCTCGCCCCAAGCAAAGTAGGACGCCGATAAGCGTAAAGAGCCGCAGCGGCTGCCGCACCTACCGACACAGTCTGCTTACATAGCTTCGTGCCCTCTCCAGCAAAGTCACAGCACTTTTACATAATTTCCAGAAGATGCCGTATCATTAATATGCTTCTGAAGCTCATGAGCGGCCAGAGGAGGTACTGGACCTATAGAAATTTGCTGAAACCGAAAGTCGGACGTCACTCGGTCGTGCGATTCTGGCAAAGTCGAGGGTCAGATGGTCGTCCGTGTGGTACTGTTTTTTTGAATGGGGCAGCGAGAAGTTGAAAGTAGTAGTCAGCAAATGAAGATCTTGAATCTTAGAAGAAGGGATCGCTGAAGGGGATACACTAGAAAAAGACTTTGTCTACTTCCGTTGTCGCGGCGGTACCTGATCGGTTGATCGGCGATGTTCAGCCGGCGGCAAGTAAGTGGCAGCAGCGCAGAGCGTAGCTGCTGCAGCTTAAATACTGTTAGCTCTTCCGTCAGAATAAGCTTCAGAATAGTTCAACAGCTAGTCCCGCTAAAGATAAGCGAACTTCGGCTATTCAATTCAGTATTCAAGCTAGACGTTATCAACCTTGTTCGGGGGAATTAACGAGGCTCTTCCTGCAAGCGGCAGATGTTGCAAATAGCTTTGCAAATGCGGAACGAGATCGCCCTCGCTCTGAAGTATCACTTGAGCTATCAATCACCTTCACGGAAGCGGGGTCAGCCAATAGCCTGTCAGCTAGGCGGTCCGAAGGGTGCCGAACGATCTTTTCGCAAGGTGGACGATAGCGATTCGGGTTTGTGCCTTGTCGGACCCGACTGTTGCGGGTTCGAGCTACGAAAATGACGTATGATATGATGGTACATCCTGGGTCTTGCCCAGAGTTTACAGGTATACTCCCCTTGCGTCTACTTTTCATCCTTTGTTGTTAAATACCTAGTAGAATCTCGTCAGCGGTCGACCAAGAATCGGATATTGCGTATGAACTCACATGGCACTGGCAAACCGTTTCCACAGACGTTTCTCGGACGTCAATCTCTTCGCAAAGTGAGCGTAACTTGGAATAGTCAGATCCGCCAGATGGTACGGGGTTATACTCTTCAACCCTGCTTTGAACTTTGTATAAGGGTCCTGGTCGTCTTGGTCGTGCCCCTTTAGTGTTTTGTTATCGTTCGAGTCTGCGAATCGGGAAGCAGCTTCTTCCCGCTCAACAAACTCTTGGTAACCCGGTAACAAGTGCCAAGGTACCGGCTGTCTGCCCTGTGCGTCCCCGTCGGTACCGTTCCTGCCACCCCGCAATAATCCTTCGGGAGAGTACGTTGCATACTCAATGATCCACTTCGGTGGGGAATGCGTTTGCTCGTCCAGTCCAGGCAGATAAAACTGGGTGTATCCAAGCGGCGTAAAGAGCGTGTTGGCTCGACTAGGCGATTCGGGCGAGAAATGTCGCTCTTTCTGTCGGAACTTGCAATGCGGTTGATCCTCGTGTTCTGGTTTGTTGCAGTCGTTCTTCTTCTTCTTCTTCTTACTATGTCGGTGTCCCGTTTTGCGTTTTCGCGTAGTCGGGAGAACTGTCTGGCTTGACATATCTGGTCCAGCAAATTCCTGTTCGTCGCCAACGAGACCATCTTCGTCGAGCTTGAGACCTGTAACGTTGTAACTAAGCCGCGCGAACAATCAGTCATGAAGGAAAATACCCGACGACCAGGATAAAACTTACTTGTAAACTCGAATACCTGGCAAATAGGTTGGAATGACACTTGGAGAGACGTTGATCACTGTGTAATCCTCCAGCTTCATTTTGTTGACTTTGGGCATTTCACCGAAATCCTTGTATAGTGCCTGCTGGAGAGCTGTGTCGAGGTTCCGACCAAAAGATTTCTTTCCTTGATCAAAGACGGCCGCCTTTGCTGCCTTTTCTGCAAACCCGGTTGTTTCTTCGAGTTCGATTACGTCAATGAAGAAGAAATGGTCGACGTTTCTATGATGGCGGAATTCAGTAAAAGTCATGACGAGCGGTGTTAAGAATGTCGATCTTACTGGTGTCCGTAAAGGTGCCCGACAATCGTATCCTGATATCGCAAAGCCAACTCCCCGTAACGAAGATACTATTGTGTTTCGCTCATTCAGCGTCACTATCCCATAGGCATACGTAGACCACACGACTACTCACGCAATTGTCGAAATACACGCCCAAATGCGGAGGAACGTGCCCCGTCAACCAGACCTTTGGACAGCAATGAAAGTGAGCAGATGTCTGCATCAACTCTGTCACACAGACTTACTTGCATGCCGCGTTCTCTGAAGCTATCAAGTTGCACCTCGAGCCAATCGAACTCCAATGCGCCGGGCTCGTCTGATCCGTCTTTACATCCATCAACCGCTGTCAAGTCGGACGCCAGGTATTAGTATCGTCGATCGTCACTCCGAGAATTCGTATTGAGCAAGCTGTCGCTTACCTTTATTGGCATCGTACCAGTAAATCGTGTTCAAGCTTATGACTGCAAGTCTGTCGGGTATGACCTCTGAGGAGTAATAAGCTCCTCTTTGGAAGATATGGTATTCTTCTGCAGGAATAAAATCGCTCCATACACTGAAAAAGGTGGTGGATCAGCATTCGTCGAGTCGCGAATGCGCTATAGGGAAAAGCGTAGCCTACTTGGAGAATTCGTTGGTGACGGCATTTGGTCCAGGTTGCAGAATGTTGTGCGCTTCAAATGGAGCGCGTTAGTGACCGCCAAGTCAAATACCAATGCAATACATGACAACTCACGCCAAATGTCGTTGTTTCCTAGAAAACCGAGCGGGTTTATTCAGAAAACGCACCTTGGTCGCTGCACGGCACTACTTACCGATACTGGGAACAATGACAACGTCCTCTCCAAACGTTTCCCGCATTTTGCCCGTCATCATCCGATTTAGCTCGTAAATCTCCTTTGGCGTTCTCGGTATCTCCCGATCAATGTCATGCCTGTGAAAAGGAACCTTCAGTACTGGACAAATGATGGGGAATGACAGGAGTGGACATTCACCTAGCGTTGTCTCCTGTCCCTATCGTATGTGGAGAGAGATTATCATTATAGTGCGTAGACGAGAGTCGGCGATGGCTGAACTTACAAACGACAAAGTCAACCTCGTTTGCCCATTCCTTCTGTAGCCAGTCGAAAGTCAAGTTGACAAGAGACATTGGCGAATCACAATCCCTGGAGAAGCGGCACGTCATAAATTTGAAAGTTGAGCATAGAAATTGCCTGGTTGCGGTGCATCATGAACGTACGAAAGACCACTACCCCATTTTCCAGCACCCTCCTGTTTTTTGTCCTTCTTGTTGTTGACGTTTACACCAGTGATATTTGTGTATTGCGAGATGGAATTGCTACTACCGACACCACTCGACATCTGTAAACTTTCGGCGACGATATCTTCATCTGCAGTACGGTGACAACCAGAATCAAAGCTTCCACCAGTCACATAGTGAGGGTCGGGGTGGAAGTCAGTGATGTGGATGAATCGACCTTTCAACACTGTCGTAGTTGATGGAAAGCCGTCAATTAGCACAACAGACCGTACTCCGTCGAGCGTCGTACTCGCCTCTCTCTGGTTCCTCCTCCTCTTCTTGACCCTCCCAAAGATTGGCTTTCGCTTCAGGAATTCGTTCATCTGCTCGAATCATGAGATTGTCCAACGCACCGGAAAAGCTGTTTGATGCGGCATGACGCTGAAGCTGTTCCAACGAGTCGGGCGGTAGTTCCGTGTGTTTGGCCAGGGAGTACCTTAGGAGAAGTAGTGTTGCTGTTAATGGAGCCTTCATGTTGAGCTCGTAATACGCATGCGTCCTACGAATATGACGGCCTGTCAAATTTCACCTGTTTGTGTGATTATGTATGTAGCCGCACGAGCTGACGACCTCACGACGCAGACAGTCGGCTTTGGGAGATTTCGTAAACCGATAGAGCTTCTAGCGTTCTGGAGGACCGAGTTGGCCGGTAGAGGTAAAAGGCGAGAGAGAGCAGAGGCCTGAAAGGGATTGCAAGAACCAGAAGAATGATGAACGTGCTTTCCCAAAGAATAGTTATTTAGTATGACGAAACAGCGGAGACGCAGCTGTCGATCACTTTTCTAGTATTTACGCGATTGAATAGCTGATTGAATGAAGCGTATTGTTGTTGCATGAGGAAACAGCTGCCTCGAACACTATAAGAGAAGTAATTTCCTCGTGAAGATTCACAAGGGCATCATATACAGGCTTACAAGTGTAGCAGCTCGTTGACTAATACATCGTGAACAAGATGACACATTATAATCCAACCGCAATCAAGCAAATATCGAATTCGCTAACATCATGTCGTCGTTGTTATCATCAAAAAAGCATATACAAGTCGTTTGTCGTAAAAGGGCACGCGCTGCCAAGTGTAAAGATTAGTGACTCATGCCAACGCAATTGTCGTATTCGCCGTCTTCGATTCGTATTGTAGCAGTAGTATTGTAGTGCTTTCGAGTCGTATTGTAGCAATAGCCTTTCGGAAAGGTCATGTACAGCAATTCGCAGTCCTCATCATCCGCGTTTTCCCCTTGCCCTGGGACTGATTGCCGGGCAATACAGCGGCCCCGGAAAGATCAACTACTTCTCGCGCGCGTCTTGCTTGGTCCATCCGGATTTGGCGACGTTTCAATACGAGTTGCGAAGTCAGAGAGGCAAAGACTTCGATGACACCTAGAGGTAGAGGTTTGTGAATGATTCCGATGTGAGTACAATAGAGACGGCTTATTTCATTGATCAGGATTTACCTTTGCCCGTCTTTGAGGATGTCTCTCCGATACGGACATTGGTTCCGACAATCAGTTTCCCCCACCCGCTCTCATCGTCAACGGCATACTCCACCATCTCTCCCTTTATAGGAGCATTCCTTCCATCACCGGCAGCATCTGCTGAAAATGGTCGCAGGAGTTCCCCGGATGTTCTCCTTAATGCCTTTGCCGCCTCGCTCTCCTCCTGCACTGGCGTGGTCCCGAGCGCGCGCAAGAATTCGTCTTTCGCCTTGTTCATACTCCAGTCTTCGCTTTTACGTCTTGGCATCCCAATCGAGGACGAGGTCGCAGACATCAAGTTGAGGCCCGACGTGGAGCCTGAAGTTGGTAGCTTGTGTGGTGCTGCATTCGTCGTCGTGGATGTAGTAGGTGTATGGGTTGCCATTGGTGAGGTCACAGACATTGCCATCAACGCGGTTGCAGCAGACGTGCTGTTTGCTCTCTGACCAGATGTGAATCGGGAGCCCGGTTGAAGTGTTATACTCGAGGCCAACGCATCCGATTCGTCGTCTTCGATTAACAGAGCCGAATTGGAAGACCGTGAGGTTGGTATACTAAGCAGTGATAAGAAGCGATATCCACTCGGTCGAGTTGTCGACGCAGCGGCAGGTGATAGTGGGGAAGTGACGGTCGGCGAAATCGGATTACCGTTATTACTCGTAGTCGTCGTCGCTGGAGGAAAATCAACAGAGCTTTGTGCCTGTGATCTCGTCATCATCTGTTTCCCACTGCGGAGCCGCTCGACATCCACCTCAGCCTTGTTCCCAGCCCTTACACCATCCAGCGTTGACAAATACCGCAAATCCTCGCCCGTCCGTACACCCAGCCATTCGGCCAACTTCCACCTCGCATACCGCCTTGCAACACGTCTTTTCCCCGTCTTTGCAAGATCGTATTTCGCGCCAACGACAAAGATGTCCGTTTCTTCCGACACTGCACGAAGTTCGTGGATCCAGTCCCGGACGTCTTCGAAGCTTTGCGGGTCGGAGATATCGTAAAGGATCAGGGCAGCGTGTGCGCCTATGTCACAGTTTGAGAGTACGTTAGCGTGTAACACGAGTGGACCGCGAAGGACCATGTCTTTACCTCGATAGTATAGCTTTGTCAAGGACCGATGTTTCTCTACCAACCCAAAAAATAGCATTAACACCCTTTCCATAAGAACTGCTTCATTGAAGCGACTCACCTTCACCACAAGTATCCCATATCTGCAGCCGCACACCTACGCCATCGTGTACGCTCTTCCTTGTAAACAGTGATGCATTCACCGTCGCAGACTGCGGCGAGAAAGAACCTTGAGTGAATCGCTTCGCGAGGGAAGTCTTGCCTACGCCTTATAGATGATTTCGGAGTAAGCGTCTTGTAGGAGCGAAGAAAGGTGAAGGAGGAGAGCGTGGAGGACGTACCTTGCGACCCTAAAAGAACGACTTTGGCTTCTATCACATCGTCCCGCAAACGACTGGTCGCCATCTCACTCTGCCTGCGCGTCAACCCACCCTCCACCGAAACACTCTCCCCGTTGAAACGCCCGCCAGCGGCAGATAATGGAGTACCAGTCGCAAGCGTGGAAATTGTAACGGCGGGTTTAATCTCGTCGTCCTTTTCCTGCATCTTCAATCGACCCAACTCGATGCTCTGACGTGTCGATTGCCTGCGGAGTCGGTACTCGACATCGTGTCGCCGTTGAAAGGACAAGCTATCGTCGTCGTTCAAATCACCGAAATGCGCGGATCTGGGTCTTGGACGGTCTACTATCGGTCGTCTGGCGTGCATAGGTGCGCGGCTTCGACTGTGCTCGTCCTCATCCTCTTCCTCATCACTACTATCCCTCTGTCCACCAACAGCTCGCCGAGCAACCAAAGGTCGATGTACACCTCCTTCAACTCCGCGCAGTTTCGCCTCTCGGCTAGTTTTTCGTAATTTATGGAAAGATTCGTACGACGGGAATTCGAATGTCGTTGGTCGATCTCCTACCTTGCTGCCACTGTTTCCACCGGTATCCGATCCAGTTGTATAATCCGGCGTATTTGATCCTCCTCCACCGGCTTCAACCTGCTGCTGCCGCCTTATCTCATCACCATACGATCTCCTGTTATGCACCTGCTGCACCTTTTTCCTTTGCCCTGATATTGCTGGGTTATTCGACGAGCAAGTCCGTGTTCTACCTTCTCCTACCGCTCTTTCCGCATTATGATGGTGTCCTGTTTTGCTCATTGCGGTTGTCGTCGTAATTGGTGTACTGATTACATTGATCGTATCGTTCAAAGGCGCCGTAGCAAGCGGTGTCTTGCCGCCGCCGCCGCGAGGGAACGGCACGGTTCCTATCCCGTGAGTCATCGTCACTGTAGTCATCGTCGTCGTCATGATTCGAGTTCAGTGATGTAAAGTGTCATGTTCACCGTTGGTCGATATCGACAAGGGCTGATGGCGCGTGGACGATTGTGGTAGAAGATGCCTGAACCATCTGCTCTCACTCAGTAGACTATCCGACCTTGATTCCTATCCTTGCTCTGTTATTGGGATGAACAAGACCAGGCGAGTTGGAAGGAACAATAGGCAAAACGCCTCTCACCCTGACCAAGCCATAAACCTCCTTTGATGATTTGTTGATTTGTTGATCCCTCTATTTGTTTCATGTTATTTGATTCGGACGCCAGTCCAGGCTCAGGCTGAAACACAAAAGCATCGCCGACCGTGCCGCACTTCCGCGCGGGCGCACCCATAGCCAAGCAGGAATACGAAGGAATAAGCTCTCATCTAGCTCATCTACTGTAGGAAAGGTTATCTCTTTCGCCAGCCACGCCACAGATGCTGTGCTACACGTGTTCTATAGCTGCCGCTGTAGCAGACAGGGGCTATACCAGATAGTAGTGGATATACAAGACAAGTTAACAGATACAACCGTGAATAAAGGAAACAACGCAAACAAAACAAACACACGACGAACGAAACCGCACAAAACGAGCCAGAAACCTACTCTGAACTATTATACTTTTTTACTTTTTTTTTCGGCCGAGACATCATCATCATCATCACTCCATTCGACGACCCGGGGATCTACCAACCACCATGCATATCCTGGTGGTGGTACTCTGTTCTCTGCCGCTTACTCGAGCTCCCGCTCATATCCATATCTTCAGGCCAAGCAGAAGCGGGATGGTACGAATGTTGTGTATACGTCTGTGAATGGACATACGAAGAAGAACCAGAGGCGGATATGGGCGTTGCAGATGGTGGGAGTGGTGGTGGGATATGTGAGAGTTTTGGATCGAGCTGCGGATGGTTTTGTCCGTTGCTGATGCCTTGACCATGTTCAAGTCCCGAGGGAGAGTGGCGCTGTGACGGATGATGAAGCAACGACAGGGGATGACTTCTCTGCTGTCGATCGTGTGCCTCCCGCCCTAGTGGTTGACTGTGCCCGTGCATCCCGTAATCCGCCGAAGATGAGGACAGATGCTGATGCTGATGCTGTTGCTGTTGCTGTTGCTGCTGCAAATGGTGATCTGACGGAATGAAATACGATGGTAAATACGGGTTCGGTGGACGCGTGTACGGAACGTCCATCGTTGTTGCGCTTGACGCGGACGAGCCTGCAGCATGTGGTCTTTGACCAGCCGAGGACGCGGTCAGCAGGTCCCCTCCTTCACCGACCCCGGCGAGGTCAGCGCCATCCTCCCCTGTCCTATTTTTCGGTTTCCTCCCGCGTTTTGCTTTAAGCTTTGGTGCCAACAGCTTGTGCAACAGCGGTGTCCCATCCTCGTCCATCTGTCCCTCAGCGGCAGCCAGAATCGCCATTTGTTCACGCTTTCTCTTGCCCGGGCCTCGACGTCGAATTTTCTCGTCGTATGAGCATTCGAGGCCACGCTTGTCGCAGTGTGCACAGGTGGGGCGGGTTCCATCGCATCTGAAGACAACAGAAACAGACTTGGTCAGTCATAACGCAGTGCATGTTACAAAGAACGCGTGACGTACTTGAGTTTCCTTCCGCGACAGAAATGACAAGCAAGTACCGCTTTTTTCGGTTCATCCCCATCCTCTGCTCCGTCATCTGTCACTGTCGTATTCGCCGCTCGGTCAGGCGACTGCGCATTCTCCTCTTCCAACGACATGGACGCCTGAAGGTCATTGGCTTCAGATTTCACCGGTTGCGCAGCCGACGAAGCTGAAGCAGTAACATCGGGTTGACCATGTTCGCCATACGTGACCTCGCTGCGCTGTTGTGTTTCCTGTCCGCTAACGAATTGATGCGCAGCAGGTGCTCTCGATGACTGCACCGCCGCCGACGTCGTCCCTGCTGCATCGCCATCCTCTGCCGCTTGAGCATACGGATTCATCCACGGGACGAATTTGTGAACAGGCTCAACGAGGTGCATATACGGCGGAGCAGTAACGTTGGCAGGACCGCCCACTTCCGATCGCTGAAGGTGGATCGCTGGCCAGTTGTGTCGGGTGTTTTGTGCCGAAGTTTCGAACTGGCTGGTTGAGACCGAAGTGGACGTCTGGGTCCCCATCGGTCCACCAACAGGTCGTACCGTCGATTCTGGGAACGACGCGCCATCCTGCCATCCATCCTGAGGGTTACCCGACGTAAACAGCTGATACAGCGGGCTCTGACTACTAGGCAAGAATGACATTTCCTGTGGAGTAGGGTAGTTTGGGTCGAGCGAGTGGTCACCCCAGTTTTGCATGAACGAAGCTGCTGCGTCATTCGTTGTCGTTGTTTCCGGATCCATCGTCTGACCAGAGTTTGCCAGTTTTGCAGCCAGTAGACGCTGGTAATGCTGTGATCTGTACGGCGCTGGTACATAGGCCGTCTGCACAGCCGGGGGAAGGATGTTGGGAGGCACAACAGAGGGTGACGCGTACGCCTCACATGACGACAAGTCAGAGTAGTGCGACGTGGCACTATGCAACTGACGAAACGTCTCATTTTCGTCCCGCAAGTGGCCAGGCATGTTGTCGTGGACAACAAACGGCTGCGTGACTGAACGTTCCTTGAGGAGTCCGAGTGGATAGGGGTGCAGGAAATTGCTGTTGGTGTCGCACGCCGAGAGATCGTGGCAAGATGGATACAGAGCTGCCTGCTGCAGTGAGCTGCCGATGATGGCAAACGGATTGCTGGATGACTGCTCGAGGTTGACTCCTATCTGTGAGTCTGCAGCAATTTGTTGCTCCTTGGCCGCCAGTTCCGCTTGAAGTTTACGTTCCAACAGATTCTGGAAACGAGAAGAGAACGCGTGTGTACCTTGTTTCGGACGGAGGCCTTGCAACACAAACGAGCCTTCGATCGGATCCAACCCGTCTACAAGTACGGCCAAAAGAGCTTGTTAGTCTTGTTGCGCGTGTATCGACATTGAGATGAGGGAACTCACACTCGGGTGACGAGCAAGCTGGTGGTGGTGGTGGATAAGACAGCGTGTGATGTGTAGAGGAAGTTGCACGATCTCGTGACCGTGCCTGAAAAGTATCAGTGGTAGATTGTCCGGCCCAAAATTCACTCTCGATGGCACGAGCGAGATTGTCAAGTCGTCCAGGTCTGACAGTTGTTTGCTGCAGCGGTGATACTCCCTGCGAAACTGGAGATATTTGACTGGAACTAGATGCGAATGCCGATGTTGAAGCCGTGTTGGAATAGGACCACATACGAAAGGCTCTAGGCTGATACGGTATCTGCAAAGTGGATGGGTAGAATGTTTGACCCTTTGAATATGACGATGCGTCTGTGTAGACTGTTGGTTTACTGCAAGATTCTTGTTCAAATGTCTGCCGCTTCACAAATTAGCCACAGCCTGTGCAAACGAAAGGAAAATAAGATACAGCAAAAACTTACCCAAAAAAGACGTCATAACTCAAGGGCCGAAAGAAAACAGGTGACCGTCGTTTCGTCGACTGACTTTGCAGTAGTTCTCCCAAGGCTTGGAGTGTGTGATACGGCAGGTGTTGTCAACACGTCGTGTAGCAATAGCAATTTGGGGTTGGCGCGTGTTGACAAGTTTTGGACGAATTGATAGACGCAAACTGGAGGCGCAACGATGGCGTTGAGGAACTCCCTGAGCGATGAAGAGTTGAAATTGGTCTGCTCGACGAGGGAGACTTGTCCTTGAGGGCCGTAATGCCAGGCAGGGTGCGTTGGAGGTATCTTTGAAGCTGACTTCAAACAGCCCCGCCTGAAATATCGGGTGATCGAGACGAACTCGTGCAGGGATGCAGGGAAAGAGCAACGTCCACTGGAAACCAACTCTCTTCTGAGATCCGAACTGGTACTGTAGAATATGACTGACTAGCAATATCGTGAGCTGCGTCAGTTGAGACTGTTGAGCAAGGTGAATGATGATATGGGTCAGCGTAATGACCAGAGGCCAGAGGACTGCTCAGAGGACACGAACAACAGCAGTTTGGAAAACTCTCGGAAAAGGCTCAGTCGTCAGTCGTCGAGCGTGGCTGTTACTACCCCTGGACCTGGACTTGGACTAGTTTTACGGCTTGTCGACGAGCTGAGCAAATTGCTGAGCAGTGAGCAGCTAACTGGGCTGCGGACTGGGGATTGGCGCGCGGCCATGATTATCAGATTCAGTTTCTTCTTCTTCTGTTCGCGATGAGACACTCGTTTTCCGCTGAGCTTCCTTCTACAGTGAGAAGGGGTCTCGCATAGACATGCCCTGGGGCACTGTACTTTAGCGCCCTCATACAAAAGTACCGCGGAGCATCTAAACACTACACAAGAGATCGAGCGGTTGGCAGCAGTTGCTGATTGCTGATCGAAGCATATTTACAAGCTAGTAGGAGCTCTAGTAGGAGAGACGGATGTTCCGATAGCTGTTCCGATATCCTCTACAGTACATACATGTTCATCGAAGCGGAAATGCCGCGGTCAAAACCGTAGGCGAAAATATCTGAATAATGACCTTGGAGCTTGGAGCTGATCATGGAAGAGCTACAAGTCTACAAAGTGTCTACAATCCACAATCCACATGGTGTATGGTCTGCAGCACTGAAAGTTGACCGAAAGCCGCTCTCCTACTTGCTGCTCATCAGAACTATTATGAGCAAGTTATGTATGGGCGCAGCTACGGGCGTGCGCAAGCTCCATTCACCATTCATCCGCTTCCCTTCGTAGAGGAGCTGATATTGAAGCGGATTACAGTGACGCTTAGGAACGGCTCGTGGAAAAGGCGTGAGCTGCCACGGGCCACGGTAGGTAGTCTATGAGGATGATTCATTGCAAGAGCTATTCCAAGTTCCAAGTTCCAGTACCACTGGATGTCCGCCTTGAACCAGCTCTTGGCCGGATGACTGAAAGTGAACAGCAGGCTCAGAGATAGACTGCCGGACATATCTTATGGGGTCAAGGGTCCAAGGTCAGCAAAATCCGATTTAGGTGCAGTAGCCTAGCTAGTAGCTAATAGCCTCGTGCGAGGCGCAAGTCTTCCCGCACGCGAGTTTCGATAGCCTTTTTGCACTTTTCTGGTGTCTCCGACACGGACCGAAACATCATCGACAGATCTCTGGGTGGGTAGTCAGCGGGTTAGTCTCCCCAGCTTCCAATCTCTTTGCAGCTGCTCTTGCCACCCGTTTCCCCGCGACTGCGCTCCTCCGGCTGCCGCCCTTTGCCTACAGCGCTCGACCGCGCTTCGTCCGAGTAAGGCCTCTGTAGCAATTTATTAGCGAGCTCAGAGAGCTGTTTCAATAGCTGTTTCAATCAGCTGCTCCTCGACTGTGACAAAACGCAATCGTTCTCGGGGTAGTTACCCATGTATCACGTTGCATCGGTCCCTGGCCCGACCAAGAGCCAATCACAGTTCTTCTTGGTATCTTCTTGTTGAACGCGTCTGACATGGAAACATCGGCTGGCGACACTGGCGACATATCTACAATATCATCAACGCATGGGTTGTCACATTCCGCAGTGGCTTTTCATGGCCCGGCGGCGGATGACGGCAACCCAACACGCCGTTATATGATGCCACTTTGTAGCTTACATTATTGATTTGATCGACTATTTCCTGCTGTGCCCCGTCAGACATGGAGGCGGCGCAGGAACACAATCGCGGTCATCAATGCAACCAAACGTCTGCTCTGCACAAACTGAAAACTGTTTGTTGATGCAACAGCGTGCAAAGCTGCGTGCGGCGACCCGTGTTGGCGTCCAACACGGGTCGCCGGAGGACTTGTGAAGAGGTTATTGTCGATACGAGACAGCTTGTAAGACGTCGGCATTCAACAGGGTTCGAAACTCACAGGCTAGTGGCTAGCTCGCGGCTGTGATAAGTAACCAAGCTAGTAATCAAGGTCATAATAGGTATCTAGGGCAATTGGGCGATGGATGTTCGAAACATGCAAAACTACTTCCACAACGGTACAAAGAGGTTGCCAGTGCTAGCTGTTGGCGGTTACTGCTTGCTCTGCTTGCTGCAACCAGCAGCATCTCAGAACGAGAGCGAGTTATTGAAAATAAAGATAGAGCAAGCGCAATTCATCCATGTAATTCCTAGACGAAGGGGCTCTAGCCACGCCACGCGTACCCACATCCGGTGTTCTTCCCGTCACACGTAATGTGGGAAGCGTACATGGCTGAGCCACTGGGCCATTTGCGTGACTGTAAGACGTCAGGCAATTCAAGGGTCATAGGGCTCCTCATGAGTGCTTCATGCTGTGCTTCCTGGGTGCGTTGCCCGACGTGGCGAAAAGAGAGGAAGAGGCATGAAGTCACCACTCAAGTCATCCCAGTGATCCCAACTGCCCTACAGAGCTTACAGCGTGCAATCATGTCCTCACCGAAGAGACGTCTTGCTGGAAAGCAGGAAAACAGCAGCGGGATCTGCAGCGGGGGTCGGGACAACGGTCGCCACGCATACGCTTCGTCGGGCTAACTATTCGGAGCGGGATCAATGAAGATGAATATCACTAAATATCAAATTGGACATGGGGAGCTACATGGGGGGAGCTATGGGGAGGCTACATGGGGTCACGACCTGGCTCACAAAGAAGGGAAAGAAAAGCCGATAACCTGATGAACCGTCGATCGGTCCTACGCACGGGGTTGTACAGATATCCCGCACCCACAAAAGGCAACTCTGTAGGCTCAGCTGTAGGCTCCAGCTACAGCCCGCCACGTCGCTGCTGCCTGTGCTGACGAAATTGATTGATTGCGATTTGTTCTTCATTCAGATCCCGAAAGCTGCTCAATTTGACGGCCCAAGGAAAGCAGGCTAGGAAATTTAGGAAAGCAGCTCCAAGGAAAAGCCAGGGAAGTACTCCAAGGAAAGCCAGGGAAGTACTCCAAAGAACTGCACCACAAAGCCGAGGGAAGCCACCCTCCTAGTCAGCTTCCTGGGCACTTCCTCCGACGGAACCGTTACGCGCGTTTTGCAACAGTCCACCCCCCCACCCTTCTTCTCACCGCCCGCACACTTCTTTCCCATGATCCACGATCTCGTCGCCTTCTATGCGGCGTGGTAGCCATGTCGGGAGCTATGCGAAGAGTTCTCGTTTGCCAACAGAAATAAATGCCAATAGAAGAGGTAGGGGGGCCCTTTGGTAGGATTCATTCTGTCCGGGTCGTCAACGGCGCCCCCAACGGCCTCGTCGAGAGTCGAGAGTCGACAATCCTCTCCACACACACACACACACACACATCAATGCAATCCACCCGATCGAAAAGCGGACCGCCCACCCGTCATCCACCACAACCAGGTAGCTTAAACCCGGGTCTTTCCGTCGATCCTCGCAACTCGTGGCCTCCCTCGAGGCCTTTCGCACACCCCACATCCCCTGTGCCGGAAATGACCCTGATACTCTGTGATGCATACTCGGGAGTGGTTGATGAGGCACTTGTGGTCGACGACCGACAGCGGAACGGATGTGATAGAGCTCGGGTTGGTGGGGTGGAATGGCGAGGAGTAGGAGACGGGTGTGTATAGGTGTGCCAGACACCGGGTATCGCATCTAGCAGCAGAGAGAACTCTGTGCAAGAAGTACGTTGTTTTTTTGTTGTTGTTGACCAAATACATACATGGGGTCTTCTTGTTCGACAATGACGCTGTCTCGCTGATGTCTTTGCGTGGTGCAAGTATCCGCGGCTTGCTTGTGAGACCCACGCTCGACACTGTGTCCGGAGAGGGATGGTGATCTGATAGGAACATTTGTCTGTATCCAGTATCACTTACCGCCGGCCCATTCGCCGCGCGCTTAAACTATTGTCTCCCGATCGCACCTGTTGCTGCCATCTCTGTTTTATTGAGAATCCCTTCCCTTCTTCCCTTCTTTTCTTGTATAACGGGTACTTGCTACAACCACTCGGCATTCCTGACTTATAACCACCATGGTACGTCCCTACTCCTACTAGCATTGATCCCTGATCCGCCGCTCACCCCCGCTCTACATTGTTACCCGCCAGGCAAAAGCTTCAGCAAAACGCGTAGCAGGGAATAATGACCAGTATCTCGCAAACCTAACAAAGGGAATGGTCGGCGTCAACGTATGTTGCTTATTAGCTCTCTCACTACCACATGAACTCACTACTCCTCGCTCAACGTGTTAAATGGGATAGGTAACAGCGCTCCTCCTCCGTCTCTTATTCCCGCTCATCCGCAGTCGCTCCACCATTTTCCCGGGATACGCTAGCGCCTTGGTAAACATATCAGCGTTTGTGGTTTCAGTCGGGTTGTATAACCACTTGAACGCTGTGGGAGCTCCGAGGAAGGATCCGGGGACGGGTAGGGTCGTGCAGCCTGGTGCGGATTTGGATGCGCCTGGGTTACTGGAGTTTGTGTGGGATACGTGAGTAGTCGTTTGTTCGTCGTCGTCGTCGTCGTCGTCGTCGTCGTCGTCGTCGTCTTTCCCCCTCCCGCCGTGCCGCATACCAATCTGACTCACCTACGGGCCCGTACGAACGTATAGGATCTACATAACATGGCTCTGCCAGCTCCTCTCCGCCCTCCCCTTCCCAGGCGGCAAAGCATGGTACCTCTACCTCGCCGTCCCCGGTATCGCATGCTGGAAACTATACACGATTGCGAAACCGTTCCTCAATTCCATGCGCGGCGGCGGCGGCGGCGGCGGCGGACCTGCCTCTTCCTCTTCCTCCTCTGGGCAAGTGGGAGTGCCTGCGGCTGTTGGAGGGGGAGAAGGGCGGGCGCAGGCGCAGGAAGGTGAACCGACGAGTAAGAGACAGGCAAAGTTGAAGGCGAGGATGGATCGGGGTGATAAACGTGTACAGCAGGTAGAAAGGCGGCGCCCTGCGTAAGGGGATGAGCGGGGCGGGGCGCAAGGTTTAGTGAGGGGGAGTATGATTACGGCCGGCCGCGCTGGCGTGCGAATGTATAAAATGAGCAGGATTCACATGTGCCTGATACGGCGTGGTGATACAATCTCTCTCTCTCTCGGGTGTGAATAAGCAGTGACGTCTCTATAACTCATCTACAGCGTTCGGACCGGTCCGTCTATCCCCCATCCACGGCCAGCGTCGTTTTGCCTTTACGGGCTGCGTCGTAGGCTGCACGACGGCGGTGCGTGTTTCTATCGTTGCTTGGAATTGTGGTGGGGGAGGATGTTTTTGGAATATTTGCCCCGGTTGACGTGTGTGAGGTGTTGGAGTGGTGGTAGTAGTGATTTTGGGAGCATCTAAGACGCAAACGGGGGGGGGGGGGATCAGGATTCAGAAAAAGGCAGATGGAGTGTTGCAATGAGATGGACGACTTACCAGCACCATCAACAAGCCTCGACAACGACGACGACGTTGACGAATCGCTCGCTTCGACTATTCCAGCCTCCCCCTCCTCCTGCCATACAAGTTCCTCCTCCTTCTCCTCCTTTTCCCCTGCGTCATCTCCACTCGACGCCGCCCGTCTCTCCTCCCAATCAACAATTTCCCAAACCTCCCTCCTCACATCCTCTTCCGACCTCGTCAACCCGAAATCCAGCACCATCCCGATCCCATGGACCCGCGCATCGAGGTACCGTTGGGCGAGGAGGTAGGGCCACCAGTAGGATGAGGAGAAGACGCTATGTCGTGGTTGTGCGGTTGGGTGGGGTTTCCGGTTCTGGTTCTGTGGGAGGGGTGTTGTATGTGTGGTAGGGACTGGGCCTGTGCCGTCCCATTCCATCAGTGGGTCTGATTCTTCTTCGTGCCGACTTGGATCCGCGGGAACTTGGGGATCATACGCCCCGTCAGTCGTACGTGACGCTTCTTGCTGCTGTACGTTTTGCTGATGGGTTGGTGAGAATGGTAGATACTTCCGCCACGAGTGTGCTGCGTGTAGTGATGAGTGCTGGTTTTGCGGGGTTGTTGAAATGGCGTCGAGGATACGAGCCCAAGAAGTTACTTCTTCTGCTCCGTCCCCTGCTACACTCCTACTCCTTCCGTCCTTCCCCGCCGCTCTCCATATCTTCAGATCCCTCTTCACTTTTTGCAACGTCTCGGCATCATCGAGGTACCTATACCCCATCAATACAGGCCGAAGCAGTCGTCCACGGTTCAAGTCGCACCAACATCTGTTTGGTACCGGAGCAGAGTAGACTAGCTCGTCCGTAGCGTTTACATGTGGCGGTAGTGACGATAACGGTATTGATGCGTTTGTTGCGGTCGAGTTTACGCCTGTGTAGTCGCTTATCCAGTATGGAGTCTGTGCGTCCGGGAAACTGAGGGAGAGGAACCCAGTATTGCATGATGAAGCGAACACGACAACCAGCTGCGACCATACACAACAAGTGATCAACATCAACCTCTCTACACGCTGGACCGGCAGACTCACCAGAATAGAACAGTAAACACATGGTTTTAGTTTAATCCACATCAACGCAATGACGAGGATCATCACCAACGGCGGAGCAGTCGGGAACGGCAAGAGGATGAGAAAAAGCAGGAATTTGCGTAGGCACATCATCTTGGCTGATTGGTTGCTCTCTACTAGGTTTGCACCCTAGATGGGTGGTGTAGATAGTTGAAAATGTTTAGATGTAAAGAGAAGAGTATGGTTGTGTAAAGGGATGCTGAACAACGGAAGCTCGAGACCGATCACTTGACACGGAGGTTTTAGGTCAAGTCCGTCTCGAATGGTTTCCTACGTAGTACCCGTATGTAGTGTTTGTCATGTCGGTCTTGCCAGTACAACGTGTCTTTGTCCACCTTACAACCAGAATATTCCCAATGCACTTCCCCACCCATAACGAGCAACTACCTCTAGCCTCTCACCCTACCCCTACCCTCAACTAAACAGAATTCGCCGTCATATTCTGCGCAGACCCGGCAGTATGCATAGGATCCACAATCGCCCGAACGACGTTAAGCACCGCCTCGGCGCTTCTTTGGACGCCCCACACGCCGACGGTTCGCATACGTTGTTGGTTGGCCGAGGATGAGGATACGTGGTGTACCAGGGCGGAAGTCATCTGCGCGAGGGAGGGAGAGGGTCAGGTATAAGGAAGCGATGCAGGAAGATGGAGAGTGATGGCTTACTTGTTGCGAGATTGAACTTGTGAGACCAGCTATTCGTAAAACAAGGTGCGGTCAGCAACTACAAGGGAACTGACGTTTTACGGGAAATGAATTACTCTCAAACAACTACAAGAAGGCACAATGACGATGTAGCACTCAGTCAGCCATCAAGTTGAATGCAGGGAACGGAAAACGCAAAGCAGACGTACCGTCCATGATCCATCGAAATCCGACAATGGCGCATTCACCGTGCAATGAATCGGAATCAACGTCCTATTCGCACTACGAACACGCCATACGCCATACGGTGATCAGCTCTCTCGCTTCTTCTCAATTCTTCTGGTAATCAGGCAAGGAGAGAGCGGGGACTCACTTCATGAAAGCGACGATAGGCCTGATAAACGCGTTATTACTAACGCTCAAATCGGTCGTGTACATCGGTACAGCGGCTTTGATATCCCTGAACCGTAAATCGATATCAATCTTGACTTGTCGTTCACGCATCTTGACGTCGTCGCCCTGTAGTTCAGAGGAAAGGCCTGGCCGTTGCTGCGGTTGTGGTTGTGGTTGAAGGCGTGGTGATTGATCAGGTGGCCGAAGGGCAGGTCGTGCGAGTCGATGTTGACCAGGAATCACTTCCGTCTCATCCTTCTTGATCGATTCAATCGCCTGATGCGCAGCTTCCAGCGCTGCCGTTGCCGCTCCTGCATGTCTCTCGTCTCGCTCCTGCCTCACATCGGCTTCACTGTCCCCTACGCCCGTCGCTTTCGCAATCTCGGCGACATTTCGCCCGATCTGGTTCAAGATTGCATTGATATCCACCTCTTCATCCGGATGTCGGGGGAACTTTATATCGAGTACCGCATCGACTTTACCGGCCGTGAGCCATGACATGGGCCCCTGGAACCCCGTCGCATACTGCGCATGCTCAATCGGTAAACCATCGATCCTGAACCTTGCGAGACGTTTGATCCGATCGTCTTTTTCCTCTTGGCTTCGCGATTTCCCAAGTTTCTGCGGCTTGTGGAGGGAGAAGAGGCAGTTGTCGTATTGCCCTACAATAGCATCGGCGGACATGAGGTCAAAGAACATCCAGCGTTTTCGGAATGGTCCGATACTGGCGTTGAATATCGACACATTGAATGGTCGTTGTCCGCCCGGTTGGTAGACGGTCACCAGGAAATCTTCCACGTCGAGTGTGTCGAGTTCAAAGTCTCCCAGGCGGGTCTCGTGTCGGAAATCTTCAGGTTTGAGTGGAACCGAGGTATCCCACCATACGTGTCGTCGATCAATGACGCCTCGGACACCCTTTATGATGGCGTTTTGGACGACTCCCTTGCCGTCCAGCCATCGGGGTAGGGAAAATGTCACGTCGATTTCCTCGAAATTGAGGTCAAACATTGTATAGTTGTTGTCCCGCTTGAGGCGATCGGACCTCTCTTGCTCTGTTTCTCGCTGCGCCGTGGCTGCAGTCGTCTCGGGAGTTTGCGAGGGTTCATGAGGCTTGATTTTATTCTGTATAGCGCTAAGGATCGCTGAAGTCGCTATCTTTTTCACCCCTTCGCTCTCGTCCTCTTCGTCTTCGTCGTCCTCTTGCGGCCGCCGCGAGACATAAACATTCTTGAACGTGATTGTCGATGCGCCCCATTTAGGCACGATTGCTGATTCAAATCTATAAAAGAGAAGTGAACATTAGCGAGGCGTGGATGGAACAGAGACTCGGAGGCGTACACTACGGTAAACCCTGTATTTTGTGTCAGATAGTCGGACAAGAGTTTTGCTACGTAGTTTTGCAGCGAGAGAGAGTTTAAGGTGGCGAATACGGCGGAGACAAACGTCGTTCTGTGACAACGTCCGAGTTAGCTTTACGGATAAAGCACCATGGCGATGCCACTTACGTTCCAAGTACCACCCATAACGCTTCATTCCCACACTTTTAGTTGACATGACTGTCGAATCTGCTCAGACAAGGACTCACTATTACCAACCACGAACCAACTGAGAAACGCGCTCAAATCATCCGCGTTAAACCTGCGCCATCCCCTTATACTAAACCACTTGAACCTTATCCTCAACCGCTGCCATACACTTGTCGCAGCTGCCAACAGTTCCTCTTTTGTCGGTCGATGGAGAGGGTTGTGCGGTGTGGGAAGGTGTGGAAGGAGTCGGCGGATGAGCGGAATGTAGTCCTGTGCGTGTCCTGGGTGTTTACCATGTAGCGGCGCTGTTTTCGCGGTATGAGGAGAAGAACCAGCGGAGTGTTCAGTAGATGGAGGTTTCTCCGGTCCGCCGTCCGTTTGAATTCTTCTTGCTGGTTGTGACGACGATATCCTCGTGCGCTGTAGTGGCGAAGTGTGACGAAGAGAAAGCAACGCTCGTGTATGAAAATAGCTGTGAATCGCATGGAATTGGGGATCGGCGGCGGTAGTGAAGGAAGAGGACGAAGTTGAGAAACGGTGTGCACCTCTTCTCAGCGCACCGTTGAACGCCATCGCTTGGGCGCTGTCGGAACTGAAAGCTGATGGATCTTGTTGGTCTCAGTATCAAAGATCTTGTTACCGGCAACTTTTGAACGACGCTTCGTTCGCTTCGTTTCGAATGGCCCCAATTGCTTCCGATACCAGCGAGCGACACTCTTCCGGCGGCCGCTGATGAATCACTCCTCGCTGCATTGTTGGCTTCCTGCGTCGCCCCGACTACCACTCTATGTAGTCCCAACAACATGCATTGGATAATCTCACTTGTTGGCTACACTCGCTCTGAACTACATCACGGCATGTCCACAACACTTCATTCGGTCGCCACCGTCTTCTCTCCTGCTCCCGGCAGATCCCGCCGGATCATAATCATCGTCAACTTCCGCTGAGCCGCACCAAGTTCAGGAAACAAGTCACCAAACAACACAGATTCGTCTTGCACGACAGAGTAGATGGCGGTGATTGTCGTGTATGCTGCTTCCCTGAATGCTATTGATTTCGAGTTGTTGATTGCCTGTGCCGAGAAAGACTGATTAGTCATGCATATCAGAGAAGACTTGGCCCAGAAGAGAGGAACGTACGGTTAGGATTAATGGCTTCACCCGCGGCACAACGTCTTCCACCACAGTTTCGCTCGATAGTCCAAGCACAATGTCCGCGATATGAATCAAAGCAAACACTACCATGTTTGTTCGTTGATCTGACGATTGGCCTTGACTCCTGTCATTGGCGCCACCGACCGTCGCGCTTACCAGTATCGCATCAATTATCCGGACTGGCTCCTGGCTCGCTTCTGCGACGAATGCGAGCATACCTGCAGTACCCCTCTGCACCTACAGTAACTCGATCAGTACCTCTCTGCTTCAGCAGATGGATCAGCTGAACTCACTGATAAAGACTCGCTCCGTCCTCGAAGTGCGAAACATGCCCGGATTATCTGGTGTGTCTCTTCCTCCTTTACGTATTGCGGTTGATGGATGACAAGGTTCCAGAGCAGGAATAGTACATCTTTGAGGAGGCGATCCTCCTATCGTTCGATGGTCATAGTGAGCGGGATGCTTCGCAGGGCATTGGGTGTCGCAGATAAGGCGACTCACCGTTTGGTTTACCAGCGTATCTTCCACAATCTTGAGCATACTCTTCACCTGAGCACCCAGACGGCTCTCCTCGTCCGCAAGTGCCCGGTCTTGTCTGAAGCCACGATGTACATGCCGCCGGATCTCCTCGTCGGTGCTGTATGTCTCACTGACATTTGCGTCCGTTTCACAGTGAGAGTGTGCGGTGGACCAGGCGATCATGGCGCACAAGTCATCCTGAGTAAGGTCCGACGGACGGGCATTCAGTTCTGTCAACCGCGCAGGTACGGCCGAAACATCCTCTGTTTGTTCATACTCTGTCACAAAAAAAGAAGAAGATTAGGTATAAGTATCCTCTACGACAGAAACCCGCGGGACTAACCTTGCCGTCGTTCCAACCAGAAGGAATAATCGACCAAGTGACTCAGCTGCCGAAACAGGGGCGCCGGTTCAACCATCTCTTTCACAGGATTCACCGATACGCGCGGCTTCCTTGAACGGCCAGCATCCACAGCGTGTTCCACAGCAGTGGAGTTTGACGGTGTCGCGCTATCGACCACGACTGGCGGCCTGATGTTCTCCTGTCGCGCCGGTGGCGTAGGTTTAGATGAATCGGATGTAGGCCCCGGCTCAGAAGAAGGGAAATGCGTCGGGTCGAGCAAGTTGATACCCGTCGACTCGAGGAGTACAGGTTTAAGCGGGGTCATCACCTTGAAGGGCGGGGCTGCGCCATTCGGGGTATCGAAATCGAGTAGAGAGATGGGTTTCACCGGAGTCGTCGGAGATAAAGGTGCGTGTATGTTCTGGCGCGTTGAGACAGGTTCCGCAGAGTGCAATATAGAGGTGTCATGTGGTGGAATCGCAGGATGTGCAGCAGGTAGAGGCGAGGTTCGCTCGTTCGAAGCAGTAGACAATGCCTGGTCGACGGTCTCCACGCTCGGCGCACCCATCGGTTGACATGGCTGGGAAACCTCTTCAGCCGCTTCCTTTCCCCCTACTTGTTCCTCGTCGTCCGTCGGATCCGAGCTTTGAGCCGCAGCGTTCGCCTCAGCCTCGGCCAACTGCCTCGCCTTGGCTTCCTCTTTCGCCTTTCGAATTGCCGCCGCGATCGCAGAGGAAGGCTTTCTCGCTGTTCCTGCTCCCGGACGTCGCGCGCCACTTGATGTAGGAGCTGGTGGAGCAGCCATCTCGTTCCCTGTCCCTGGATGTGATGCACCTACATCTGCGCCGGTGGCGGTGGCAGCAGCCTGTATAGCCTTCTCCAGCTGTTTCGTTGCGCTGTCATCCAACCCGCTCATCAATGCCAACGCATGTTTCGGCCACTCGTTGTGGAAAATCACAAACGTCGCTCGTGCAGTTTCTTTCACGATCGGGTTCGCGTCCTGTAACCCACGTTTGAGCATATCCGCTACGACCTGTAAACCTGGGCCAATTGTGGTTGTTGCGTGTTCGATCGCGGTTTTTGTGCTCGACGACCGGGTGGTGTGGACCGCGAGGTAGTGTCGGGTATGTTCCATAAAGTATTGTCTGCTTTGGACTGTACGTTCGTTCAACCCGGCCGCAAGAAACGGGAGAAACGTTCGCGGGTGACAAGCAGCGTTGTTGATGAACATTGTCACTGTTCTCTGAGATGCTTCTGCTACCATTTTCTTGGTGGATCCGGACAGCTTTGTGAGGTGTGGGAGAAGCGTGTCCATCAATGGGTCAAACGATTCGCCGAATGCTTGAGCTGTTTCCGCGTAGAGCGCCGAGGTGGACATGGAGAGCGTGGTGCGGAGCGTCATGACCTGGGTACAGGCGGGAAATTAGCGTGTCTGGTCACGTCCGGCAGGAACAGACATTCCGGACTACTTGCCGCTTTGACGGATTCCTGCCAAAAGTCTTGCCTCAGACAAGACATAAAGGTACCCGGAAACTGCTTGTGCACGCCAGACTGGAGCATCCCTCTAACGCGCATAATTCCCGCCTCTCTCGCCTGCCAGTTGTGTTCGGTTTCTTTGCCCTACCGCAGGTATAGAGGCATCAGTGAGGCATCCGAGTAGCAGTGATCAGTGACGAAGGAACCTACCTCGAATGGCGGTAAGATTGCCATAAACTCTTTCTCCAAATCGCGTTCCGTCACAATCTATCGTCCTCGGCCGGATCAGCTTGTGAAACAGAACGTGTCTTGGATGCACTCACGAGAACCGGTGGAACATCCGACTCTCCCGCGCCGGACACAGCTTTCCCAGCCGCACCATGCCCACTTTCGCCTTCCTGTCGCGTTTGCGGACCGGCGAGGATACCGCTCATGATCCCATCCACGAGTGAAGATTTCAGGGAGCGGGACTGCATAAGTTTTTGTAACTCTGAACGTGCTGATGCTGGGATATCTGATGGTGATAGAAGGTCTACCAGGGTCTGCGGATGGGGGAGTGCTTAGTCCTGATATACGGGCGGGCTAGAGGTAAGGCTCACTGATTTTGCTTCTTCCCTCACGCTTCCGTCTCCATCTTCTAGCATCCCAACGAGTAGCGGTAAGAAAATCTTCAACCCCAGCGTTCTTGTTTGTTGTCGCACACCGCAGAGAACCCTCATTCCGCCGACTTTACTACGCGAGCCTTTTGCCTCGAAAGCGGAAACCAATATCCGTTCGTACATCTGCGCCGAGGTCTCTTTTTCCTTGCCCTTGCCGGTTGCTACAGACCCGGTTGAGCTGGAGAGATTGCTGCTACTGGTGGAAGAGGAAGATGGTTTACGGAATACGACGTTTCCGAGATCGATCAGGCATGATTCGGCAGGTTTGTGGACGCGTTCTTTTGCGTCATTGAGTTTTTCGAGAAGAGGCGGCATTATTTGGTGGACTGCGACGCGGAGTTTGTCTGCTGGCGTGGACGGTATGAGGTGAAGGTACGTTGGCAGAAGAGAGGTCAGAGTTGATTGGTATAAGAGGTGGGAATGCGAAGTGAGTAACGTTGGAATTAAGAGCGTGATAGCGTCGACCGCTGTGGGTGGTAGCTGCAAGGTTCTTCATCAGCACGAGTTTGAGAGCGAGGAGTTGCGTGATCCCACCTCGGGAGTCGCCTCCATTTGCAGGGAAAAGAATTGCACGACATCGACCTTGCGAGCCACATCTACGGAAAAGATATTGTTAGTGAGAACAGCTACTCGGGCTGATAGGCTTGCTTACCAGCTGCGCGTATTTTCGCCACCTGCTGAGCGACTACTTCTTCTGTCAGTGGTGGGATATTCATGGTGATATATGTCAAGTGGGAAAGTGAAGGCTGTATAAGTAATGGCAAGGTCAGTCTTGTAGACTCTGAACCAACATGACCTCTTGGTCCTCTTCTGCTGGCTGAATGAATGAATGATCGACGACGCCGACTCCGGCGCCCGGATAACTGTCTTTCACTGATTTGCATCCGCGGCTAGCAATAATTTCAACGCCGCCAACACCTTTATCGATAGTCAATTATTCCTCGCCTACTGTATACAGCATTCCACTGGTATTCACCTTATTGCATCAAACCATCATCATGGCTCCATCATCCACACGTCCAACCAAAACGGTACAGCCAGCGCCGGTAAAGCTCGATCCAAAGGCGAAAGCAGCAAAGGCAAAGGCTCATATGCAGCAGCGTATGAAGAGTAATGCTCTCAGGAGGAAGAAGCATGATGATGAGTTGGGAAAGCTACAGGCACGGGTTGATGCGTTTGTGAGTGGTATTTCGGTGGGAGTGCGGTGAGGAGTTGTTGCTGATCATTGGTATATAGGATGGTACGAAACGGGTGACAACGTTTGAAGAGCTGCCTCTGTCTGAACGCACACAAAAAGGCAGGTTATTTCGGCATCTTTGAGCGGACCTGCTACTTATCCGACCCTTCCTACAGGTCTCAAATCATCACATTTCACGGAACCGACACCGATTCAAGCGCTCTCCATCCCGGCTACCATCAAAGGCCAAGATATCCAAGGCTCTGCAAGAACAGGTTCCGGCAAAACACTCGCCTTTCTCATCCCAACTCTCGAACGTCTATACCGCGAACGATGGGGTCCGCAAGATGGTCTTGGTGCTCTCATCCTTTCCCCGACACGAGAACTTGCGGTGCAGACGTTTGAAACACTACGTGGACTCGGACGGTTCCATACGTTTAGCGCCGGGATGGTTATCGGTGGGAAACCATTAGAGGATGAACGAACGAGGATGTCGAGGATGAATATCATCGTGGCTACTCCTGGAAGGATATTACAACATTTCGATAGCACGGTCGGGCTCGAGACGTCGGGTGTGAAAGTGTTGGTGTTGGATGAAGCGGATCGATTGTTGGATATGGGGTTTTTACCAGCCATGAAGGCAATCGTCGCTCACATGTCCGACTCACATGATCGACAAACAATGCTTTTCAGTGCGACATACTCGGAACAGCTCGCTCAGCTGGCAAAGCTGTCGTTGAAGAATCCGCTTTATATCAATGTGAATCGACCGGGGGAGGAAGGGGTCATGCCGGCTGGTTTGACGCAGATGTATGCGGTTGTGCCATTGGAGAGGAAATTGGATGCGCTCTGGGGGTTCATTAAAGGTCATTTGCAGATGAAGGGTGTCGTGTTTGTGAGCAGCTGCAAACAGGTGAGTTTGTCGTTGGGATTCGGAAAACGATCAGAAGCTGATCCCACATGCGCAATAGGTCCGTTTCATTTTCGAGACATTCCGTAAGCTCCACCCGGGTCTCTCCTTGCTCCACTTGCACGGAAAACAAAAACAAACGGCCCGTCTCGACATTTTCCAACGTTTCTCCGCCGCCAAGCACGCCCTATTGATCTGCACAGACATTGCATCTCGTGGTCTTGATTTCCCAGCAGTTGACTGGGTCATTCAACTAGATTGCCCAGAAGACGTCGACATGTATATCCACCGTGTCGGCCGGACAGCGAGGTACCAGAGCGAGGGCAAGGGCCTGTGTTTCTTGCTTCCGAGCGAGGAGGACGGTATGAAGGCTCGTTGGGAGGAAAAGGGGATCAAGGTTGACAAGAAGAAGATTCCGGAGAGCAAGTTGGGGCAGCTGAGTCAGCAGATGCAGGCGTTTGCTTTTAGAGACCCGGAAATCAAGTATCTCGGTCAGCGGGTAAGTCGTGTGTTTCGTCTTCATCTCGAGGGGACTCGTAACCTGACTCCATATTTTTGTTTGGCTCTGCGTGCCCAGGCATTCATCTCGTACCTCAAATCAATCCACATCCAAAAAGATAAATCCGTATTCAAGCTCTCGGAAATGCCTATCGAGGCATATGCAGCATCGTTGGGTCTGCCCGGTGCACCGCAGATCAAGTTTATAATGAATGCCAAGAGTCAGAAGAATCAGATGCGTGCTGGGCAAAAGGCGGATGTGGAGGTGGATGGTGGGGTGGTGGTGAATGCTGCCCAGGAGGAGGAGACGGAGACGCGGTTGGCGGAGGGTGTGCCAGAGCAGGAGGTCGGTGATTCGGATGAGGATGAGGAGGATGTCGAGGAGAGTGGGTCAGAGGAGGAGGAGGAGGAAAGCGTATCTGATGATGCATCTGGTAGTGGAGAGGAGAGCGACGCTTCCGAGTCTGATACTCGCGATGCTGCACAGACGAGCAAAGACAAGGTACGTTCTACAGATCTCGCTAAACCGGTATCGGAGCCTCACCACACCCTTCTCCTTGCACGGCAGGTAATCACCAAACGAGACCGTATGATGGCACGAAAGAACCAAGACATCCTCTCGGAGCACTACCGAAAGCTTGTGCGCGACGACGATGAGGGACAAGGCGAGGAAGACGACTTTATGACCGTTACTCGAAACGTTGATCCGCTTGCTGATGTTCCGGCCGATTCCCTCGTGGCGTCGCTGGAGGATGCGAGGGAAGCTTCGCCTTCAGCTGTCCCAGCAATGGATCTTGATTCTGCGCAATCGAAACGTAAAGCAAAACTCGCGCACTCGAAGAAGGAGCAAGTGAGGAAAGGCCGACCGGGGGATAAAAAGTACTTTGATGAGGAAGGACGATTGAGGGAGGTTTATGCGGGTGAGGAAGAGTTTGCCGCTGCTGGTGCTGCAGAGGGGCAGAGGGAGGAGTATTTGAGGAGAGAGAGGGAGGTGATGGCACGGGAGGATGTGGTGGATCGGCAGGTTGCGAGGGAGAAGAAGCAGGAGAAGAAGCGGAAGAGAAAGTTGGCGGAGCGGGAGGTGAGTCTTGTTTTGTTGACACCCGTGGACGGTGGTGGCTGATTCGATTTGGGATTTTGCAGGCCGAGCTGGCGGAACTTGCGGAGAAGGAAGGCGGTGGCGCTGGAGCTGTTCTTGGTGGATATTCAGACGAAGAGAGTGCTGGCGGGCAGTACGATTCCGCATCGGATGGTGGCGCGTACTCGGATGACGATAACGAGCAGGAGGACGGTCCATCCGTGTCAGGGAAGCGAGCCAAGATCGCTGGACAACGGGCAGGGAAACCGTCGTTGGATGAGGAGGAGGATGAGGAAGCTTTGGCGTTGCGGCTTCTTACAGGTGGACGATAGTTTTTGGGAGACTGTATATGGATATGAAATAACGAAATAATCAGACTACTATAACCTGTGGATATGAACTAGACGTGGATTGATTGTATGAGACTACTATGAGGTTTCTTTTCCTTTGTCATCTGTCAAGCTGTCAAGCGAAATGAAGAGAGAGATAGAGTCGAGGAAAAGGTATCGCGTTTCAGGATTTGAATCCGCGGCGAGACAATAGTGAGATTTCAGTTGTCAAGAAGACAATGAAGAGTCGGTTTTTGTACTTGGTTGTGAGTTTGACTTTCTGTTTTGTTCAAGGGAAACGTTATATAGCAACATGGACATGGACAAAGTCAAGGGACGGGTGGGTAGTGGTGAAGATGATACATTACGCCAGCTATACATTGTACGAACAGCATCTTCACCGAGTAAGTTGATGTTTCTCGCGCGTTGCATCGTTGCTTTCTCCCTCTCAACCTGGACTCCAGAGAGATCACTGAACATCGTTCTTCCTGCTACCTTCAGACGATCCCTTCCTCTTGATCAATTACAGTGATCGAAAGGCAACATCATCTAATCCCACGCAACAACGCAACGTCAAGAAAGGGACACTGCAGCAGGAAAGGCAACCCGTTACACCGGATTGATCGACGGAAGGACTCAATTGGCACTGCCATCACACGATACGAACAGGAAAGCTTGAAAGCGTTTCTTTGGCGGTCGTGCATCGAGGTGAGTAAGAGGCTAGACTTGCAGACTGTGGTTCGGGGAAGGATGGAGGAGAGAAAGGGCGTCGTGATGTCAAGGGGATGGTTTGATCGACGTTCTTGTTCGAAGAGATGGCTTTGAGAACTTGGCAGGAGTGGAACAATTTGCTGATGAGTTTGTTACTCGTATTTAGTAGTATCCATCAACCATCACACTTGGAAACCCGATATTCCATCAGTCCATCAATCAATCATATCATCATAGCGCCGCATCACATCCCTCTGCACAACAACTTCCATCACTCGATATCCTTTCAACCCAACAACGATCTACAAAAGTCTATTCACGGTCCGACCTTCCTCAACGATGTTTGATCCGACGACACCACCATCCGATGTGTCGCGTTCGTTACCCTTCTTCCGACGTGCGGATATCAGTGAATGGGCAGACGACGTGTCCGAGTTGGCGTATATGAACCCGTACCCATCAGCGTCTGGAACGTGCTTTGATCATTACCCGGCATATAGCTACCCCAGCTGTCCATCGACACCTACCACTTTCGATCTCGGCAACACGACAAACAGCTACCTTCCGCAACGAAGCACATCATTATCCCGCACCAGCCTCCCACTTGCTAAATCACCACTCCCACCTTCCCTCATCTGGGCTGAAGAGACCTCACTTGCCACGTTTCTCCCAACTCCGAAACGACGGGCTCCACTACCGCCTCTTCATTCCCATTCCCGTTCCCGCTCCCGTTCTCGCACGCAGGCAGGAAGAAAGTGGAGAATGACATTGGTTGATCCGGAACAAGTTGGGCTGTGGACGTTGCGTGAGGATACAGAGGGGCAGTTTGACGACGCGCTTTCCCCTCCGCCTGTACCGGTGCCTGAACAAACGCGGGAAGGACATTTGTTGTGGGGTGACTCGGAGAGGGAAAGGGGGAAAGGGTACGATGATACGGTGAGACAGATGGTGAAGGGTACGAACAAGGCAGCGTGGGTGGCGCCGAGGGTTGTGGAGGGAGCGGATCCGATCGGTCTTGGTCTTGCAATTAGAGGTGGGGTTTATCGGTCTACAACACCTTTGACGACACCTCGACAGAAATATCCGAAACCAGAACGACAGTTTGATGGGTTGTTCTATGTTCCTCCGGCATTGACTGGCGAACCGCCTGCGTTGTTGATCGCTTCGAACGCCGCACCGACGCAGGGACGGGAAACGGAAGCGTCCGTCATGTTGGCAAGGTACGTCTCGTTTCGCTTCTTGTTTGGCGAAATGGTATGATGCTGATCTTTTCGGATTGTCGTGCGCTGTAGCCCCATGTCGAGTGAAGAATCATGGGGAAACAGCTCTCCAATTGAAACCACCCCAACCATGCCCTCGTCCGACATCGTAGCTTCGCCTCTCGCTTTTCCTCTCTTCGCGGAGCCTCGAACGGCCCCACCACGTCCGTTGAGGATCACCACTACTCCCATCCCACCCCCCGGAGAAGGAGCCTACGCCTTTCCCATGTTTCCGGAGCTCGAGTTGGGGTCGCCGTTTACGCCGATGCCGATGATGACGCCTTGTCGCCCTCACACTGGTGCGATCCGTTACATGGTGGAACAGGAACAGATCGGTTCTCCGCTTGAAGAATTGGTACGGGGAGCAAGGAAGAGGGTCACTTCTGCACCCGCTGTGGTTCACTGGCCGGATTGGTCATCGTCCTCGTCAACCTCGTCATTGGTATCGCATTCCCATACATCGTCGGCTTCGTCTTTCCTCTCTTCGGAAGGCCCGATCACTCCGCCCATCACTGCTTTCCAAATGCAACGGGCCGAGAAGTGTGAGAGTGTTGTTGGGGAGGATCTCTTGCAGGCTTTCGAGAGGTTTTTGATGGAGGCGCATGAACCTACGCCTGCGTTCCCTGTCGCCAAGGAGCAGGAGGAGAAGGAGTTCCTAGGTGGCGATGTCACTGTACATGCATCACCTCGTACACCACCACCTAAACACAACATCGAACAAGTCAACCAGCCACGTCCGCCGCCCGCAACACCAGTAAAGAAACGTCACCCTGCTCGCGCTTTGCAGAACGGTACGCCCGTCCCGCGATCTTGCGAGGCTCTGCAATTCGTGATCACGACAAACACGGCGGAGGAGGCGAAACGCGTACCGCAGACGGCGCCGTGTTTCGGTAGTAATGGGAGGGACCTGGTTTTTGATTTCCGGGTGGTGGAGACGGGAAGGGAGAGGGGAGTGGAGACTTGTCGTGCGAGCTTGGTGGTTCCGACTGGTGCGGAGATTATGAGTGGCGTTGATAGCAGAGAGGTAAAGGGAAGTGCAGGGGTTGCGTCGAAAGGGAAGGGGAAGAGGTTGCCTCAGAGGGTTGCGTTGCCTCATAGGTGGATGGGTAACGATGAGGGCTTATAAGTGGGGTATGGGAAATTATGTTTTGGTAAATGCCGTTCGATGCGACTGTATAAATTGTGGACGACCAAGAATGATGAGGCCAGGGGCTTCAAGATTGTAGCATGAGCGCAATCCCAGATTGTCGAAAATTGTTGTGCACGAGAATCGACTAAAATGGTGACACCAAAACAGCGGCGCCATCGGATACGGTTTGAATGGACTCCATTAGAACCGTTAAGGGTATCGACAACATACGCATGATAATGACCAATAAACATATCACAAAACCGGCGTCCTTCGTGAATCACTGCAGTGCGGGAGTTGACAACTGATGCAATAGCAAGTTCATAGATATGATAAGGAGTACATCGTCTCAGCAGAAGACAACCAGTCTGTGTGCACTGATTCTCGCGCCCAAGCTCCGCCGCTTAGTATCGGCGCCACACCAATCTCAGCTTGGTATAGCGTGGTAGTCGTCGTCGGAATGAGAGGGGCGCATACCCTTGTTGTCTTGCTACCCCGCCCCGTCAGTGCTGATAGTAACCTACTAGCTATCATGGGTACTACTATTTCTAGCACCATTGTTGCTGTCCAAGATACTTTGCCAAACGTGGTGAACCATACCATCCTTCCAAAAGGTGGGAGTCCAAGAAGGAAGCAAGCGTCGGTCCAGATTTCCAAATTGTTGCTGGGAGTCAAGAGAAGGGTCTTTGGTCCGATCAAGAGGTTCCATACTTTCTGAATATCCATTCAACCTGGATGAGACATTCTGTATTTCTGTACCGAGATGGGCTGTGTCGTCACTCGGTTTTACGTGGGAAATGGTGCCTTTGGAGATGGTGCCGGAGTGAACAGTGTTCAGTGACGGCCGCGAGCTGCTAAAGCCATCTGCACCGGCGGGTTGGAGGTCACCGGTCTCCTTGCTGAGAGTTGGATCATTGTGTGGGGAGTGGTCCATCTGATGTGCTCATTGATCCTGTAGTCAGAAGAGCCTTGCGACAGTTCGCTATTTGCTGCTGTACCGCCTCCTGTAGTAGTCGTTCGCTATAATCCTTGAAGGCATTTTGTATTGCCAACCGTACCCTCTGTGCGGTCAGTCTTGTTACAGACTGTTTTGGCCGGTCTTTCTGCGCCTGGATGAAGAAATTCGAACCTTCGAGCAGACTACGAGTCTTCTGCCATGCAACAAGATTTTTTTGCTTTTCCTCTACAACAAGCTTCAAGGCAGCCTCATGCGTCTCTCTAGCATTTAGCGGCACGCGCGCCTTGGATTTGTAACCTTGTTGAGGAGGCTCCGTGAAACAGTCCCCGAGTTTGCAGCTTGGCATCTACAGTCACCCATAGTGGCGAGTACGTACGCAAACTTCGGTATCAATAGCCGCAACTTACTGTGTCCTCTACTACTTCTTTCAAACGTTTAAACAAGGGCTCTCCGCTCCAATCCTCTTCGTCCCATATTGGACATGACTCGAGGGCACCGTTTTTATCAAACACAAAGTTTTCCCCATAAAATTTTACCAGCTCCTCCTTGACGCGGGCCATCAGCTTGTCTATCAAACTATTAGGGTCATTTCCGACGTTGTTGGCTGCTGTACTCGATTCCATGATGATTTGCTGGATTTCAACGATCCCAGGAAGTATTCGAAGAAGAATCCTGTGTGACCGTGTTGTCCGTTCGTACTTGAAACCAATACGAGTGACAGTTGCGAAGCGTTCGGGCGAGGCTCGCAGGGAAAGGCTGACACCTATCTGTTCCAGGCCAGGTATTATATTCCCCTCAGACCGCGAGTTATATAGAAAGTCGGATTTCCTTCCAGTATGAAAAGCCCGAAAGTGCAAAACGGGTCACCGGAGGAATCACCGCAGGGCCACGCAGCGACGTCTGCAGCACAGCATTTATGTTTCCTTTGTGTAACAGGAAAGTGAAAGCGAGTAGATCGTTGATCAAAGCCACTTGAGAACCCCAGCTGTTCATGACGTCCCCTCTGTCGTAGTCGTACCGCAAGAGGTCGAGTGTCGAATCAAAACCTAGGCGTTTGAGAAGCAGCGTCTGCTTCTCGGTCATGGAAGGAGTGCGCGTACTGTAAGGTACCTGAAAGGCCTTTCTCTACCCGGATCATTCTTCAGGCTGTGTAAGATCTATGGGCAGACGATAATGAGCTTAGTCCTTTCGATTCCGCGGAAATCTGACCATAGCTATTGAGCTTCGAGCTTCGAGCTTCTCTATCGCATTTGGCGTGTTCGTGAGAAAGTGCGGAACCGGCCGAAACGAAGTGGTGGTATGACCAGAACAAGCGCCGCCTGGTAGTTACAAACTTGCATCAAAGCACATCTTGACTAGCAGTCGTCTCTCGCAGTGTTGAGCGCTTGGCGCCATTCCTAACGAAGATCCGTGACATACTGTAGTGTCAGGTGGGGTTCAGCGGCGAGCAGAACAATTCACGACCTGTCAGACGTTGCACACTTGGTCGGCCATGGCGTATCTGCGCTCAAATGGATTTCGTTTTGATGCGCCGCGAGGGCCTATCTAGTCCTATCCGTCCGCACACCCATTTGTCGAGCTCTCCGCTTCGCAGAACTGTTTTCTCTGCATCAGGGTTTCGAGAACCACTCACTACGTACTGATACCTAAGTCTAGTCGCATATTCTGCATGCCAGCAAGTAGCTGGATACCTTCAGACTGTATAGACTCGCCAAGATAACGTCAAATGACGCGATCAACTACATCTTTCGCCGCATAGTAGCTGGCGTCTCCGCGACCGTCTTCTCTCCACGCAGAAGTTCGCTTCTTCCGGCTGCAGGGTTTCGAAGCATTTTTCATCCTCAAGTCCTGTGTCCAGGTATCCCAGAGATTTGTACTCATAGGGATGGTGCGTCGTTTTCGTGGCTAGAGAGGGAAGGTTGGCGCTGATGGTACAAGCTGGGTACTATGTATACATCAAGGGCCCAAACAAGGGCCATTTGTCGCACACGGCCGCCGCAGCAATGAAGCAGTGATGTCGTCATCATCTTTTCTTCGGGGGCACCGCTGGTGATGGCGAGTCGTCGTCGTCGTTCTCCGTCTCCTCTCGACAGCGTCGTATTTGTACAACGGTAAAATATATCGACGGTATGGGTATTGGATGTGTTGGAGCACATAGACAAGATGGCCAACGATAACGAACGTACGTGTAACTCTCTCCGCCTCCTCACAGGTCTCCTCGCGGTACGGAGCGCTCACCTCTAGATATTTCTATTTGTTATCATTAGAGCAATTCACGATCCAGCCCCATCCGGCAAAGACCAACAACCCGGCAGACCTCACACAGGACCCTTCTGGCGGAGGAGGATTGTTGGGAACAAACCCGAACGCGCTTGTTGGTGGAGTTGCAACTGGACCGGGGTTGCAGGTTCTGAGTGATGAGCAGGCTAGGGGTTTGGAGAAGCCCAAGGGAAGGGAGGAGGTGAGTTGTTTGTGTTTGGTTATGATAGGTAGTGGTCGAGTCCCAGGTCGAAAGAGTGGATCTCGCGTTTGGTGGCGGGAACGAAATACGACAAGGGAGAATCATCAAGGATCATCAGATCGACAACACTGGTTGGAGATCGTTTGCGATTACGCACGTTGCGGGAAGTGAGGTCTGCCGAAGGCGTACAAGGGTTCTCCCTTACCTACGATACTCGGATCTACTCTAGAGAGTAGTTTCGATAGGGTAGGGAAAATGAGAGCAAGCAGGAAGTGGAGATAAGCCACGAGCGATGTTTATCGTTATATTCTTTGCTCTGTCATCCGCAAAAGTGTCGTCGCGACGGTCGTTTCGTGTTGCACGGTTAACCCAACTGATGTTTGCTCGCATCTCCCTGTTTTTATAGCTGCAAGCCGAAGCCAAGAAGCTGAACGAGTAGGATGGTAGTTGATCGTTATACCGTTGGCGTCACGCACCAGCAGCTGGAGATCTCAGGACCCGAATGAGAGCTAGAAGGTGACCCGTTGTATCTATCCCTATTGAACGTATGAACAGTGAATTGATGTGTCAAGGACGATGAGATATCTGTAGGGGCATATAAAGACCATGTTGTGAAAAGGAGGACTGTGAGAGCTTCTGTGAGCGGTGTGGGCCGGGATTTGGATCCGCCGTTAGATCGTCGAGCAGCGTCGAACCGTCGACGGTGATTTCAGTTTGTTCATCAACGTCGTATCTATTCTTCGTGACCACTTTCCTGCATACAACACACATACAAGCAATGTCTAGGTATGCTCGGGAACTATTAAAGCGCACTGTGTAACAGCTGACCGACTTGCGAGCGTGCAGACTTCCGGATCCACCAGGTTTCGCACCCGTACTCGCGCTTGGAGCAGGAAACGGAGCGAGTGGAGCAGGGATCAAGGTACGTTTTTGATCCTTTTGCGAACGGTACATCAGCGTATACTGTGTACTGATGAGTGATCCTGACCGATAGGGAAAGAACAAGAAAGCAATCGCTTCTGCCACGAGTGGAACGCAGCTGCAGCAACGGGAAGAGCAGGAGGAGATGGTATTGAGGAGAGGCAACGATTTGAAGATGAAGAAGGCTTGGGAGGTCGCATTAGCGTACGTTGTGCATTCAGTTCTTCCTCTTTTGCCGGTTTCGCCGAGAAGTGCCTGACACGCTGTACCAACCCTGATCTACGCCTTCCCTTTCCGACCTACAACTTGTCCGCGATATCGACACATCTTTTCTCAACTGATCGACTTTATCAAACGTGTTTCTCGGCCAACAATACATTGAACAAATCAACGTCATCCCTTTCAGTCCCGCCAAATCCTTGCCGATGCAAGCATTCATGTTATACATGTCCGGCTCGGGAATCCAGATCTTCTCTATGGGGATCGTTTGGATGTTGCTTACCTCTCCGTGGCAGGCATGTTGGAACGTGTTGACTAGTACGTCCTTCCTCGCATTCCATCTAGCACAAGTCGCTGATTGATTTCTTTTGCGAGTGCAGCATTTGAGCCTTTCAAACAAACCACCTCTGCTCCCTCCTCGTCCTCGTCCTCCTCGGATGTCACAAAACCAGCCGTAGCAAAACAGTCACAACCCCTCCTATGGGCACCTATGGCAGCATACATCGCTTGCCAGGCACTTGTGTTGGGTCTAGGTGTGTACAAGTGTAAACAGATGGGACTGGTACCGACCGGAACGGGAGATTGGTTACAGTTTGAGACAAGGAGAGAGGTGAGTTTGCGTTTCGTACAGGTCGGAAAGCCACCTCGTGCTGGAGTACTGATCTTGCCTCGTTTTTCACCTCTTTCTTCGCCTATCAGCCACCGGAATGGTCAGCTGTTCGACTCGATACATACGGCCAGTGATACTGTAATTGCGGTACCGCCACGGGGTAGGCCATCAGGCAAGTTTGTTGTCGATGCATCGATGTGACACGATAGGCGAAAATGAATGATTTAATATGACCCGGCAATAATACGAGCACTTAACAACTGACAAGCAAAACGAAGAACAAGATATGAAGCAACAATCATGCAACTCTTTCTACAATGAAAGCGAAGAAACTAAAGAACACAAAACTACCGCCATTGAGCATCCTAAAGGCCGAGTATATGCCTGGCGGAAGGATGCGCAGAGAAAATCTTTTCGTAGTGCTTGAAGGACCTTTGCGTGGGTTCCAGGTAGGGAATGCCAAGCTATGGAGGTATGAGAAGAATCAGCAAATCGGATAGGGCCAATGCAGGATGGTGGGTATAGCAGACAAAGAGGCTTACATAGTCGAAAATGTCGCGTTCGCAGGTGGCAGGGATGGAAGTGCCGGCTTCTGCCCAGGCTATAATCCATGAGTAGGTCAGCGAGAAGGACAAAGAGTATAGGGGCGGTGGACAAAAAATGCTTACTGCTGTTCTGTTTGCGCACACGCGGGTCGAATGATAAAGATAAGTCTTGTGCGTTAGCCACGGGCAGAGGAAGCGCACTTGCCTTGCTGCCGTCGCCTCCCTTTTTCTTCGCTCCCATCCCATACTCGTTGATCACCAGGCCACTAGAGACGATTACCAAATCAGCGCCGTTGAAGAGACACGCCTCCATCTGCTTCGTTCCAAGCAACTTACCGCCCTTTCGCCACGGACCGGAAAATTCTCATGAGCATATCATCCCCCGTATTCGCCAATCGGAAATAAGGAAGAGATTCCATCGCGCAAACACGGACCTCCATCTTTCGCATGGCCGCTGGTTCTCCGTCCTCGGTTGCGAGCAGGTGAGAGTGAGACGCGGGCACACGGGTGAGGAATAACAATTTCTTGTCCCCTCCTTGGAAAATATTCTCGGAGCCCATCAAGCCCGCCTGAAGAAGTGCATTTTTGACGGTGAGCATTATCGCTTTCGCTTGGTACGCGTGGGCAGTTTCCACGTGGTCCCTATTCCACCGGGGAAACGTAGGATCAGTACACTGCGCTTCGGCTCAGTCACAGATCAAGGATGGGTGGACGTACTCGTGCCAGATCACGATGTCTATGTCCTGCGATAATCGCTCGCCACGTCTGTGCATACCCATCAATTCGAATTGAACTTGCCATCGGTACGGACAATGCGTGAGTGCCTCGGCGCAATGACAGTGGGATGCGGGGAGGCGGACTTACTCTTCGGGTCAGCCTTGTGAAGGGTCTCTCGAACGACAGAGTCAAAGATCTCCATCTCTTCTCTAGGAATCAGTTTTTGCATATCCTATCATCACCAAAAGGGAATCCGAGCGGCGGAGGAGATGATGGAGTCAGTTGTGGCTGCTACGCGAGGACGAGACGTGGTCGGAAAGTGTAACAGCACGGGCGAGCAGACCTACCTCGAAATACTCAAGGGCGAGCTTTTCTCATCCGATTATGCCCATCGCGCATGGGGTACCATTAGCGCCCAGCTCGAGAGGAAAGTACACGGGTGGACATACCTTGCTACCTTTTGTCAACATTACCCTGTTTTCATCCTTGTTTTCCATCTCTCTCAAATCGTCGAATGTCTCGTGACCCAAATCCGCCCTATCCGTCCACATCATCATGCGCAAATTCGCCACGGATATTCAGTGACAGCACGGCAGAAGATGAATGGAATGGGAAGAGGGAGAAATACGTACAAGAGGAAAGCTTTATCCGGTCCAATACCATATATCTGTGAAAACTCTACTGCTATCTTCTTCCTAGGGAGATACTCGAGTGCAGAGACTTCGGGAATCTCGCCGTCAATGGCGAGATCTCGGACTGCGCGCCAGGTTACCGAGTTCTGTGTGGATTGAAGGAGGAGGGCGAATTGGTCAACGTGTGAGTGACAAAAGAAGAGAGATGGCGGTAGGAGAAGGATGGAGGAAGAGTAGTAGCAGGTTGGAGCAGGGAAGGGGCAAGGCAGCGAACGTACCTCCGGGGTAAGTACTTCCTCGATCTGCCGAACAGTCAATTCCGTTTGACCTGGAGTGCAGATTTGCATGATATCTCGGAATCCATCCCTGTAGCGTTGCAGCACATTTGTTTGAGCAATCAGGATCACAGAGGGATTCCGATGCAGAGGTTGACGGCGTACCTGTAGTGTGCGCTCTCTATCGCAAAACAAATAAGGTTGTCGGCGAGTCAATTGATGTGGTTCAGGGCAAGGAAACGGGGAAAGGGAAGAGCGCGACTGACTCTCGTTGTTGTTGGTGACAAGTCGCTCTGCTTGCAAGGTCTTCAACCCGTTCAACAGCTCCCTGACAGGAACTGTGCGCTCTGCGTAGTGCACTTGGGTCGAAAGGCAGCATTAGCTATTTTGCTGGCCGAGAGAGGAAGAGCAGGCGAACGTACAGCCAATCTCTTTTCGAAAATCTTCGAATACCTTTGACCGCTGACTTGCCAGAACGGCGGTCCCGCTGAAATTTCGGATCGATACGCCTCCTGTCTTGGGAGACAGGACGGGAAGGGAGCATCGAAGGGAGAGGAGTCTGAACATTTGTTTGTTTCGCGTATTCCGGTGCTTGCGTCAAGCCGTGGAGAGATACCGGTTGTGTCCTCGAGGCGGGATAAAAGGGCCCGAACGAGGATTATATATACCTCTCCCACTCGACGCAGCATCTCCTCCTGTCCAATCATGTCAGACGAGCACTCCTACCAACCCTCTTTTATGTCGGTTTAGGGGGGAAAGTGAAAATTTTGGAGCATGTTCTACGCTGGTTCTGGCTTGCAGTTTTCATACTTGGTCGAAACGCAGAACGCGGGAGGTGGAAACAGATTTCGAAACGCTGCCCATCGTCGTCGAAGCGTCGACATGAAACGTCAGGGGTCAGGGGGGTTCGTTGATCGATGACGGTGTTTGGTTCCGCATCTGATATGTGAACCACCACTACCAGTGCCCAGCAGTGCCTTCTTGTTGATTTCTTTATTTCGCCAGCTTTGTCTCTTTACTTTGAAAAATCACTACCAAAGATGGAGAAATTCAGTAAATGGCGTGTAAGCACTGCTTCCTCACCATTCGACCCAAGCACCACTGATCATATTGGCCCGCAGGACGCAGGAACAGGTATCCAGCCGTTCCTTCCACCCGTTCCAGCAGGTGGTAAAGGTGGACCTCAATGGGCCGTATACAATGCAGCAGCCACCTTGTCCGCTGTGAGCAGAAGTGCGGCGTTGCTTTTTCTCGCAGTGGCATATATGGTGGCAGTGCAGCTACCGAAAACGCTCTTGGTACGTTCTCGTCTTGCTTTCTGCTCTTTATTCCGCTCGTAGAGCTAATATGCTCGGTTCCGGTGCAGGTAAGATCACCAGCTCTAGCATGGAAGATCACTAGACTACCAACAGCCGCAGTTACACGTTTCGCGTTGTTTTTGATGGGATATTGGTGGATCGACACAGAGCTCGTTCAGGTAAAACGGATGTACGTTCTAGTTTCTCTTCCTTCCTGGCACTCGGTATTCCGAAGACGGCTGCTGATTCGTTCTTCTCGTGTCTGTGGTGCAGACGTGGTGCGCAGCAAAAGGTGGATGCTCAGCCGAAACAAGGGGATCTGGTAGTATGCAACTGGACGGGTGTAGTCGATGTGCTATACCTTGCATTCCGGTACGTGCTTTACCTCTCAAAACCTTTGCTCGAGCTTTACTCACCCATTCAAATCGAACAGGTTCAACCCAACGTTTCTATTACCCATACACGAACTGCTTCCCGCTTCCTCCGCTACGGGTTCAGGAACAGCAACGCCAACATCAAACAGCAACCTTCCCTCCATCTCACAATCTGCTCAAGCAAAATTCATAGGCTACACCCCTGTGTCACTGCTCACAATCCTCCGCAACACGGGGCACACACCATCCGCCTTCCGTTCCCTCGTCACCACACCACAGTCAGAAAGTGTCGTCGATCTCAGAAAAGTGTTCCCGAGCTTGGAGAGTGTGCGAAAAGTGGTTCCTGGGCCGGTGGTTGTGTTCCCGGAAGGGACAACGAGTAATGGTCGTGCATTGTTGCGTTTTGCCGACGGGGTTCTGGGAGATGTCAAGAGTGTGCCTGTGAGGGGTTACAGTGTATGGGTACTGTTCTTCAAGTAAGTCCTTCGCTCCTACCCCATTACTTGTCTGGCTGGTGGGATCAGCGTTGAGAATCAGGGAAACTGAATGCAACTATCTTGGAATTTAGACATCCACCGCCTTCATCATTTTCTCCGACGGCCACCCACTCGATTCCACAGCCCTCCTCCTCATCTGGGACAGGGCTAAATCCGCTTCCGCACCTCTTTGGAGGAGTATTGAAAACATTGATACCGCGAAGGATGAACGTGAGGACCTTACACCCCCACAGTGCACCATCAAGCGGCGATTTCCTGCCTTCGGAAACCCTCGGACTCTCCTCCTCTTCCTCTGGATCCGCAAAAACCAGGCCATTGCAATCCTCGTCGACAGGAGAGGAAAACGTACTGGCGGAATGTTGCAAGACGTTGTTGTTGCAGCTTGGGAGGGTGAAGAGTGTCGGGTTGGGGTGGGAGGATAAGGATGGGTTTCTGGGGTTTGTGAGGGAGCGACGTGCGGGCTCGGCGGCGCAGGGGAGGAAGAAGGATAAGTGAGCTACTCGGCCTGGTGGCAACGGAACGGAACAGGAAACGATGTTGTCATTTGTGCCGACGGGATATAGCTGTGTCTCACCAGGGGGATACAAGTACTTGAGTTCATTGATTCTGGACGATCTTGGCAGGCTTGGCGTAGCTGCAGGACAATGAGACTGACGATGACCACAGTTGTGAGCGGAACCAGAGTCGACTAATCGTGATGAGCGTTACCACTAAAGTGCCTGTTTCAATCACGCGCTTCTTTGCAAGCGTCTCCCTGCCCTCCTGGCAAAGTTTCCTAGGATCAAGCTTGAACCTTACGAAGGTGACGAGCGGACTGCCATTGGCTCACGGAATCTCGTCACATGACAAGCATTGCATTATATACTTAGATACCCGCCTTACAATAGCTTTAAACCAGATACACCACTTCTGGCTCATCGTTACTCCTCAGCTATCACCCCCTCGAACCCCTCTGTCGGATGGTCCTTGTTCCATTGTTTCCAGAACGAATCTGTGGGGTAGTAACTGATCGGTCCATCGAACACGTGATATTGATGACCCCTGCGACGACAAGTTTTCAGAATGAATTCGAAAGATGTTGCAGAAGAGAAAACTCCGGCTCACCTTACACCTTCGCCTCGGAACATTTTTGGGAACCGCCAACCCTCTGGAATTGAACCCTCGTACGTATGATAGTAGAGTTGATCATTGGTGGCATAGTCCACGGGAGCGTCTATGCTCGGCACGATAAACTTGGCGGCCTGGTTCGAAAATCTGGTCAAGGCCTAGGTCGCATAGCAGAAGATATTCACGTACCTGCAACTCGGTATCGGTGATATGACCGTGTGAGACTCTGGCGTACCCCACCCTCCAGAGGTTCCTAAATGCAATGTATTCACACCTAGCCAAGGAGGTCAGAATCGCGGCTGCCGCTGCATCCAACTCATCAACCTACCATCGATCTTGATCCGCAATCTCCACATCCCAGACCTGCGAGAGGGGATCAGTCTAGTTTCGATAAATTGCATCACCGCACTTACCCTTCCGTCTGCCATGCTGGGATATCACGAGGTCAGATACAGCATCATATATTGGCGACCATCTGTACTCACAGGATCTCGTAAGGTGCCGGACGCTTTGCGCCCACATGCGTCACGACATAGCCCAAAAACACAAAGGGTTCGGGATATGCATCGCCCATGACTTTGGCCAGTGCTTCCGTTTGTAGCTGCCGATCAAGTGCATCCTCTTCCTGACCGTTATGACTTACTATGACGTTGATCGTCTGATTGGCGATGAGCAGCTTTGCGTGAATCGCCGGAGCAAGCTCGCCATGAGGCGAAGGAAGCAGCAGATGGCGAGACTCAAGAATAGGATACCGGGAAAGCAAGGCGGCACCCCAAGTATGTTTGTTCGGTCCAGGTCCGAGATCGACGTTGTATCCCATCTCTTCAACAAGCATTCGGGTCAAGTCGCGGTTCCCGTAGACGAATCGATGCAGGTCGGATTCCAATAGGCCGACGATGTCGAGGTCGAGGTCGCGAATGAGTTCGAGCTGACGTCTTTGGCTTTCCTGCCCTGCAAGATCAACGCCAAAGTGAACCTATGGGTGGAAAAGTTGAATCACCTTGTCAATCGTCAAACAGGCGCAACACTCACTGTCCAGATGCCAGCGGTGAATAGCTCCTCTGGCTTTCCTGGAGCGGAAACCCTTGTAAAGTGCTTACGAGTCATCCCGTGCTGAGTGCGGTATGCGAAGATCCAGGATGTAAGGACTAGGAAAGCCACCAGCCTCGCAGCGTATCGGTGCACAAGCGCCGTACTCATTGGACGCTTGAGTCCTTGCACCGACGAAAGCCTGGGTAGGTACCGCTCACCTGCGACAACCAAAGCCGTGGCGAATGAGATGACGAGTCCGCCTCGTTCTCTAAGGAGCCATCCACCAGGTACGAACGCATACGCCACGGTCACTACCGAGATGACGTCAAGCAGGATATACCATAGCATGGCGTGCCCAAAGATCGTGGCCGAGCGAGTCGACGCAGATATGCTCTGGAAGTGTAAAGGAAGAGTGCGAAGAATATATGCCACTAACAGGCAGCCAGCATAGAATCCGGTCCATTCGGAGGCCAACCATGGGGGAATGTGGGTAGCCCAAGTTGCGGTCCGCCCGCAAAGCAATACGCATGCCACCAGCGCCAGCAACGCATACTTGGTTCCCGTTTGGCGTTTTCCAGATGCAGTCGAGTCTCCTCGACAGTATTCCCTGGCTGCGAACGGAAGCACAGCTCCCGCTGCCGCACAGGCAATCACGATTGGAGCGTGAGTCAAGTACTCGGGCTGGTTGTTGACAGGGTAGCCTGACCAATTCCAAGCGACAAGCGTGCTCGCGTCCGAGATGAACGTCTGGACGAGGAAGAGCAGACTTCCAAAAGCCAATGCTGGACCCCATGGCGATCGTTCTCGTGGGGTAACGGGGGTAGCGGGAACTGACCGGTCGGGTTGAGGCTCGAGCGTCGTTGACCGATATGCCTTTTCCAACCACGCGGCGAGAGCCAGCACCGCACCCGTCTTGTTCCAGCCATTTGACTTGTCGTCGACCACGCACCACAACGGGTTCGTGCTGTAATTGAGGAACTTGAGCGTGGCGGCACAGATGATGCCGAGGATGAACACTGCTCGCGAGACTTAGCGCTTGAAATAAAACACCAGCGCTGAGAAGACCTACACAATCCTTCTGTCCTAGCCGCATCCGACCCATGCAGCCTTGCAAGACCTGCAGAAAGGAGCAACCAAAGCCCAACATTGGCGATAGCAATAACAAGCAACTTGCTCGTCGGTCCAGGAAGTGCCCAGGCACCCATCCCGGCCAGTAACACAGCGGCGCGAAGTACGGTCTGCCCTCGCCGAGAAGTCGCGAAGCGGGAAACGACAGGTATGCGCAGGAGGTAAGGGGATATGGTGGCGAGAAGCGCTAATTCACTGCCGGAGAGTGCTACCAGGTCTACCCGTGATCAGCAATATCACTGTGAGAAGACTTCAAGAAGCGCAACGTACCGAGCTCCCATACGGAGAAATAAAACAACGTGAGTCCCAAACCTGTGAATATTGTCCAGTAGCATGTGTCTGGGTATTTCACACGGTTAGCGTGTTGCCTTCGGCATTTCAGAGCAGACGTACACAAATACACATCCGAAAGAAACGCTAGGACCCGCCACACGCTGCCCGGGCCTTTGGTAGCGGTAGGTGATCTATCTGCCCATCCACTTTCAGCGTATGAGAGTTCCATCCGATCGTCACTTGCTAATTCGGCAATGGGAGTAGTGTGTAAGACTGGTCCTAGAGCAAATGAATTTTCAGGTTGCGCAGAATTGGTTTTCCTGGAGGTGGACGATACGATGCGTCGCAATAAGCATACATTATGGTATTGGGTACAACGAGAAGCCACCGGTACCTACGGGTCGGAAGCATCGCCTAGAGTATCTAGGTTGACGATTTGGATCTTTTCGTCCTCAAATCAGACATCCGCAAGCAACGTCGGGAATAAGACGAGAGAGAGGGCTTACCTGCAGCTTCATCACTTCTCCGGCTCCTAACGCATCAAACCAAACATCAAGCAACACCAACGTCCACTCGACAAGCGAGTACTTGCTGTATGCGCCTGGCACGCGGTAGACTTTGTGTCGGATGAATAGGGTAATCATGAATGGGATGAGGAAGAAGAATGCACATGCGACGAGCCGTCTACGATGCAAGCAACAAAGAGTCAATGAAGAACGTCGGCGGTGGAGTTTAGTGAAAGGGAAGGGTAGACGTACCGCCTGAGAAACGTGATGTTGCTGGATACGTTACGCTCTATAGGCATGAGGGAAAGGGTTCCGCACATCCAGGGTATCGTTAAAAGGAGGTAGGCGATCATGGAAACATCGTGAAAGTCTGTGTGTTTTGTGGAGTTACGTGCATATCACTAGATCATCAGATTGCTGGGAAAACGAATATAATTAGACGGGACGTACCATGATGATCCGTGGAAGTCACGTATACCCAGCCTCCACTACGCCGGGGCCTGGAGGTCAGCGTATTCGGTCTAGACTGAAGAGCGGTAGACGTACCAAGTAAACGTGCGCAAGACACCTGCAATCGCTATCCATTCCGGCGCTCCCCATTTCTGGGTGCCGCGCGTGTTCGTTGTTGGACGCACCACGTCACCGTCGGATTTCTTCATGTCAGAGAAGAGATGGAGAGACGGATTGCGCCGTGTGACGAGCCATTGTACGAGGATGAGGAGGAACCGTGGTCCTGCGCATAGAGCGATGATGATTTGGAAAATGGGTCGTTCGGGTGCCCAGTCGCCGATACTACCCGAGCAGAGGAATTAGTCAGTTGATCTGGCAGATGTACTGTTTGCGACCAATAGGTGTGGGAGCTGTCAAGTAGCACGGCTGCTGATCAAGTCTTTCTCCACTTCGAACTCGGACAAAGAGGACCAAGCGTAGAGTCACATTTCGACAGACGTGCGAAATGTCGCAAGAGGGTCCTATGACATCTAATACTGCTTGTGAACATTCTTTTTCGGTCCAATCAGCAGGTTGAAACGACTTTGCAAGCTCCGGCAAACTACGACACCCCCTGCGAGGTGTTGTGTCCTGCCTCAATGCTAGCATATGAGGAAAAGGTGCTCAACCACCCTGCGGTGACCTCTGAGTAGCCATCCAAGCACAGGAATGAGATGTCCAAACCTTTACAGCCAATGCATTTTGAAGAGCTTTTCAATCTCGCAGCTTTTGCTGCTCGGATCTCGCTTCGCTGCATCTGAAATCATCTCTCCTCATCATATCACACTTCACGAGCTGATAAACACTCCTACTCACGTAGCACTGACACTCGGCACCCACTCCTCTGGCCATCCAGCCACCCCATTCTTGACTACCTGCTTATAATGCATCGCCATTGCCAATACTAGTGCACTCCCGAACGCTGCAGCGGCGAGTGTCGAGTGCGCATAATGGATGTACCATGCTGGAACACGGATGAGCGGGACAGGGACCGGCGGTGTTGTGTGAGCGTGGGCGGACATGGTTGTATGCCCGCCAACTAGAGTTTGATCCAGAGGAGAATGGAGATGATGGATATATATATAGAGAGAGAGATGGGTTGCGAACAATAGAGAGTCGTCAAAATGATGATCATTACTTATTCTTTGATGAAGAGTGCTCGGTGAAACACGGAACAATAATGGACTGCCACGGTCTCCTGTTTGTTCTAGTGCCCATGAGTAAGCAGCGTCCCTGTCAGATCCATCCGCAGTCGGCCGCCGGAAACAGCGAACCCCCCTTCTTGCCACTTGCAAAAGATCCTCTTCCGACCAAGCAGAATAGAATAGAGCATGCGATGCCAAAAAGGATAACTCGTAACCCAATACATCCATTATATAGCCTCCCAAACTCCTCCTCTCCACCACATCCTCCTACTAGACTCACCAGCACCGTCTTCGCGGCGCACTTACATGCCCGAGAATCCACCGCTGTACGCCATGGGCTTGATAGGCGGGTGAGGAACCGCGTTGAACTGGTGATACGATAGTTGGCCGTCGTCCTGCATTCGGACCTACGATCGCAGATGATGTGATCAGTGCCAACAAGAGGATATGTCTAGGTAAAAGACGGCGTACGTAGGCTGCCTTGTTGCCTGTCGAATCACAGTAGTTGGGACACGAAAAGGTAGTAATACACAACCCATCTAGGCGCGTAGCCATGTTGCATTCCGTTAGCACCGGGTACGCATTATATCAAAAACAAGGCCAGGCACTCACCATGTTCAACCGCATACCCTTCCGCCCGTACTTCATGCGAACGGATAACAGCAGTCACATTATTCGCCTCACACCACCGTCGAGTGACATCCGGGCCGAATCCTACGCCGACTCCCTATTCATGCGCGCAATACGAATCAGCAATGACTCATAAAGACCTACGCGGCTGGGATCTGCTTACTCGTTTCGACGGGCCACGACCAGGCGCGTCTTGCGGATCCGTCCAAAGAAGCTCACACATCAAACCCTCCTGTCCCGGCTGTTTCCCATACCGCTGGATATTCTTGACATCATCCAGCGTGACACCATCTTTACTGAACAAACCACCATGGACGACAAAGTACCGTTTCTTCCCCTCTGGACTAAGAATAGCGGGTTTACTGCCTTCAGATTTTAGGTCGGAGGGGGACTGGGATGCTGACAGGAGTGTTGCCATTGGTACTGGTTGTGGTCGGAGGAAGGACGTTCAGCGGTGGTTCGTATATATGGGCAAGGGATACTCACGTGCTGTGAACACGTCCGCGAAGAGCTTGTACGTTAACTCCCCATGCTTGGCTTTGCATTCTCCCTACGTGATGTAAGTCATTAGAGCAACGACAATGAAATGTTCCCGAACGCAACTCACCTCGAAGCCGTACACCTTGTTCATATCTAATCCAAGTAGCCACACAATCAGCCATTGCATGATCGATCATCTAAGAAGCTGGAACTCACCGCTCGTCTCGTGGTTTCCCCGATTCAGGAAGATCCGCGATGGGTATAACCATTTGTAGGCAAAGAGGGTAAGCGCAACTTCCACAGACCACGAGCCACGGTCGACGAAATCGCCTATAGGTAATGTGGAATCAACGCTTAGATCGAGATGTTCAGTTTCAAGCGCGATAGGAGGTACGTACCGTTGAATAAGATCGCGTGGGTTTCCGATGGCGGGGTAAGCATGGATAAGAGGTTGCAGAGATCAAAGAATTGCTGTCGCAAGGCGAATTCAGCTTCGCCGCTCAAGGCGGAGCGACACTTGAGGACTCACACCATGGGTATCACCAACAATATCACATTTCACACCCTTTCCAATCTCGACCTCTACCAAACTGTTCTCCCGGTCCAGCGCCTCTTTGCAACCGAGCACAATCTCCCAACAAATCCGCTTCGGCAGTTTCCCGCCGTCCTTGAACAGCTGGATCATGCCTTCCACGAACTCCTTGGTAGGACTGTAGCGTTTAGTAGTACTGTTGTATTCTGGCATGGGTCCGGTGTACGATGTATCCATTGGCACCGAGTCGGATGTGATCATTCGCAGGATCTTGGCGGACGTCGATTCGCTGTCGCCGACCGCGATAGCCTTCATACCGTCGCTGCAATCAGCGCACAGCCGTGTAAATCGAGGGTTATGGGACACACCTTTTCAAACTCGATCCTCCTGATTAGTTTTATTGCCGCGTCCAACTGCTCCCTCGCAAGCTTGTTCCCCGGATCAAGCTTCAACACATGACGGAAATCCGGAACGGCGAGCATCGGCTGTAGGATGGCAAGACGGGACAGCGCACGTCGGTAGTATGCCTTGACGTTCTTTGGGTCGAGTTCGATGGCTTTCGCTATATTGCGTTCATTCCCAAGTTAGCGATTAGTGTGGATGGCTGGATGGAGAAACGTACTGGTATCCGCGACGGCGCCACCATATTCCTCCATCTTCATCCTCGCCATCGCTCTATTCCCAAAGAAAACTGACTCTCGCGGGTTCAGCCTGATGGCCTGAGTGAACAGTTCCATAGCCTCGCTGTAGTGTTGTTCTACGAAAAGCCATTGCGATTCAGTAATACGCGTCAGTGCCACAGCAAGAAAGGGGCTTCCTTTAGATGGCTTACGTGAGAAGGCGGTATTCGCCTCTGCCTTGAGCTTTTGGGCCTGTGCAGCTTCGTCCTCGGAAACGACCTTGTCCTCGTCAAGACCGTCCTCAATCGATAGCTCAGCAAGCGCTTCATCTCCCACTAGCGATACACCAATATACCACGTCAGCTTCCCTTTATCTTTGCTTACATGTCACGAGCACCAAAAAGAACTCACACTTGAGCGCTCCCATTGCGGGTGAAGGGAACGGTGTTAAGTCATCATCATGAGATGAGGACATACTGGTTGGAGGGGACTCGACGCCGGTGATGATGGACGAAAGAGACGAGTGGAGGTCCGAAGTCTCTGACGAGGCGGGTGAGGAGGATGCTGCTCCAGTCATTTTAAGTTTTCCAGCAAAGACGGACGTCTGTGGATATTGTCGATGGGTATGTGGCAATCCTTTGGTATAATCCGGTCTATTGGAAGGGGACGACGTTTGATGACGGCGAATAGGTAGTAACTGCAGTCGGACAAGTTACTTGGTTGCCAGATGTCAGACGAGCTGGAAATGTGAATGGGGTGATCGAGTATTGCCATTTGCGTCGGGGGCACTAAATAGTACCAGCTTACAAGCTTCAAGCTTACATGCATAGTACATCGCGTGGTACCGACTGCCCGCCACCAGTTCTCTTCAAGACAGCAAGCCTTTCATCACCTACTCAGTCTTATTGCTAAACCCATTCAATCTCTGCAACACTTCCCCAGCGGCGGCAGACTCTACATCACGGAGCAGAGGAGCATCCTTGACTCGTTTGTTATCTAGATTCCTTCGTGAGTCCCTCCTACAGTACAGCCGACGCCGTGATGATGTAGGGAGGATAGAAGAAGAGTATTGTAAATGTGTTGCATGATCTCATGCTGCTAGCTTTGTGCCTGCCCGCCGCGCGACTTTAAAGGATCAATTGCTTTACAACTCTTGTGGCGATATAGGCCTTGCATCCCCTTGTCGGTCCTGCTCAAACAAATTGCCCTGGCCTGTCGATCGTGCGCTTCACTGGCTCTCGTACTCTCCCGACATCTGTTGTTATTCCTACTAGACCTATGACAGGCTTCATTCCACTTCCTCCACGTCAAACACTACATGTCGTTCGACGAGCAGTCCGCACGAACCCGTTCTTTCGATTCTTGGATGACTTTTACCACGGCCTTCATGACCTGTTCGACCAGATTGAAGCGGTCCGGCCGATCTATCATGTTCCGGTCATATTGTTCCTTCGAGTGGTCGTAATCGCAGCCTATACATATGGGGCCACCATGGAGCACCGAAGAGAGAGATGGGGTAGTGATCGTGAAAGACGGCAGGGAATGGACGGTTTTGATTGAGCGGGAGGAAGCGGAGCGGGAGAAACGAATGGGATGTCTAGCTCCCGCATTCCTCGTCCTTGCCACTATCCGCATCGAAGGAGGCAAATGGAACAGAAGAGAACGAGGAGGAAGCAAGTAACAAGGTAGCCGTCGTCTGCCCGATCTACCTATGCACAAACGCCGACTTGAATGCGCTGAAGTCTCAAACGGGTTGCCCCATAAAACAAAATCGAGTGCCAGACTTGATTCTGTTCGTCGATGACGGGTCTCCTCTGGCGCCTTCCGCTGGAGGAGGTAAAAGTGTTGAAAACATTGTTCGCCACCTTCAACTACCCCGGAATGTCGGTCCAGCAGCTGCTCGAAATGTCGCCATCTCTGCTCTCGGGAACAAGCCAGAGCGGACCGTACTACTGTTGCTTGATATCGACTGTGTCCCCCGGCACTAGTGGGAGTGGGTCCAATGCGAGTGGGTCCAATGCGGTGTCGAAGCTTTGCAGCTCTATCGCCCCGGCCTTGGACTCGATGTCGACAAGGAGATACTTGAACCTCTGATCGTAGGAGGGTTGGCTAAAGATATAGGGACGTCCAACGTCTCGCGTTACCACGACTTTTACGGCACTCTCAACCCCCGAATCCTTCGTACCCCCGCCCGTTTCCTCACCGTCGTCGGACAAGACTGAAAAGGCTCGGTACCGACCGTTATATGCTCCGACCTGCACATGGCGATCTTTCTGGGTTCCTCGAAGAGCGAAAAACGGCTGCCGCGATTCAACGAAGCGTTTCGTGAACCGGCGCAGGAGGATGTGTTGTTCTGTCTCGAAGCGTTTTATAGACGCGGCTGTGAAATAGCGATGAACAAGGTACGCTCTCGGACGCTGTGTTCAGTTGGCGGGAATGCTAAATTCAAGATTTCTCTCGAATGGGTATATCTAGAACATGATGATGCAACATGAACCTCGCGAAGGAGTCCTCGCTACATGGAGAACTTTACGAAAGGTCCGTTTCCTATCGCACAAACCCCATCTGCTGCTTCTAGGGCTTACTCTGTGTATCGGGGTATTTCCGCATAGTACGGTCGTTGATTCCCCGCAGTGCACCTTCTGTTCCCATCTTACTTGCCTATACTATGGGGATCGACCCGGACATTCACTTCGCTCGACATAAATCGTCGTGATCCGGAAGTAATGGCTGCAGAAGATGAGCGGTGGGTACTGGGGATCGAAACTGAGCCGGTGGCGGCATCAATGGTGCCGACAACTCGGCAAGAGAAAGGGTAGAATCAGTAGGTTGTTGCAAAGACCATGCGTCGAGAGCGAACGTAGAGAGATCGTAAGGTATTGTATGGCGCTTCCAGGCGTCCCCGTCGTACTAGGCTACTGCTGGTTCTTTCAAGAGATTTGTTCTTCCGTCGTATAGTCTTCTTTCATCTCCACCTGTATCATATATTCATTCTTACGAGAGGAACTTGATTTCGAGTTACTTATACTAGCTGGCTTCCTGCTGGCTGCTGGATTTCAGGAAGGTTTGCCCTGCTTGCTCGCGACATGGGATGCTCGGTCGTGAACGCTAGAGTGACGATTTTTTCCACACGAGATTCTTCTCCGCCTCTCTTGCCGGCCTTTTATCAACTGATGCTCGTCCAAAAGATCACTTTCGGTCGGTTATTCTCCTGGATTTTGTATGATTATAGGCAGTGCCGTCATCCGCAGACGATGAGACGTTGGTAGCATCCGTTGCTGTCGATAAACATCATCATAGAAAATCATGTACCACATCTCACATCGAAAGCTCTTACATCGCCAAAAGTATCCAACCGTCCGAAGCGTCCACGAGCTGTCTGCCGGCGCGGTCAGTTACGTGGTCAATCGAAGAAGAGGTCAGGGAGACGGCAGAGATTCGCTATATAAGATTGTGAAAGTGAGAACATTCAACGCAAGACAAATGGTGGTGTACGGTACTGCCTGGATTCTAATATCTACTACCTGCATGACCTGCCTACCTACCTTCATCTTTATTTTCACTTTTCACCCGAAAACACAATATACAGCTGAATATACGGAGCACGGGAGCTGATACGGGTACGGCATTTTCTTCAATGGTGGTGTCTCACTTTGAATAGGTCGCCGAATGAGTGGAAGCAAATCTTGAAATCATTTCCTGTCTTGTATCTCTTTTCCTTCTGACAAGTTCATTCATTCATTCAATCAGTCCACAACGTTGGAATCTCGCTCGTCCACAGCACCCAGTGGACCAACTCTAGATTCAATAATCAAGCTACCGACAGGAACCACCGACGACAACGCCGCTAATCATTCGTCTCAGCAAACGAGAAACGCGAGGTTGAGGATTGTGGAATTGGAAAGAGTGAGCATTGCATCAGCTGATTGCATATTTGCTTTGCTTCTGATCGTGGTGGTTGTACTGAAGTATATGTGAACCTGCACCGAATGCTGCTCCGTAGTTTTCTGATACTCAAATCGAAAAGAACAGTTTTGCGCTTGGTACCCAGGTCGAGAGGCCCGGCATAGGAACTCCGCCTTCATGGACGTTTCACCTACATGCTCTGGCACAACGACACCCGTAAAACCGACCCCGCCATTGGCGGAACCATCGTCTCCTTTCCCCTCGGTCAAGGTCCCGTATGATGCGCGACGCCCAAGCACGATGCAACGTAGCACCAGTCTAAATCTCGGGTCGTTCGACAGATCGTACGAAAATTTGGAAGAAAGGGACGAATCCCTCGCGGAATGGCGTCAGTTTCTTCTGAAATACTCGTCCGGTGCATTTCCACCTTCCGAGGAACCGCCTATGCCGTCACTGGCTCCTGCTAGTGCCATGACAAGTCCGTTATACCCGCATGGTGGGCAGACCGACTTTCCGTTTCACACCCATGGAGTAACGATGACCGGGTCCAACGAAGATTCTGCGAGACCACTCGTAGAAAAGGATCGGGTTGTTCACCGTCGTCGTGACGGAAGTCACGACACTTCCGCAGAAGACCTTCCAACCGATATGGGAACGGATTTCGACAAACCAGTATACGACCAAATAGAAATCACGGCAGAGACCGCACGACGCGTTCGCCAGTTCTACAAGCGGCAACATTATCTGCCACCGCCACGTGCGCCGATGGAAATCCTTCGAGAACAGATTATTCAGGAGTATGACCTTTATTCGCCTCAGCAAATTCAGAGTATACAGGTTGCCACGGATCTGGTGCAGGCGTACTTCGGTGGCCTATGCACGTTTAGTCTTTTCCAAAACAATATCCAGATCCTCATGGCATGTGCGGGACCACCGGAAATGTTGAAGGCGACTGGGTTGTTCCCGGGGAAACGTCTACTACCGGAAACCTCGTTGTGCGGCCACACTGCACTGTTTCCAGCAGGCAGCAGCCACGTCTACATTCCGGACCTGTCGAAAGATTGGCGATACAAGGGTAATCCGTACGCCGATGAGATCAAAGGTGTGAAAACATACATTGGTGCTGGCGTCTCCCTTAACGTGGATCCGGCTTCGTCCAGCTCGGGACAAGTGGTTGTTATTGGTGTTCTCAATTCGATGCATCTCGACGCCGTTCTACCGCCACTCACACCAGAGCAATCAAGAGTTATGAGTAGTGTAGCAAAATTCCTCACCGCAATCCTACGTGCCACATGGGAAGGAATGCACCGCACGCGCGATGCCCGATCAAGACGTGTTGTCTCGGACTTTCTCGACCATATCATGTCGCCAAAATCATCGAAACCTACCATCATTTCTCCTTCTCAACAGCTACGCTGGCACATGCAGAGACCGGACGGTGAAGATGTGGGCAAACGGAGGGTGTCTGATGGGTCGGCGGGCCCGGCGGCGTTTACCTCGTTCGCCCCTATGACGATTGACGACCAAATGCGTGAAGATATTAGGATTGCAGCGAGCAAGGCCGAGCTTTCTCCTACCGGCCTACCATCTGTGTCTTCTGCCAGCGGCGAAGAACAGGATGGGATATCGCAGACGGATCCAATGGAAAGAGATGCCGCGATTCTGGTCAAGCAAATCAGGAGTGTGATGACAGAAGCTGAGAGCGCAGCTGTCGTAGACTTGCGATCACTGCATGCTTTTGTGAGCATAACTCTTCCCCGTTGGCATGTTTCTGGAATGCTGATCACCCCCCCCCCCCCCCCCGCGGCCAGAAAGACGCAAAGGGTGCGGCAAAATACGTCATGGATGCAGAATCGGTGTGTTCGCTCGACACAATAGCATGGGATGCAAGTTCGTCCGATATTGAACGTTCTAAATTTCTCGACGCCAAGGCTAGGATCGCTCTCATCAAATCACTATACGTCCAGCAGCATGATCCAGAAGTGGCTTTCGAGCCGCAAAATAACAAGACATCTGGATTGGAACCATATCTACCGAGATCAACGCGCAGCCACTTGATAATGCCGTTTCACGCCGGAGCTCAGCCTTTATTCAGTATCATCGTCACCTCGTCCGAGAAATTCTGGTCATTTAGAACGCCAGACGTCAACTTTGTGCGGAGCATGGGTGTTATCCTTCGTGCACAGGTCCTGCAAAGTAGAGTGATCGAAGCGGACATGGCGAAAACGACGTTTCTATCCTCTATCAGTCATGAACTTCGTACCCCGATGCACGGCTTGATGTCCGGCCTGCAGTTATTAGAGGAAGCAATCGATGGCCAGGATCTTGAACAGGCAGTAAATTTGCTGCCAATTATCAAGAATAGTGGATACGCTCTTCAGCAAATATTAAACGATGTGCTCGACTTTGGACAACTGGCGCATGGCAAAACAGGGAGCCGGACAAACGAGGTGGATTTGGCGGCTGTCGTAATTTCGGCAGTCAAGACATGCATGCCCCGATTCTACAACTGGCAGGAGGGACATGAGAAGGATGTGGAAATATCGATAGTCTACGAGGATCTTGACTGGAAAGCCAAAATTGATGAGTCTGGCTTTCAGAGGTACGTTCACTGTTCCTAATTCAAGCGATTTTCCACTGATCCTTGACGTTCCATAGAATACTGTTTAACGGTATCACCAACGCCATGAAAGTCACGCAATCCGGCAGCATTACCGTCTTCCTCGAAAGCTCTCACACAGTAAACGGCATTGTCCTAAAAATCGTCGATACGGGACCGGGTATCGAGCCAAGCTTTGCATCGAAGCTGTTCCAGCCGTTCTCCAAAGCCAACTCGTTCAATCCCGGTGCCGGCCTCGGCCTTTATATCACCAAGGCTTTAGTCGACCGCATGTCGGGCAATATCTCCCTCTACTCCACACCGGGGCAAAAGGGATCGACATTCGAAGTAAAGTTGCCGGTCACACTTGTGAAACCAGTCGAGCTAGACACGGAAACAAGCAAGACGGTCCGCAAAATAATCAATATGGATGCGGAGAGGTATCACCGACGTGATCCCGAGAGCAAAAATCTCGATACTTCGAACAATGTCGAAAAGCACGCTACCCCGATGCCTGTAGCGCCGAATTTTTCTGATGGAGCAATATTGTCCGCCACCATCCCGGCTGATGCAGATGCGGCCATTGCCGGTGGTGTGCTAAACGGTGACAGCAGTCATGGCCTCACATCATCGCATTCTGCACTACGGGTACTTGTCGCCGACGACAACGAGATCAGCCGCAAAATCCTGCTGGCTTTACTACGCAAAATGTCGAAAACCATTGAAGTTGAAATTGCACAAGCCAATGATGGGCTACAAGCCGTGGAAGCCTTTGAAAAATTCCATCCTCAGCTGGTTTTGACGGATGTGAGCATGCCCTTCATGACGGGGACGAAAGCTGCCGGTGAAATGCGCAAAATCGAACAAGCAGAACATCGCCCGAAATGCAAGATATTTGCGATTACGGGTCTGGGATCGTCGGATCCGAGGTTGAAGGTTGAAGCCTTGCGGGAAGACGTTGTTGATGGTTGGCTGGTCAAGGGAAAGGATAGTCTGGCGAGAATACGAGATATTGTTACGGACGCGAATGCTCTTCATCGAGAGTCAGAAGTAGCCATTGCGTCGACTTCAGATGGAATTGGAGTCAACGCAGGGCAGGGGCCATAATAGGAGAATTCAGATTAAGGGAGAGGAACCCCTTTTCAAGGGGTCAAGGAAAATAATGCATGAGACAGGCAATTCGCAATTGGAGGTAATATTGTATCGATGGCGCCGAGACTTAGAAAGATAATTAAATCGTTGTATAATGAGAATCTTGTATCCTAGAAATATAGAGTGATTGTATCTGTATGAAGACTTGCCATCCTATCAAGTGTATGAGTGGTTCCCCAGGCGGTTACTCTGGCTGGGCAGGACAAAGATGAGCGCAGATCAGAGGGATCTGCAACTTGCTCACCAAAAGAGTGAAAATGTCTGACTTTACCAAGACGCTTCTTGCGAGCTTGATAAGGGCGACAACATGAAACGCCAACAGAAAATGGTAAGAGAGGGGTATATAAGGAATTCACCATGCTGATGTTGTTTCGAGTTCTGCCTCTATAGTCACCACGCACTGCTGCTAACGACACCGTACCACATACACCACCACATCACTAACAGAAACTCGTCTTTACCAACATGCCTAAAGCCCGCAAAACAGCTTCGAGCATGCCTCCTTCGGCAGCTATGCGACAGGCGGAACTGCTCAAAGGAAAACCAGTTAAGAAAGCCAAAGAGGTCGTTGTCGGAGAGAATGAAGACGGAGAGGATGTTAAACCTACTATCAGTGCCATGCTTCCTCCGCCTCCTCCCCCGCACACATTAACCTCTTCAGACGTGAAGCCCTCGAACATGGAGATGGACGAGCTGATCGAAGAAAACGAAGGAGGAGGCGATCATGCTGGACGAGCAAAATGGGCAACTGGTGATGAAGATGAAAAGCCGGTGGCTGAAGACGTTAAGCCTGCTATTGCCGGTAGGTACACAATCGCATTGACCATTTTAGGCCCATTGATCCCTTCCAGCGCTGAATGCTTTCATCTTCTCTAGACATCCCCTGTCCTCACCCGGAACTCCTAACCCTCATCAAGCAATTCGAAGAAACTTTCGCGACTCAACAAGCGGTCAGTGCCGATATTACCATGCAACCCTTTGAAAAGCGAATCCAAAATGCGGTACTTGCGGCACAGCGAGAAGCAACTTCCAAGGCGATGAAAGCAACACTGGAAAGACTCGGAATCAGGTTGCCAAACATTTGGTTGCCTTGAAGAGGGTTGCGTTTGATCCCGTTCGTGAATTGTCAGTGAGTATATTTGACAACTAGATCGTAGTCGCGTGACGTTTGCTGAAGGAGGAGTTGTTTTAGGATGAACCTTATGGAGCGTTTATGTGCTATTCTGAGATGGTAACCACGACGCACGCACTTCAGCACCATTTCGATTTCGGACTTATCGAAGTCTCTGCAGCACCACTTTCTCTTTGGCTCACCCTTGCTACTGCTGAAGCCAACTTGCGCTTCAACTACCACAACCATTCTACGAATCATCTCCTAATTACGAATGACTTTGTTGATCAATAATAAAGATTTGAATAAACGCACGTTCGATGAAGCGGCGAGAGAAGTATGATTGCATGTTCGACAGACGTGTTGTACGGTCTTTTTCACCGAGGACCGAGGGAGTGACCTTCTTCTTTTAGTCCGAAAGATCAATTCTTTTTCTACATCCATGTTATTTCGCTTACTTGGAGGGCACACAGCACGGAGTTCACGTTTGACGACTGACATAGGCCACTGACAGCGGAAAAGAACGTCGTGGCAGGTGTTCGAGCGAGTCAACCAAGGACTAACGTTGCTGCTATGCGTTTCATATTGTATTGATATAACGTTCTTCCCCTCATTTACCTGCCGCAACTATGCCTCCTCTCCCGCCGTCAACCTCTCTCCCTTCAAATCAGCACCGGCTTCTACCTCGAACTCTGCTCCCAATTCACAGTCCTTGATTTGTGCCTTTTCTCCAATCCGAACATTGTTACACAGTATCGTGTTCTCGATCTTCGCGCTGCACACGGAATCAGTTCAACGAGAATCAGTTTCTATCCTTACCGGAAACCAAAACCATGAAACTTACCCGTCCGCAATTACCACATAATCCCAAACGACACAATTTGTCAATTTGACATTCTTGCCTATCACACAATGACGCCCAATAATACACTTTTTGATACTGGTGCGCTCTCCTACTCGTGTTGAAGGCGCTAGCAGAGTATCAGCAGAGACCTGCGCTTTCGGATCAACGTTGCTGGCGACAATTGCCGGCTTGCTTTCCGCATTGGGTGCGGCTGGGACGGATACAGCGGGATTCGCCGATCCAGGTTGTGACCGAACGGGCAGATTTGCAAGGTTCGGCGGCATGGCTCGAAGGAACTGCGATTCACCAGAAATGGGAGATAAGATAGCTTTCGGTAAGTATCGATTGTGTGAACTTACCTGTCGATTGAGTTCCCAGTACCCTGCCACCGTGTTGCCACGCATCAAAGGAACCTCGGCATCCTTCTCCTTTTCCACTGGCTGCTGACTTCTTCCTTTTTGGTTTTGTGTGACGGGCACTGGCGTCTTCTCCGGTACGGGTCGTTCATACACAATCATACCACACCGAAGCTCATCTCCAGGTGCCGGTCGTTGATAACTGGGCCGTTTACTTTGACCGTCCTTCACTCGGCCAGGTAGACTGTATTTGAAGTCGAGCAATGTTTGTCCTGGAGTTTTGGCGGGACTTGATGGGCTTGTAGGGTTGGTCGATTCGACGGTCTCTAGGAAATCCGATTCCAGATCACCGCCGACAGATAGACTCGCCACTGTCGATTTTGCCAGAGCGGCGGCCAGAGGGTCCTGATTATGGTTCAGGACTGACGTAGCAGATGATCAGTTCCCATGTTACGCGGCGAGTCGGGCGCTAGTACGCGACTTACTGTGCCGCCATTTCTCACGCACTCCGTCCTGCCAACCTCCCTTGACGAGCCACGGAACCAGGTTCTCCTTTACGCTTTCCAGATCTCGAGGATCTTTCGTCATCATCAAATCAAGTACCGCACGTCGGAAGACATAGACGTGAGCATCCATAAGGTTGGTCGTTAATGACAGCGTTGGTGCACTAGACGGACATGGTCGAATCAGCTGTGATGTAGAAAAGGTTCGCTTATATGGCTTACCGATGAAGCAAGCTCATTCTCAGTTCTACGTCATCCTCCAATTCTTCCAGTGGCTGGATCATAAGAAGCTCTTGAGACTTTTTGTCGTAACCAACGAGTATCGACTCGGGAGCTGAATTAGAATACCACCACATGTGAGTTACGTATGCTGCAAGCACCCTTTCGCCATGCTTACCATCCGGATCTTTGAGCTCCACCTCTGTCTTTTCATACCACAGACTCGTAACCAAACTACCACTCTGATTCCGGTGTCGATTCAGGAGCTTTGTTAGCGGTAGAGACGGTGGAGGAGTGATATCACAGGGCAAGACAACAAAGTCGGACCGTATCCAGTCACGCCATCGTCGAAGAATTCTTGCTGTTCCAGCCGTCTCAGCAGCACCGCCGACAGCGATGTATGCCTCATCCTCGTCCTCCTCGTCGCTGCTATCGTCAACATTAGCAGCGGTGACCCCATTTCCTACTTTCGAACCAACGGCAGGACCATCGTTGTCTGCTTTGTCATCCGACGATTTTGGCGGATTGAGCGTCTCCATCGTTTCCCTCTCGTCGAGCCCGTGAACCTCGATTCTCAGTCGAGAGCTATCGCCTGCGTTCCTCCGACGTCCGTCCCTAGCAGGTGAAGGAGCTGTATGGTGGGAGACGTGGGCGGTGGCGCTCGCGGTATTAGATGGCTTCTTTGCGGACGGGCCGTCTGATGCAGAGGCAGGTGGCCAGGCGGCACGGAGGTGGTTTGTGATGGCTACCATTTGGCTCTGAGGGCATAACAGGAGTACATCTATAGAATAAAGAGGTGAGCTACACAACACTTGTTGCGAGAGCGCGTTGGGACTTACCGACTATACCGCTCTCTTCGACCCATGCCAACACCCTGTCAATCATGACTTCATCCCCAATTGGGAGCAGCGCTTTAGGAGTAGCATTTTCACCCTGAGTAAGAGGATACAGTCTGAATGACCATAGAGAATGGAGTTGTCAGCGATAGTACAATTGCAGCATACGTCGAAACTTACGATTCTCCATAACCGCAGAAAACGACGGCTTGAAAATCCGGAGCGTAATGGTTTCGACTCACTGCTGCCAACTTGGCGTTGGGAAACAGGCCAACAGCAGCGGATCTGTTCTGCACTGATGCGGAGAACATGGTCGTATTGGTAGCTGACTGGTGGATGGGTTTAGCTGTAGTGACTTGACGGTTATCAGGAAAACTGGATTTGAATTGAATTGCATTGAATTGGCAAGTAACGTTAGCAACCTCAACAAGAGTCTTTCTCCAACGCCCCGATCGCACTTGGTATTTTATTCAATCAAGTCGTTGGGCTAAAAATACCCTATGGATTGCCTCATATTCTGGTTTTCTACCTTTTCAAGACCGCTTTTCGCTGTTCAACCCCGTGTGGAGCCAGAGGCCGGCAAGAAGAGCAGGGTGAGTGCCAACAATCCAATCAATAATAGAGTCCAACATTGATGAATCATGCCTTCCCTTCGACCGTACCTGGTTTGATGAGTGAGCATCTACCCTTCACTACCTTTCAGATTATGACACTGTTCTAATCACCATCAACACTTTGTCGTAACAGCCTCTATCGACGTCAGGATCGAGATCACACTCCCTTTCTTCCTCTTTCGGTATCTGGCTGTAACGTCGACGCTTGCTTCACCTCGCTCTCAGCCTCTTCTCGAGAAGACAAAAAGGAATCAGAAGATCCAAATCAATCGTCGTCGTTGAGTATCAGTAGCGGTATAGGTTGATCGCAAGTAGCCTTGGACACAGGAATCCGTTTGACGACTCTATTGGGTAAAGCACAACATCGTAAGCTCCTATCTACTACTTTCCTGCATATCAGGTCGCCATCTGACGCGACATGCGACGCCAGTGTCTGGCATTTCGTGTCTCTCCATAGATCATACAACAAGCATCAGTCATACCCACCATTCAAATATACATTCGTTCACTCCGTTAGCGTCCTTCCGTTCAAGAGACACGATTCTCGTATACACGGTATCGTGGAAGCGCCGATAAACCATCAACATAGAAGGACACAAAAATGGGAAATCAATGGAGCAAAGCCATGGGTGAGTCAATGCTTTTTATTTGCAAGATGTTACCTCGTTGACGGAGACTCGGCAACAGGCAAACTCTTTGGAAACAAGGAGATGAGGATACTCATGCTGGGGTTGGATGCAGCAGGGAAAACCAGTAAGCCACCGCTCACATCATACACTGCCTTCGAGAGGCGATTATACTCAATCTTCTCGTCTCTAGCTATTCTATATAAACTCAAGCTCAATCAATCAGTGACAACAATCCCGACAGTGGGGTTCAACGTGGAAACAGTGACGTATAAGAATGTGAAATTCAATGTTTGGGTGCGTCTCGTCGCTCGCAGCGATTGAATGATGCGTCAGCAACTGACCGTGTTGACTTTGATGATGGTGAGTAGGATGTTGGTGGACAGGATAAAATCAGACCACTGTGGAGGTGCGTAGCTTTGCTTATATTTGCGATCTTGTTTGAATGCTGATCCGATCTCTCTGTAGACATTACTACACAGGGACACAGGTATGCATTGGCCCTTCAACATATACTGAAACCCCGGTACTGAGAACACATGTGGATTGACGAACAAATAGGGACTCATCTTTGTCATTGACTCGCAAGATCGAGATCGTATACAAGAAGCTAGACAGGAATTGGAGAGGATATTGGCGGATCGGGAAATGAAGGATTGCTTGTTGATGGTCTTTGCGAACAAGCAGGATCTACCTGGAGGTGAGTCGCCTCTGGTGTGTTCTGTCGTCGTTTGTCGTACTGATGGATAATTTGATGCCCCGGTGTTTGTTAGCGATGTTGCCTGCCGAAGTCACAGAGAGGCTGGGTTTGCCAAAGATGAAGGATAGGCCGTGGTATGTGCATCCCAGGTAAGCACAATCATTACCGACCTGTCGGTCATCAAGTTACTCACGAAAGTGCTGATACTCGCTTGCTGGATTCTCTAGTTGCGCTACCACTGGAGAAGGATTGTTCGAAGGCCTCCAGTGGCTCAGCCAAAACATCAAGGGGACGAGGAATTGATTGACGGATTGATGGACCGAGCTGGCTTTGTTGCTGAATATTTCGCGGCGCTCGTCACACGCAACGAACCGCTCTTCTCAAAGCAAGACGACGACGATTATATAGCGTTTGGCTGTTCTGGGAGTTTCGATTTCACGGCACTCGTCTCCTTGTTCAGTATGGCAACCCAAGACAGGTAGTTCTTCGAAACTGCTATAAAGACGCCTCAGGACATTGTCATTATTACTTGGATAGGCAAAGGACGTGCGTCGGAGAAAGAAAGCATGGCTTGTACTCGTATTTAGATGTTGTATGACTGTACCTGGTCGGATATGTAGATTGCGACTCGACAATCATGGACGAGATTTCATATATGCGCATTTCAGAGAATGTCGGGTACACAGGTTTACGGATGTCGGAGCTGTTCACCGTATTACCAGTGACAGTGCCTTTTCTGCCGGTTGCAATGTACTACCTGGCTTGACTCGGTCGGAGTCTACCCACACTCTTCTGGCGTTCCGCATCGGCGCTGCCTTGCTTCCATGTTGTCAGTGCAGGCGGACAGGGAACGAATCACCATTCTCATAGGGACAAAGAATGAAAGCTGAAAGCAGACGGAGGAACCGAAAGCATGCTATAATGAGAGAGAGAGTTGGAGAGGTGTCATATACAATACAAATGTCGAATGCTATAGTGAACCGATACACCGTGAGACTAGGGAGGTGTCCAAACTGACGCTGCTGCCACGTCGTTTGCCGTACAGGAATCAAACAAGACGTGGTGGGGCGTTCTGTGAAGGGCGAGATTCGAAGGGTGCATCCGGCAACTGTGAGCAGATTGACCGTGCCGCCGAAGCTGCGGCATCGACGCCGCTCTGCGCACCGGTGCCCTCTTGCTGTGCAGAAACCTGAGCCTTCTTTCGTTCCAACCGCTCGGCCTTGAACTTTGCTAATTGCTCTTGAATTTCCGCCTGAGTTTTGGGAGGTTTCTATAACGCACCAGCGACAAGATCAGTATGCGCAGGAGAACGGTTTCATATCTGGCTAGATGGCCTCACATGTGTCGTTTCGTAGTCTGGCCAGATCTTCTTACCGTACTGTGAGCTCGAGCGTAATCAGTCCCAAGTCTTCAAGGTCTATTGAACAATGAGTTGCTTACAGGCACCACATAACGGTCATACCATTCAGGATCTCCAAAGTATAAAATGGATGCTGTCGGGACTGCAAGGTACATGGCGAATCGAAGAATCTCGACTAGCAGAGAAAGACAAGGTAATGAGCCAGCCGTTTCGCGTTTCCTTCCTGGGTCACACCCACGATTTGGTCCTCCCATCTTGCCGGATATCGAGATGGTACCAGTCGTGGTCGAAGTACTTTGTCCACTGATACACAAAGTTGAAGCATGTCGTCGGATGAGCCTCTTCATACTTCACTGCAGCGGATTACCTCTGACAACGATCGGGCAACTGATCGGGAGAAAGTTGGCCAAGGAAGAAGGTCGCGTGATTTGTATGGGTAATAGCTGTCGAGTTATCAGACATGCAAGAGTTCATGGCACATCTGCGGAGCAACAATTTTTCGGCACATTGTATACAGAGGAGGCGGAGTGTGTTTTTAGTAACGTGCTTGAGACGGCTGCGCACCGCATCCAGTCGACTCTGCCTTAAAACAAGCGTCAAAGCGGTATCCCGAAACATGAAATTCGCGCAAGGTCTCACGCTCCAGCACGTATGTCCCCCCGACTTATGTCTGCGATCTGCGAGTAGCTGAGGCACACCGACGCTGACAAAGACTCCATAGTTCATGCTACAAGCCGAAATCGCAAAGTCATACAGACACGCCGTGAGAGCTACGCGAGGTGAGTCCATTATTCGAGCCCGGTTGATTTTCGACCTAATGTGCTGAGTGAGCTCCTTAGTGCTACCGGATCATGTTACTCGCAGGGAAACGCTGGATTTCCTGCGGATAGATCTGGAAAAGCTACGTGCTGTACACGATATTGTATGTTTTTTCGTGATAAAATGCGACTATGAAATGCATTGTCTGAGTCCCGGATACATCACAGCAAACGTTACGCTCCACCCTGGCCAACTTCAACCGCAACAATAAGCATTTCATCCCCTCACTAGGCTTGTCCACGGCTGGATATTCAGCAGAGAAACCGCCTAGGCTGATTGGACAGAGAATATCACGGCAGCAGACTCTTGTACGGCGCTTCTTTGAATAGAATAGACTGAAGGTATAATTCATGGATACCAAAGCCGCGTTTGACCAATACATCTACGATCCTTGCCCTTTTCGCATAATGTTCCGTCGCCACTTTCTTCGTCCCATTCCGACACCTTGATCGGCACCGACGGTCAAATACGGAACATCAGACCACGAAACGCCAAACAGACCGGACTGTACCACGGATGCCGGGTGGCAAGAGATTCTCCAGTCCAACATTCCACAGACGGGTAATTCGAGTTCTCCGCCTATCATGATGTTGACCCGGCTGAGATGCGTAGGTTCGATGGGCGAGAGGAGATGTACCGTCTTGCCGTCCGGGGATATTGATCGAATCAGTCCGAATCCTACACAGTTGACTTCCGAAGGTTCTGCTAATTGTCGACCGGGCTGGTAGAGATCTTGAGTCGGTCCCTCCACGCGCTCGACTAGAGCAACAAGTCTGGCATTCAGGACGAGTGGTAGATCATCTTGAATGATCCCATCCGCTCCTTCGCCGGTGAGATATAGTTCTTGAAAGACCGCTCCGAGATCCACCTGCCAGGGCGTGTGACATGCCAATGGCGATAAAAAGTCCCAGTGAATGTCGTTGTCGTGTATGCGCGCATGCAAATAGGAAATGGTCGAGATGACCCGCATATCGGAAGCGGTAAACCGGGACAGCAATGGCGAGACTGGTATAGACTGCAAATGGAAGACACTTCCATATCCGCCGTGTAGCTGCACTTCTGGCTCAATTCCATAGTCTTCTCCTTGGAAAAGCTGCGTTGGTTGGTCGTCCATACCTCGACCTGTCTGATTGTCGGCGGTATTATCGGTTGGATCGACAAACGCAAAAGTATGTGTTGCTTCCGCGAGATGCTCGATCTGGAGCAGCAAATCCGCGCCCAGGCCTTTCACCCATCCTTGCGTATTGATGATAAGAGGGACGACTTCAGAGATTTTGTTTGAGGTCGGTGAGGTTTCGATTGGATACTGGACTTCGTATCGGTACTGATCGAGTAGCTGGGAAATGCAGGACATGTAATATTCCGGCAAGAGACGCGGAGTCAATGAACCGATAAAGTGCGACCGTAATGGCCGTCTTGGATGAGAGAATGCGGGACCTGTGGTGCACGCGTGCGTGAGCGACCTGGTCCATAATAACATTGCATGTACTCACCTAGTAGAGGCTGCTCTAGGATATACAGTCCGACGGTCCCTCCTATGCCGAATTCACTTTGACCTAAATCCGTATCCAGATACGCCACCCGTTCGTACCTACACTAACACTCAGCATGGTCTCCATAACGCAACGCTAGGAGTACTCACTTGTTCAGCAACCGATTCACAATCTCCCTCGTAAATGTGCTCTTTCCGCTCCTTTTAGCACCCTTGACAAGCGCAATGCATGGCGAAGTCCGATCTTCCGCTGGTTCGTCGTCATACTGGCCATCCACTTGCTCGGTTGGGGTCGATGGCTCCCCAAATGCGTTCAGCGCGTCAGTCCAGCTTTGCGGTGTGATATGCCGATACACGGGCGACTGAGCTTGTCGCAAAACAGGGTGAACGCCGTACAACCCGAAAGCGCCTTTTCCTTCCGGCCAGACTTTGTGTAACCCGACGGCGGGTCCTGGCATGTTTTCGAGACCAGAGTCGAGTTCCTGTAGAAGGAATACTACAGAATTGGGATGACAGCTTTCTACCATTGATGCTGGAAGGTGGTCCTTGATTTTGGGGAATTGTGAGGATTGCGAGTCGGAGTTGGTAGCTGATAATGTCGGTAGCGGATGCGTTAAAGGCGCATAAATCGGATATGACGTGAGGCTTGTCGATGGAGATATCCGCGTCGAGAACACGGAAAGGTGGCCTTGCACTGGGATTATTCTAGCGGTTCCGCTCAGAACAAGAGTCTGGAATGTGGGCTGTCAATTTCAATTACGATTTGGACCGACACGTCGCCGCGTGAGACGTACCTCTTCAGCCTGTAGTATAATAGCAACAGCTTTCTTGGCCGGAATACTGCCAGGTATCCTGCCAACATCATCTGCAGAGAGCCTGTAAATATTATATCCCTCGGACGGCTTGAAACTCGAAACAAAGAGCTGTTCTTCGTTTTGGCTGTAGGGTGATCAATTTCAGTTTCCTGTTCACACTTGTAGATCCTTTTGAAACGTACACTTCAACCCGTCTCTTCTTCCTCGGTCGACCGCCCATAGAGATCGTTCCTGGTTCCGAAAAGTCGAAAGCAAAGTCTGTTTCATCCGATGTGGGTTCTTGAGTGTCGCTGAGAACGCTTCGAGGTGTGTCTTTTGCCGAATTTCGAGGTTCTTCCTCTTGTTCTACTTCCTCGGCTGCGTTTGATCCCTCTTCCTCTGAACCTGAAACTTCAATTACCACTCGCCCGACTCCTTCTCCTGCATCTACCTCATTCATATCGTCGTCATCCTGGGTATCCCTCATGACGTTTATTTCCACAACCACTCTATCAACAGGCTCGTAAGGGCTGTCATTGCTGAACGGAGAGGCTTTGGAGCTATTTGGGCGCTGGGAATTCCTGTTGCTTCGGTCCCGCTTGGTATTCTTCTTCGAGTATGTATTCTTTGAGCTAGATGCTCTAGATTGCGGGAGTTCGGGAGCCGGAGAGTCTTCTGTCGTCGGGAGTGCGACAGGAGCCGCTGTAACGACGCTTGATGCGGCCTTTTGCAGCAGTAGAGCTGCTCTTCGCGCGGCGATAGCTGACATGTCACAATGCAATTATTCAGGTAGCGTCTAGGTTACCTGCTGCTAAAAACGTGAAGAAGAGCCTTGGGACTTTACATAATTATTTCTGAAATTCAAAGGCAGATTGGCATTCCCGTTTGAAACGATCGAAGAAGTCACCCCGCGTGCACGTGACTGAACTGCTTAAGAGGACTGGTTAGTAGCAGGGTGTCCCGCTACAGCTGCTGTAGAGTTCATTCTTGAAGGTCATCTAGACGAGCAAGACAAAGGGACATTTCACCTGGACACTCAATGGGTACCAATGATTTCACTTTCAAGACTGAAGCCTAATGCAATCACGAATGACTGCAAGGCCGATCGAAGGTGCTCGACGCACGTTTCATCGTGTTCCAACATTAAACGCTCAATCCCGTCACCCATGCCACCATGGGCTGAAAGATGTTGTATGACATGTACTCTATATATCCTTTTGCCGTCCTGTCCAGTGACTCAGCGAGAACCAGTTGTTGTTCACGTTCTGCTTGTACATGATGTCCCACGAATACCCCTCCGTGTTCCTGGGCACGAATCTGCCTTTTTTGATTTATGCCTTTGAAGCCTCCACACCAACAGCGCCTCCCCACCCAATTCGGAACCAATAATATTGTCGACCATTTCGCACTCTTTTCTTCCATCACATATGGGTGTGAGAATTGGAATTGAGAATACCGTTACAGACATTCAATATCGTCGCAATCAGTCTTGCTGTTCCAGTATACCCAGGCACTCGGTCTTGCCGACATTCCCTAACACTTCTCGGCACTTCAGAAAAAACCCAGCAACAACCGGCGTGTTTGAAACCAACAGTGCAACGTCGGACGATGTCGATTTTGCTGCAGTAACACTAGAAATACCGCCACCTTCTTCAGTACCGTCGATCTCATACAGCTCATCCAGTCTGCGTCGGGGACCAGCGTCGGGGACCATCAGCGTGACAAATATGCAGGCCAAATCTGAATATGACGCGCGCCAGACCGCCGATTCTGCCTACGGAACGGCACGAACATCGACGTACAACAACACGACAGTAGGGTATGATGCAACAGCTGCCAGAATGGAGGAGTTGAACAAGCCGTTTTATGTCAAGCTTTGGACCCTCATCGCAGGCAGCTTGAATTTCTATCGAGTTCATATGCTTTACTTCATCCTGGTATGTCCCGATCGGCACTCTAGGTTACTCAGTGCTTATTATTGCCTTCACCGCAGACTCCCTTGATTATATCTGGCATCTTTTACGCATCGAATACGGAATATCATATCGACTATATTGACTCGCTTTTCCTCTGTGTGTCTGCCATGACCGTCACAGGCCTCGCAACGAACAACCTGAGCACGCTGAGCGGATTCCAACAGGCACTGCTTTTCATCCAGATGGTCATGGGCAACATTATATCCATCAGTATGGTGATGATTCTTGTTCGTCAACACTTTTTTCGACAAGAGTTCCGTCACATTATCGAGGCTCGTAGGCAGGCCGAGTTGGAGGCCGCCAAGCATTCGGAAGGCGGTATGCAGTCTCCGCTGAGCAGACTCCGGAGATTTTCCCAATCAATTACGCATACTCCTATGGTCAACCGACAGCAAACTCCGCCACCGCCTCCTCTTAATGCGCAACTACGCTGGGGTGACTTGTTTCGATCATCGGCACCTCCATCCGCCGACAACTCACCGCGTCATTCGATAGACGAACCTCGTATTGCCCGATCGGACGATTCACACCGCTCGTCTCCCTCAAGTCTTGATAAATCTCAACGTCTTGCTCGTCACATGGAGACTGGAGAAACACCTCAGCGCCCTCGTATGCCGGAACACCAGCAGTCGATGAGCAAAGCAGGGAAGAAAAAGGGGAAAGGCTGGAAAGGCACGAAATTGAGAACGGATATGATTAAGCGAGTAGAAGGTGGTGGACTGGGCCTGATCAACCCGATGGGCTGGTATCATTCGCCTCCGGACGGCGGCGAGGATGTTATGGCACCGCGGGAATCATACGAGCTGGATGGACCCCGTGTTTTGCACGATAGCCCACGCGTGTTGGACCCCATCATCACCAATGCGGATGATATGGGCAACCTGAGGCATCACAACACGACCGAGAACGTTGATCCTCTTGTCCAAAGCCCGACGGAATTGTCTGGGGTCGATCGGCTTCATAGTCGGGATCATCATTCGCCATTGCAACAGCCCGCCTCGCCGGTACAGCGGAGAGCTTCGGATCCCCACAACCATTTACAGATCAATGGTGCAGCAATGGACGAAAAGTTTCCTCGTACCAAGACGATCGCGTTCGACGAAAACGTCGAAAGAGATAAACCGCAACGGGGGACGGCCGCAGGATTTACAGGAAACGCCAATTCCGCGTATCCTTCGCACGCGCGTACGACTGGGTATATGCCGCGAACGGGGACGATTAGGAGTGTTAACGCGGGTAGTGCTTTACAGATGGATAGGAGTACGTGATTCCGAGCACAGTGGAATACTAGTCTTGTCAAGCTTACAGTTATTTCCTTGCAGCTCTGACAAAGCGGACAGTCGCTGCGTCGGTATCCGGCGGGCGAATCATGCCCTTGTCCAGCACGATGAATAGTACCGGAATGCCTCGAACGATGACCATCAATCAAACAGCAAAAGACACCGGGTTTGGTGGTTTCCCTACCCCTTTGGCGCTTCTGAGAGCAGGGTTTCAAAATTTCTTCCCGAAGCAGTCGCAGATGCTGCAGCGGACATTTACGATGCAGAGAACACTGTCAAACTCTGGCAGCATGACCAATGGCGAGGTCAAGGAAGTCGACTATATTAGCTTCGATGCCAGTGAGTCCAAATGCTTTGGGCAATGAGTCGCGCGCTGATCCTGAGGGGACTCTGTCAGTTGTCGGAAGGAATAGTCATTTCCACGACCTGACCAAGGACGAACATGACGAACTAGGAGGAGTCGAGTATCGAGCGTTGCGCATCTTGTTTTGGATCGTGCTTACAGTAAGTCGAATGGCCGAGTTTCGAAAGTCTCGATACTAATTCCCTGCTGTAGTACTATGTTGGCTGCCAGCTACTTGCTTTCATCGTCACAGGGCCGTATATCGCCTTGAACAAAGGCTATGACGACGTTTTGCAAGCTCAGTATAAATACGTTCCACCATATTGGTTTGCTGCGTTCCAGAGCGTGTCTGCCTTTTCAAATACTGGCATGTCGCTATGTGACCAGTCGATGGTGCCTTTCCTGAGCGCTTACCTTTTAGGTTTCTGTATGACAAAAGTGATTATCGTACCAATTCTTATAGGCGCTGACTGGGTCTCTCCACCTGTGAATAGCCATCTTTATCTTGATCTTTGCTGGTAATACTGCGTTTCCAATTTTGTAAGTCTGGCGTAATGGCGCACGAATCGAATAGTCTCGCTTACAGTGTATTCCTTTCTCGCTCAGTTTGCGATGCATCATGTATGTCGTTTGCGTGCGCACCCTGCGTCCGATGACTAATTACGTCCACTCCTTAGCTGGACGATTTATCGTGCTTCGCCGATCGGGTCAAGGGTGCGAGAAACCCTGCAGTTCCTGCTCGACCATCCTAGACGGTAAGGCGGGTCCAATGCTATGTTTGGTCTTTTGCTGACCTCTTTCCGTTTCAGATGTTTCGTATACCTTTTCCCAAGAACTCAAACTTGGTTCCTCTTCCTTGTCATGGTAATCTTGACGTACGTCCTTTGCATACAAACACCCACCTCTACTGCCTCTCATCTTTTCCTTTGTAGTACGACCGATTTCGTCTGCTTTCTCGTGCTGGATATTGGAAACCCGTATGTATTCTGCTGGCCTCTGTCCCGCGTTTTCTACTAAACCCGAGTCTGTACAGAGTCATCGAAGCCATCCCGATCGGACAGCGTGTCGCGGCAGCATTCTTTCAGTCGGCTGCGGTCCGTGCTGCAGGTTTCGGATTCGTTCCACTCAATAGCTTGGCTCCTGCGGTAAAGTACGTATCTCGTTTCTCACTTACGCCCGACTTTCCTAACGGCGTTTCTTCTCCTAGAGTGCTTTACGTTATCATGCGTAAGACTTCGGTTCCTTTTCTCGTGACTTCCGCTGCACCTCGTCTAACCAATTGATCATTGCCTGGTGGTGATAGAATATATCTCAGTGTAGGTCCCGTGACATGAAGCTCGACAGCAATGCGCTAAACGATCGTCCTTCAGATACCCAATCGCAATGAGCGTCCGATCCACCAACGTATACGAAGAAAAGTCGCTCGGCGTTTTTAATGATGACCCAGACGAGGAAGAACCTCAGGATCAGGGTCCAGAGGCAATCACAAAGTACCTTGGTTGGCAGTAAGTTTAAACATCATGTTGGGTCCGCCTTGCCGCCATACTAAGCGCCTTGATTCCACTGTCAGTGCTCGTCGGCAATTGGCTTTCGATGTATGGTGGCTAGCAACTGCACTGTGGTTGGTGTGCATTATCGAGGTATGTGCCACTTTCCGTTGGTCCTTACATCTTGTCAGACACTGATTCATTCGGGACTGTGCAGCGAGGGCAAATCAATAATCAGGAAAATTCGAGCTGGTTCTCTATCTTTAATATCATCTTCGAACTTGTCTCTGCCTATGGAACCGTCGGCCTCAGTTTAGGAGTAGGATATGACAATTTCTCGTAAGTATCATCGTTTCACAGTTGATACGTGCCGCTGAGCTTTGCGATGTTTCAGGCTCGTGGGAGCTATGCGCCCTCTGTCCAAGCTGGTATTTATTCTAGTCATGATCCGAGGCCGACATCGAGGTTTACCTGTTGCCGTAAGCTGATTGAGGTTCTCTTGTGCACCGCCGATACTGAATCGTTATTTCATTTGTAGATCGATCGGGCTGTCATGTTGCCTAAGGAACTCAAGCGTGTCGAGGAGAAGCAGTTTGACGACGAGGCCGACAGACTAGCCAGAAGGGCCACACGGCGATCCAGGTAGAGAATTCGAATCTCGTGTCCACCGGAACTCCGCTAACGTTCGCCCTACAGTCTTGCTGCCTCTTCCGCCCATCCCGGCTCACCTCGACCATTGCCATTTGATCCGCCAACACAGCCTACATTGACCCACATTCGGAGTCGAAGCAACACTGCAGACATCTTTCCGCCATCAAAACGCTCTGAATCGGCTGTCGAGGAGACTGACGGTCCACCACTTCGTTCTTTTACAAGTCCCAGTCTCCCAGACCGTAGCTTTTCCTTGAATCGGGGTCGGAAAGCTCGTTCGAATTCGGGGGAAAGTCAACAAGAAGAGCCCCCTGCGTCGTTCTCTGGCTTGGGAATAGATTCACCACCAGATGACTTCAGTCTCAATGCTAGCCCGTTGGCAGAAACCATACAGCACCACGACGGAGCTTTCGCTCCCGGAAGCTCTTACTCGGCTAGATTCGACGCCCCCGGTGCTGGACTCGATGCACAAGGCGCGCCTAGGAGTTTAGGGACTCTGAAGGAATCGGCATTCAGTAGGCATCCTAGCATGAGCTAAGCAGTTTCTTCTGCGTCACCATCATATAATACAGTCTGAAGATACACGAGGAGGATTTGTAAAATTTCTTTGGTATATATCTTGTAGTTTTCTCCGTTGTATTTCCGTGCCTCACTGGGATGTCATTCCAACAATGGCTAGTATCATCTCTGACAATCATGTCCGTCCTATCGACAGTACATATCGCTCTTCATTACGTGCAACAATAAATTGCAAAGGTGCGGTGTAACTCATCAAGTAAGACAAAAGAAACGCATCCGCGACGTTTCAAGATCAAACAATGAGCAGCAATATCGCGCCGAACCAGAAAAGCTATTGTTCTCTTCCAAAATTCTTTCATTTCGCCTTGTTCCTCTAGCTTCTCACTAGTCTGCAAGCTACTACTCATCACGATGCGCTCAACTAAGGAGAAACCCCCGACGAGACAAGTTGGTACGAGGCCCGAAATATCCTTCTACTTGGCAGAACCATTGTTTCCGAGGACGACGTTCGCTTTCCATCAATCATGTCTGACAGATAGATAACGGACCTCTAAAGCGATCACAGTGACAGGAATTAGTTGCAAGCTATTCAAGCCGTCTAGCTAGCCGTCTCCAAGCATCACAAAACCAACTCTTTACCATCCTCACACATCCAGCGTCGTACTTGGAGACCAGACCAAATAGAGGGAAATTGTTTGTTACTTGGCAAAGCTCTACAGAAGCGGCCAGAGGATACTTGATTTTGCAACTGTAAGTACTTGCGTTGCTTGGTGTTTCAAAGACGGGTCCCATCATCATGAGGGGGATGGCTGCTGCCGATCGTAGTCCTTTGCAAGGAAGTAGGTGGACGTCGAAGGATTGTGATATGTTTTCTAGCGTTTTGCGCTTTGCCTGGCGACCTGGCAACCTCCTTCTTGATCAACGAGCACTGCGGGATTGGAATGTTGCTGATGACTCTCAACATATCCTTCACTCTTTCTGTGCTGTAGGTTCGGTAAACCCGATTCACGGCGAGCTATTCTTTTCAGTCCGCTCATCAACGGACTATATCATCCTCAACCTACAACTATCCGACTTCCACTCAATCGATCCCGACGTCACATTCGCCAACCTTTACCTACGCTACATCTCAGACGATGGCTTCCACCTCGGCATCTCATCTGATGAAAACAACGCGGAGAGGACGACCTTTTGTAAAGGTATGTTTCTGCGAATCCTCATAACCAGCAAACTTCACTCAAGCAAGCTTTTACAGGACACGCACGACCTTTTCGCTACACTCATCGTGTCACTGGAACTAGGCAATCACCGGTATATGTTCAAAAACTACCCGAATTCCTTTACTGTGTGAGTCCTTATCAGCGCCTTCAGGTGAATTTCGCTGACATCTCTAGTTCATCAGGGATGAAGCTGCGCATAATCTGTCTACATTGAAGTTTTCGCAATCGACTCGTTCGCCAGACCCTGCCGATCTTACTCGCATAGTGACTACTACGACAACCACGACGTTTAGCATGACCCGCGATATGGCCAAAGGGATATGTCAATACTTTATGGATGCACGGCTCATCGAAAACGCTGTCGACCGCTCAGCAACTCAGTTTAAAGACCGCGGAATATACGTTCTCTCACCGAAAGGCCTACATATCCTCGAGCGGTTCATCACCAAGAACGGTATTTCTGCGGACGCGCTTCTCAAAGTGTTTGCAGAGCAGCCGATTTGCATGAGGCTATTGCATCTGGAACGACGGGCGAGTGATGACGAGATTCTGGTGACAAGGGCCGTGTTGGAGTTGCTGCTTCGACGGTTCGTGGGCAAGAAACCAAACATTGTTGCAGCAAACCAACTGCCCGGTTCGGGAGGTGGCGACAAGTCTGGGAAACCTTTGACGTCAAGTCTTACGGAAGCGGAACGCGCCCATGGTGTGCCAATGTGGAAACATAGTTCACAAGAACCGATCTCGAGGACTGCAAACCCAGCAACGGCCAACAAGATGGATTTCGTGTTTTCTGCTGTCGCCGCTTTGGAATGGCTGACCGACTTGACGACGATTGTGGGCCGGGACGAGGCTGGAGAAGTTGCTGCGCATTTCGTTCGGTGTGGGTTTATCGCTCTTGTGCCAGACAGGACGGCCAAAACTATCGATCCATCAAAGGTCACAGTCGTCCGTGGAGCGGGATATATCAAGGGACAAGCGACTGCAATAGTAGGTCTTCGCTTTTGAGCAGCTGAGGGACATATCATTGACGCTACAATGTCTCCAACAGCAAGTTGAAGCCGAATTCCGATTCGGAGATAGATGCATCTACAAGATTACGTCGGAAGGGATGCGTGCTGCTCGATGGGAACCGAGCAAATTGTCAAATCAACCGACACTTGGTGCCTCTTCAGTTTCGGCAGTCAACTTGTTGTCCACCCGGTCTTCCATAGATGAAGATTTCACCATTCTTGCCGGCAATGCGAGCGAGGAACGACTGACTCGAAAATCGAGTGTGGCAGATCGACTTCGCTTGGATATATTGTCGATCGATAAAGTCAGTGTCAAAGATTCCTACACTTCCAAATTGCGACAGGTGTTGGAAGAACCGAATTTGAGATCGTTGTTCCGAGAGTTTTTGCGGTCGAATTTCTGCGAAGAGAATCTGAGTTTCTGGCTGGACGTTCAGGATTTCAAGAGACGGTTCAATACGTCTAGCTCGGCGGTCGCTGTTCCGGGCTCAGGCCAGCAGAAGCCTGGCGGTGGCCATGCGGTAATGGAGCGTCATCAAAGAGATCTCATAGCGATGGCGTTTGTCATCTATAACAGTCAGTCTTTTGCCTTTTGACAGCAGTATTGTTCATTCATCCATTCAGTTTTTCTGCTCAGCGTACCTCGCCCCGGCATCAGCGTGCGAACTCAACATCGACCACAACATGCGCGGTGAACTCGTGGCGTACATGACCAAGATTGTCGCTGAAGTGTCTGCAAAGGAGGGTGCGCAGGCGGTCAAGCAAGGTACTCTGGATCCAGCCATGGCGGCGAAATCGCTTCATGCTAGTCAGCTGCAAACAATGGTCAAGCTGTATGAGCGTATTCAGGGGTACATATTTAGGTTGATGGCGACTGATTCGGTACCCAAGGCAAGTTTCATCTGTTGATGGGCAATGGATGAATGCTGACCGAGAACTATGTCACGTCTTTTTTGGTCTGTAGTTCTGCAAGACGCCCGAAGTGTGTATGAACGCCTTTCTCGTCCGCTTGATATATCTGACATGATTATTTTGGGTTCGCAGTACATATCGCAAGCGCAAAGTATGCCTGATATCGTTGACGATGAAGACGATATGAAAGTGGCAGGCAAAGCGGGCAAGGGTATTGGAACGCTGGAAACTGAGGATTTGAAGTCGCCGTCGAGGTCTTACATCACGATATCTCAGGTGCGTGCGCGATGCTTCTCGAGGACTTGAGAATATGCTAAACGATCGTTGACTTTAGGCTGCGAATGAGAAACAAGCTGCGTTGCTGAAATCCATGGGCAGGGCGCTTGACGAGAATAACGCGAGGATATAATGATGATAGTGGATGCAATGTGTTGCATTGTTCGGTTTTAAATGGCTAGTATTTATAGTGGATTTGATGTGGGCAGTGGTGTATGTATGGTTACCTTCTCCAGTTGTAAAATCGCTGCATTATGTGATAGATCGTTCTCGTATATCGATAGCTCGATTGATTCCCTCCAGGGAATGAAGGTGCCGACAAATGGTTTCCGTGAACGTTTAGGCAACCCCAGGCTAACCCATTGCATGTTCTCCCGGCATTGAAAGATGAGCCACTTGAACGCAGAGATCGGCCGGCAGTAAATGTACGACAATCCGGGTATTATTCTTGCATATTTACGTTTGCGACCGGGTTACAGGTGCCGGTTTTTTTTATATAGTTCTGCTGCCAGCGATGTTTCTCCTTACTCGACGTGTAGTACAGCTGCATTGCTAAGTCGACGTACTATAAAGCCAAGGCCGGGCATCAAGCGGAGCTGTACAGCGTATTCTACATGTGCATATACACATATTAAACAGCATTTCAAGGATGCTGATACTACTAGTCTAGACTGCTTGACGAACAGCGATTAATGAAGGCTCGAACCGGGATATCGGTCCCCAAGCAAAATCGCACCCTTTCCGTGCTCGATTCTGCTACCGCACGGTCGAATATCTCCAATTTCGTATACTTTGTCGTCGCGACGGAATCTCGGGCTGTCGGTGAAGCGAGCGTGTTTAGTTGAATGTATGAGTGGAATTGGAGAGGACACGTACTATTTCTCCGGAATCAAGGCCAGGCGGCTTGTTTGTTTTCCTTTGGTAGAAAAGTAGGCGCCCTTTTCTTCAAACTCTTTAGCTTCCTCCAATGGCATCGGGGCCTTTACCCTACCAGCGCCACAAAACAAGTAAGCTACATCGGAGCAAGCCAAGAGAAATGTCGGTACCTACCATTTCTCGAATGTCCTTTGAAAATCGCCCAACGTGACACCATTATAGTTCTCGACCGTAAAGCTACTGATATAACAAACCTCGGGACCAAAGAACACTGGTTGATTCGTAGATCGATCGATAGCGGCACTGATTCGTCGAGCAGGGATGAAGACGGAGATTTCAATCTTGCAGAGCGCGGGTTGTGTGAGAGGCTCAGCCTTGGTGCGTATTCGAATAGCAAGAGTGTATGGACAGAACCCAAAAAAGTCGTATCCTACAAAGAACTTGGCAGTTCGTACCTATTGCAAAGGAAGTGTGCGGTGTGAGCTGGACTTTGTACGAGGGGTTCCAAATCCGGGAAATTCCACGCACAGCTTTTGTCCTCGCCTCTCGAACACCCAATACTGCATCAAAATGAGCCGGCTCAAACGTTCCGAATCCCCAATTGTTGCCCATGTGGTTCAAAATAGTAGGATGAACACCAACCTTGTCCGCGTTTCGCAAGTCGGAATCCGTCAAGTAGTAGTGTGATAGCTTTGAATCGCCGACCTTGCAGCTCAAACACTTTCTCTCGTGGGCGTAAATTCGGAAACAGAGGTCTCTGCACGTAATGGGGAACGTATACTCTGGTTCGCCATCCATATTCTCGTCCTTTTGGTCCATCAGATTGGTGGTGGCTCCAAGGTGACGAGAAGCGGAGGGAGGTAGTCGATCCTCGCTTGCACGACTGGAACGATCCCTCAAGTCGATCGAGTCTGTACGCTGCTGTCCAGCGTTCCCGACGGGAAAGGACTGTGCCTTGTCTCGATCTTCAGGCCAGACGATGGGAGGTAAAGAAAGGTCATACGTGTTCAGAGGTTGACTGAGGGCTGAGGGATGAGACTTGTTCAGAGGTTGGCCGAGGGCTGGAAGGTGAGACTTGTTCAGAGGTTGACCAAGGGCTTTATCTACTGCAGCCTTGTCTCTAATCTGCTTGTGCGCCTCTCGGATTGCCGATTCCCAATCCGAATAGCCTTCGTATCCAGGAATAGAGTACAAGGGTCGACCCATACCTCGTCCGAGCAATGCCTTGTTCCAGATGGATTCGTCCTCAAGAAGCCAGGTCCGGAGCGATGAGCAAGTTTGTGAGAGCGAGACGAGCATTGCGAGCGAGTACCATTTCAAGGGTAGAAGCGGCGCGACGATTTGCGAAAGAATCTCTTCTGGCATAGTGTCGAGGGATGGTGGTGGTGGTGGTAGCATGGCCATTTGTTGTGAAGCGGGTGAATGATGTTGAATTGCTGTGGTATTACTTTGGCTTGCTTTTGATATTGTATGAACCGGTGTACTGTTGGTTTGTGACGGCATTCACTTGACTTTGTTTGACGTTTGATACTTTGCTAATTCACACCAGCAAACAGCATACATGTTAATGCGGCGCGCTAGACATTTCAGCCCAAACTAAGAACCAGGTGGTCGATCGCAAGCAGAACAACCCTTCCACGGCGGCCGAAAGAGAAGTTGGCTGACTAAGCATACCCTCACCCGGGAGTGACCCGGAGCGAATAGCGGGGGGGAGCCAGCGGGGGACCAGCTGGGGCACGACCTGGGACAACGTTCGTCGTCGCTGATAACGATTGCAATAGGCAATAAATGGTATCAATTGTCTATTTCATCATATACACAACCAACCACTACAACCAACCACCAACAACCCAACACAACCCAATCTCAAGAAGACAACCCTCGAGCAAGCCAGTAGCGAGGGGGAATCGACTTGTCTTTTACTCTAAAATTAGACCCGTTCTTATCAATCAAGACGACGTAACGTGAATACTTGCCAGGTGTTCTACGTTGCTCGACCTTGTTGGTAAAACGTTTCAAAGAGATCAGACAAGACAGCATTTACTAGAACGACAACAAAGGAGGACGCGTCGACAATACTGGCCCTTTCAAAGTGAACAAAGAGACAAATCAGTCGCTCTTTCAATACTCGAGCCTCCTATCACGCCTCCGTCGGTCACAACGCACCAATCGATTCAACAACACTTCAAAGAATGAAGTTTCTCGACATACCATCACTCGCTAGATTGTCCGAGGCTCTGGCTTACTCTTCGGCAGAATGCAAGGTCAATGCCAGGTTGGAAGCGTACAGTTGCAAGGAGATCAAGAAGGAACGCAAGCTACGCAAGAATCTCGAAGAGATTTGGGTCAGTGAAGTCGAGGAGCTGGATGAGTGAGTTGTTCGCCGTACACAGTCTTGATTGGAAATACAGCCTAACAAGCCTGTCATAGACTCTCTATCTCGCCCGAGATGAGGGCTTCCGGTCTTTACAGCCCCTTTGGCTCTCTTGACGACAAGAACGCTCGTCAAACCCACTGGCTACTCGTCTCGACGCTCAATCTCGCTTATCCCGACCACGATTTCTCGTCTGTTCGTGCTGATCAGTTTCAACGAGAACCGGGAGGTGTACAAGCGGTACTTGGAGCGTTGAGTGGAGTGATGAACTTGGGTAGTAATGCGAATGGCAGTAGCCCGTAAGTGATCTCGCATACGGTCGATCGGCGTTGGCGATATTGCCCCTTTCGGGTGACGCGTTGGCAGAGCGCACGTCAAGGCAATGCGGGGTAAACCTCATTGTGATCATCCATCATCTTACTGATTCTTTCTCTTCACCTCTTCAGGCGATCGTACGGGTCTTACCCTTCAACCTTGCAGTCACCGCCAATGCTCTCCATGTCACTCGGAAACACATCGAGCTTTTCGCCTCCGCTTTCCTCCATGACCCACCCGACGTTGCTCCGTGTGCTTGCAGAGGTGATTTCGCTGGACGACTGTGTGGTGTACTCTTACGTACCCAGTCCCGAGGCCGATCCGCACCAGGAGGATATCTACGATGGTACAGCAGATCCGGATGAGGATGGAGATTCATCGCAGAGGCTTACCATGGACGATGAAGACGATACAATGACAGACTCGTATGACGAGGAGGACAAGTCGGCCGAGTTGGGGATCATGTTGGACTTTGATGAGGATGATATCGATTTCGGAGGAGCTATTGGTGCTGGGCATGTGCCGAGACGTGCTGCCAATCAGCAGGAAGAGAACATTCCGTCGAGGAGAATGTCGCATCCTGGCGGAAGGCAAAGAGGAGGATTACTGTGGTCTGTGAATTACTTCTTTTATTGCAAGTGAGTCGCCGAAATTTGGGGTGGGAATGGAAGATGTTTCAAAGTTGACAATCAACGCACAGACGACAACGACGAATCCTCTTCATGTCAGTATGGGCTCGTAATCGATCATCGACTTACAGCACCAACGCTTTCCTCGGTTCCGAACTCTACACGAATCCATTCAGCCATGCCGCAAAGGTTCAACACCATTCTCACGGAATGCCGTCTTTGCTAGGTCTTGCGAGCAGCATCTCTAGCACGGGATCGAGTCTACAAACACCTCACCTTGCTGCCTCGAACCTTCCCGATCGAAAACACAGCAAACACATGTCGTCGCCGGTCGTACAGGCTGCGTCGGGAAGGAGACAGCGAAGCGATAGCGCTGCCAGCAAATCCAGCGCGGTCGAGGTTGCAGCCCATGCCGTCAAGCGGGCCAGGGTTTAGCGATGTTGATCAACATTGGAGCAAGGAATAAGAGGCGAATGGACGATATCACCACGCATGTAATTTTTATTTCCAATCGGCCAATGCCGTTCCCTCGCTCGCGCCTTGTACCATTGTTGGATGCTTGATACAGGAGATGGAGATTTCGATTTTTGTATATACGCTAGGGAGAGACTGATACTACACACTATGTAACTTCGAACGTTAGGAGATCGAGACTACTGGACCACCCTTGCTGAACAACTGTCATCTGATCGCACCTGTTCTGGCTAACTTTATTTATTATCGGAAATACAACGTTTTTAGGACTGTTACATCATGACCAGTCATGTTTATGTGAGCGAAAAGCGGAATATATTGCTCTCACTATGCTACCTCTTCCGCTGTCCTCCGAAACCGCCGAATCCCATCATCGAGGCCATCTGATCTGCTTCTTCGACGCCCTTTGCTATCGGGTCGAGCTGTGTTGAAGAAGGTCCTTTTGATTTTTTGCTTTTCGGTTCTGTTGACGTTGGCGGGTCTGCTGCAATGATTCCTCTAAGAGCGTTTGCCTTTGCTTCATCTCGCTTTCTCTTCTTGGACTCCTTCTTTTCCTGTCTGATTTTTTCCTCTTGCTCTTTGACGGCGTTGAGACGAGCCTCAAAGTCGAAGTTTTTGGACGTGACTTTCTCCGAAGTTGATGACCGTAGATATGCTATATGTGCTCGTACTTGTTCCAGTGTTGATCGTCGTACCTGTGTGGTTTGCCCTAGTCGAGCCAAATCTGTGGAGGACAGGAGTCAGCACAGCATTGAATGTCTTTTTGGCTCATGAGTATACATACGACTTCGACCGTTGACGTGATCGAGATACGCTATACTATCTTTCAAAGTCCGTCTGCAGAGCTCGCACTTCAAGTTGCAATAGTCAGAATCTGGCACACGTAATTATTTGCAGCGGTCAAACCCACGTAAAATCCAGGACCTTTCCCTCCAGCTGATTGATTTACGACTATAGTCTTTCCTAAATTCTTTTCAATCTCTAAATCCTGCGTTCTTGCCTGCAGAGCCTGTGTCGGTTTCGGCAGATCTGATTTCTGCCTGGGAGCTTTCTTTCCTTTGGCTGCAGCCTGTTCCGCAGATTTCGCATGCTCGTATGCCGCCTTGTCTTGTTCCTTGGCTTTTGCGGAGGCAGCCTCAACATCGAATTTCCTACGGAAAGAGCCCTCGCTCTGGGAAAGAATGACCGTCATGACAGTGCGTAACGGATGGATCTTGCGAGCTTACTTACGGCCTTGTTTCCGTACGCGCCTGTTTTCTCCGACATGTTGATGGACGTCTGTGCAGGAAGGCAAAGGCTTGCTGATACGGGAGGGCCACAGCGGAGATGGCGAATGAGGTCTTTGAATGATGAATGACTTGATGACTGAATGATGAATATGATGAAGGATGAATGACATCTTCCACCACAGGCGGACATCATTCTAGTCTCCGTGGTTGTTGATTTTGTGGACCCCTCCGATCGGTGCATTGTGTAGAGGAACTTGACAATTATTATTTCCCGTAGAGTGTCCCTTCCTGTACGTAGTACTGTTATCCTTGTCCGACAGTTCTCACCTCTTCCATCATCATGGACTTTCCTCTGCCAGGCAGTTCGCTGAACAGGTCCATTACCTCACAATGGCAGGTCAACGGAACGAAACCGACGAAACGACGACAAATCGCTTTAAATAACCCGAATGCCAGCGGATCTTCAGCGCCATCCTCTCCCAAGGGCAAGTCGTCGCGGATGGCTTCGCCTGCCCCTGGCACTCCTTCGGAATCTGCCTTGGACGTCGAGCTTCTTGGATCTGACACTCTGAATGCCACCTCTACGGCTTCAGCATCAACGGCGGGCTTGCAGGATCAGATACCCTCCGAGGTCACCGCGACACCACAAAATCCTGTCAAAAGGGCTTACAATGAGTCGACCATTACCCCGCAGTCCGAAGCATCAGCAGCTCCTACACAAACAAAACGTTCAAGGTCATCCAGAGCGACAGCAGCTGCCGCTGCATCCAAAGTAGCGCATTCATTACCCGCATTCGCTTCGCATTCTCGAGAAGCTCTCCTGATGAAATACCCGCCACCTGATTTGGATCTTACAGTACTTGGAGGATTAGCAAAACCGTTGGAAGAACTCTTCAGTCATGTGGTGTTTCCTTTGCAACACCCGGAGGTTTACGAACACCTACAAACATCGCCAACTCGTGGTATTCTGCTGCATGGCGTACCGGGAGGTGGTAAAACACGGCTCGTCAATTGCCTTGCTGGACACTTCAAGATACCACTCATTCCGATATCAGCGCCGTCCTTGGTCTCGAGTCTTTCAGGTGACACCGAGAAACTCCTTCGGCAAACATTCGAGGACGCAAAGGCACTGGCGCCTTGTATTCTGTTCTTGGATGAAGTGGATGCCATTACTCCGAAACGAGAAACCGCCCAGAGGGAGATGGAGAAGAGAATTGTTGGGCAGTTGCTGACGTGTATGGATGGTATGTTTCAAGATTGGTTGTGCGCGATAGGCCGTTCTAGGTGACAAGCTAAATCCACATCTGCAGATCTCGCCACTAATGCAGAGCATGTGAGTGTTATCGCTGCGACAAACCGTCCCGATTCACTCGATCCTGCCCTTCGACGGGCTGGAAGGTTCGATCGAGAGATTGAGATGGGAGTTCCTGGCATCGAGGCTCGTGAAGAGTGAGTAAATCAAGTTTACCTGCTCTGTGGAATCGATCCTGATCTTGGAACAATACGACAGAATTTTGAAGGTTCTGTGCAGCAAATTACGGCTTTCGGCAGAAATCGACTATCACGCTCTAGCCATGGCGACACCTGGTTATGTCGGTGCCGATTTGACCGCACTGACCGCAGCAGCTGGTCTCAATGCCGTCAAGAGAGTGTTCGAGGACTTAGGCGCGGGAAAGCTTGCCCTTCCTTCGGCTAACTCTGCAGCTTCAGGCGCGACGACGCCTTCGACATCTATCCCAGCGGAAGCGGCCGAGCAACAGGTCACAGAGGGCGTGCAGGATATGATGGTAATAGACGAAGCCGAGCAGGATCAACGCGACACGGCGAGATCAGAAACCGCAGTGGTCGAGGCGATCTCGTCAAGCGTTTTTGCGCATCTGCCACCCTCTATCCGCGACACACCTATCGCTTCGTTTTTGGAAAAATACCAGAAACCGCTGACGCCACATCAGCTATCACCATTGATGTTGAATCCCCGTGACTTTTCCGAGGCATTAAAGACGATCCAACCGACAGCAAAGCGGGAAGGCTTTGCGACCGTGCCAGATGTCACGTGGGAGAATGTCGGAGCCTTGCACGGCATTCGGCACGAGCTGCATATGGCTATCGTCCAGCCTATCCGCCGACCTGAATTCTTCAAGGCTGTCGGTATCAGTGAACCGAGTGGTGTTCTTCTTTGGGGTCCGCCTGGATGTGGTAAGACATTGCTTGCAAAAGCCGTTGCGAACGAGAGTCGTGCCAACTTCATCAGCGTCAAGGGCCCGGAGTTGCTGAACAAGGTAAGTGTTTGAAGCTTTCTCCTTGGTTGCACAACACTCACTGGTCTTCCTATACAGTACGTCGGAGAAAGCGAAAAGGCTATCAGAAGCGTGTTTGAACGAGCTCGAACATCCGAGCCATGTGTGATCTTTTTCGACGAACTGGATGCTCTTGTGCCACGACGTGACGAAAGCATGGTAAGTTTCCATTTTGAGGTGTCATCGAGAGTTTCGCTCAACTTTAGCCAACCACTCTTCGCAGTCGGAATCCTCAGCGCGAGTCGTGAACATGTTGCTCACCGAGCTAGATGGTCTGAACTCGAGAAAAGGAGTGTTCGTTATCGGGGCCACCAACAGGCCGGATATGATCGATCCGGCCATGGTCCGGCCAGGTCGGTTGGACAAATTGCTCTACGTGGATCTACCTTCATCATCGGAACGAATCGAGATCTTGAAGACACATATGAAGAAAACACCGTTGGAAGAAGGCGCTTGGCAGGGAGTGATGGACATTGTTGCTGACGAGAAATGCGACGGATACAGTGGTGCTGATTTGGCAGCACTGGTGCGGGAAGCAGCTACATTGGCTCTACGCAACGCTTTAGAGGCTGTAGGAGCCTTCGAAAACGATGGCGAAACAGAGCCGGGAATGCCCGCTCTGAAACAGGATGCGGCACCTACGACTCGAATATCAGTCACGCTCGATCACTTCCGACAAGCGGCCGAGAAGACGATGCCGAGTGTCTCGAGAGAGCAGAAGAAGAAGTATTTGGCTCTGAGAGACAAGTTTGCAGGAATACCGACCAATAGAAAACGGAAATGGCTCGACAGGAATGCACAGCCCGATGCAGTCGGGGAGGATGCAGCAGGTGGCGAGGCTGTGCCCAACGGCGGTATGGACGTGGCTTTATAGTAGATTAGGAGATGTGTTGGATATACGGTTCATTACAACAGGCAAGATGCCCTTATGGGTTTGCATGACGTTCTCAGAAGGCTCGCCAGCCAAACTCGTTTATGAATGTCATGACCATAGTTCACCTATAGTAGAGGATGTCAGCGTTGCAAAGTCCCGCCCGAAACGGAAGACGACTTACGAATCCAACGAGCTAGCGAGAGCGCTCGTCGGGCGCCAGGCTCGTTTCTCATCAATTCGATACTGCGAAGCTGGCGATCAATCTGTTGCGTCGGGGTGATTTTGTGGCCTGGCGGATAATGGTCAAGTACGCTATCTCGTGGATAAGTGCGGTAGAAGATGCGGTAATCGGATTCGGGGTTAGCACTGCTCTGCAGGGTATATTCGGCAGCACCTCGTTTTCGCCTCGGCTGAAGATCTAGGGGAGTAGTAGATCGGGTAAGAAGAATTCACACTGCCCGACAGTCCTTCTCACGCACTTTTAAACCAGACGACGTCCCCTTTGACAAATCGATGCTTTGGGCTGTCGGTACGTTCCGCGAGTTTGCCCCATAACGTCACTTCCATCATCACGATGCCGTCTTGGCCATTCCTACGAGGTTGACAGACTTTAATGGAACATAATTTGTTGGTATTGGGGTGAGCCTGAACGCCGGCGCCCCCTGCAAATGTCTTGACGGGTATGTCCTTACTCTCGCCGACTTCGAAAATGACAGCCAGCAGGTTGACACTGTTGTTTGTTGGACCGGAGCGAGGATCGGAAGTACCGTCCTGAATTACATCGTCGAGATGGACCAAGGAAGATACGTCGATAATGGGTAAATCGAACTCGCCGCATTCGTCCGCATGCGATCTGCTTTGGTTGGTCCCGATGGTCAAGGGCATACTCTGGTAGGTTGCAGGCGGGGCAGAGTCATTATGCAAGCTGAACTGGGTTTCCTGTTCTGTTTGGCCATGGTGAATGTATAGCTCTTTCTCTTGAAGGCGATGACGGGTGTCATTATGACCGTGTCCTCTGGTGTTGATGTTTGCGAATTGTTGACTTTGAGAATCTACTGCTCCGCCATATGTGAAATTCGTTACGTCGTGTAACATCGCTTCGGAAGGTGTACCTTGTTCTGCTACAGGCTCCTCCCTAGATAAATATTGCTGGGCATTTTGAAACCCGACCTGGTGGCCGAATGGGTTCGCGGACTTTGACTTGTCCGACTTCAACCATGAAGATGTTATGCCCGGCTTGCTGGTTATTCCTCTTGAGGGCACCGGTGCCGGAATACTGTCTTCGTCACCAGTGTTCAAGTTGAAACGATCGCTTGTAGAGTTGTTATGGCGTTGACCCGTGTGAGCTACTCCTTGTTCATCTCTGGCATGTATGCCTGCAGCACCAGCGATGCGTGTCGTGGCGGCTGCATGGCTCTTTTCGGGTATTGCTTGCTGTAAGTTCTCAGGAGAGTGACGTTTGCGTTTCCGGGAAGCCTATGGCGAGGGACAATCAGTCCTTAATGATTTACGTGGTTACGTACGAACTTGAGTGAATAAGACTTACTGGAACGCCATGTCTCTGTTGTACGTTTCGCGCGCTATGTTCCTCGTATTCCGGGTATTCCATTATGGATTCTTCGCAGTCTTCCTTTGACAGAGATTCTGGAAGCCAAAAACTAGCCGGGTGATGGCGGTTGGATGTCGAAGGAGCACGCCTGATTTCTGCTACACTGTGACTCAAGTCAAAAGAAACGGTATTTGGATTCCAGGTAGTCTTTCCACTAGGGTCGATTATACGATGGCTACTCGTAAAGTGAGTATGCTGTTCATCGGGAGTGGTGTATGGTCCACGAACGGGACTGACGTGAGCTGAAGGAGCAAATCTGAAATCATTGTCGCATGACTCGGCGTCCTGGTCCTGAAGTTTGAGCCACTTGAGTGACGACGCAAGAAGCGAGTGCTGGTATCGAGCAAGGTCTAGGGACACTCGGGATGCTGATAAAGATGGTGGAGGGTATAGAACGGTGACGGAGACTGCCATTATGGCATACTGAGGTTATATGTAGGGTCTGGAAGAGGAAGGTAACAATGCAGTCCTGTGTCTTGTGATGTATGTACTGTAGTAATCACCTGAATTAGCTTCTGAATTCAAAGGAAGAAGTCTCAAATCGCTCACAAAGTAAACAAACTCTCCCGGCTTGTCTATAAAATTCGGCCAACAAGAAGGGAAGGAAGCAGCATCCTTCAACATCATTCACCTTGTTCCACCTTGTATACAACACCCAGTTACAAGATCTCACTTGTCTACGATATCGAATCTCCGTGGCATCATGGACCAAGTGGATGATCTTCCGGCACTGCTCAATGCGGTTGCGTTTCCCACCGCAGATTACGCTGCATACACCCAAAATCAAGCTACTCTCCAGTCATCCCTGAAGATCCCCGGTATGCTCCCTGTCATCATTAGGAATTGCTGCGAGTGACTCACAGCGCTACCTCTTCATCCTCCAGGTTTCTTCAACCAGCTGCAAGAAGTCGCCGCAAACAAATCTTACCCGAAAGAAGTACGGTTGCTAAGTAGTCTTTTGGTATCTCGTGAAGCTCCCAAGAAATGGAGGGTCAAGGCGTAAGTAATCACCATAAGCTCAACCGAAAGACGATTTGCACTAAATACGTTTCGCAAGTAGGCTCGTTCCCGAGGAGACTAAACAACAGATGCGACAACGGTTTTTCGTCTTTTTCGAAGAGGAGGATTTTCAGGTTAGTGGTGCTTGCACACTCTCTTGACCATCTCATATCACAGTCTTGACGAATCGTCTTCACTATAGATTGCTAGATCTCAATTACAATTGCTGGTGCTCATCGCTCGACAGGAGTATCCAAAAGTCTGGTAAGTTTTCTGCTTCTCGACATGTGTAGCGTTGCCCGAACTCAAGCGATCTACACTTAGGCCGTCATTGTTGCAAGATCTCTTGGTACCACTTCAGCAATCCTATGGCTATATCAGCGCTACCAATGGCTCACTAGCTGAGCAGGCAAGGCTACAGAACCCGGACGACTGGAGAAAGCAAAAGACGATTCTGCTCAATTCGTTCTGGACGTGGAATTCCTTTGTAAAGGAATGGAGAAGCGTGAAAATTCCGATTGGGACCAAGCTGATGACAGACGTGAGTAGTTTGGCTCTCGAAGCTACTTTCCTCGACGATGCTAAACTCCCCTGTGCGATTATAGTTCGTTAGGGACCTCAGAGGGCCTATGCATGACTACCTTGAGACGCTGATGAACCGTGAGCCAGTTCTTGAAGACTGGGAAGTCTTGGAGAGTGCCAGATACGCTTTCAAGTAAGTGTTTCATGGGACGAGGTCGCGTAACACGTACTGACTGCTTTTTAACATAGAATCGCGGCACGACTCGTCGATTGGGAATTTAGTAGGCCAGGGAAAGCTCGAGTAGATTCAGATCCTTCCCGAGCAAGCTTTTATATTCCTCTTCCTGGCCACATAGCTTCAAACACTGATCAAATGCTACGCTGTTTTGCAGGCAGATCAATTCATCTCCAACACTCTCCGATACTTGGCTCGTCTTCAAGAGATCCGCCTTCAGCTCTTGTCGTCTCCCTTTTTTGCGGATCCTGCGAACTCGGCCAACGTACCTATCGAAGCTTCAAAAACGCTGAAATCACTGACAAAGTTCATTCGTGCAATTGGAAAATTTTATGAACATATCATGCATATCGATCCGAAAGCCTTTGCTGCCATTGAAGGAACTGTGAACGCCGTAGGATGGTGGTGGGGAGAAGTCACAACAGCCATTCAGAGGGGAGAAATGCCGCAAGATGGTATGTCTTTCGATCTCCTGAAATAGTCGTGTAGCTGACCTATGTGACGATAGACGATGAGACGGCGAGATATCCCAAGCGCTTCATGCTGCTGGGTCTGGTTCTTTTCAAGAATATCTTGCCGGTTCTGTCGACCGATCACCAGAATGGTATGTTCAGCGTTTCGACATCTTCTGTCATTTAGATATTAATACTATCTAGATATCGCTAGTATTCACCGATGCCTTCATAACCGATGCATTCCATCTGATCGTGGACAAACTACTTCCTCTTACGCCTCAAGATTGGGAAACATGGCAGGAGGATCCTGAAGAATGGTTTGTTAATCAGATGGATGTGGGACTCGCTTGGTCATTCGACTTTAGGGTCAGTTTCACCCAATATCGCACAGCGCGTACAACGTCTAACGTAGTTGGCCTTTGTTTGCAGCCGTGTGCGGAGAGAGTCCTGATGGCATTGACAGCTGCCGCACGCAACCGCAATGTAATTGAGCCCTTGATGTTACAAAAACTGCAAACCACCATATGTAAGCTCGTTAACAGCCACCATATCACTTTGAACATGGTGCTGACTGTCGCCTTCTTTCCGCAAGCACATCCGGCGCTAACGCTGGAAGATCGACTTCGACAGGATGCTGTCCTTTGTGCAGCTGGCCGAATGTCCCGGGCGCTCCACAGTCAGGTAAAGATTGACCAGATCCTTCCTTTCCTATCAACAGCCCTCTCTTCGGATCTGCCAGAGTAAGCAGTTTCCAACTTTTGAAGATTCACCATATACTCATCTCCGACCATTCCAAAGGGATCGGATTTTGAAGTATCGTATGGCGTGGTTCATCGGCCAATGGGTGTCAGCAGATGAGGACTCGGCCCTGCTGCCTGCCATCTGGAACGGTCTTACGCATCTCCTCTCGTACCGTGGAGAAGGGTCAGACATCGCTGTCAGGCTATCAGCGGCTTTAGCAATCAAGCAGAGCGTAGACGTGCGTACCCAAGCCTAATAATTCGCATTGCCTACTTTACTAACTTTCCCCCGCCGGACAACACAACAGCTGTGGGAATTGGACATCGCCTATTTCGAGCCGTATCTGACTCAGATAATGTCAAACATGTAGGTACCTCGAAGAAACAGTCAGTTACTGGTATTCTAATCTAAACACATTAGGTTGCATCTCGTTTCCGAGTCCGAGACACTGGCTGGCAAGAGACAGGTGTTGGAAGCTGTGACGGTGATCATTGAGCGGATTAATCGAAAGGCAAGAGTTATCCTTTTCAGGCTCTACCACATTAGATACTTACGCTTGCACGTCACAGGCCCTTCCTTACTTGCAGATTCTGGGAGAAGCGATTCCAGTGTTGTGTAAGTCTTTCTCTCTTCTACTAGGCTTGCAGCGCAACCGAGCTCAGGATGTCTTGTATAGGGCAAGGCTCGGCGGGGTTAGATGGAGAGTGGTTGTTCAAGGCGTCTCTGGTTGTATTGACAACAAAGCTGGTTGCAGTGAGTGAAACTGCCTCGACCGAATGAATATCGCTAAGCACCCATTTTTAGGCAATCGGTCCTGCGACCAAGAACATCCTGGCTTTAGTGGTCCCCCTTATCGAGGAGAGCTTATCTTCACCAGCCAAAGAACATTTCGAAGCCGACGGATTAATATTGTATGTTCACTTGCATTCTGAACCTCCCGAAGTATATGCTCACGCTTTTCTCTGTCCTTACAGGTGGTCCACTACGTTGCGAAATGTTCCAGATCTACACGCTGCCGAAGGAGCTAGTCTTTTGAATCTGTATCCGGGATTATTGGCCATGCTTGGGCAGGACATGGATAATCTTCAACAAAATCTGCAGCTCATTGACTCGTACTTGTTGCTCGATGGGACAAGCATCGTCCAGGTAAGTGTCATGTCTTCCCCTCTCGCTATCTGACAATTGATGATCTACATGAAAATACCAGACGGTAGGCTTGGGAACGTGCGACGCCTATGCGGCATCTTTGCAAGCTGCAGACAAGAACAACGTGAAGATGGTTCTTGATTCGCTGGATCTCCTTATACGTGTCACTCCATCATCATACTGGGCTCCGCGACTTGCTCAAAACCACATATTCCAAACGATCTGCGATGGGCTGGACGACGAAAAAGCGTCAGGGACTGTCTTGGCAGCGCAACTCGTGACCCTATGTCGCATTATCATGGCCGATCCTCCTGCGTTCTACCAGTTGCTGAAGCATATCGCCATGGTCAAAGGTCTTTCAGAGGAAAGACAAGTGGATACTACTTTGGATGCGATGTGGAGATGTTTCGATTATGTCGGGGTATCGTACAACCGAAAGCTTATTGCGCTTGCTTTCGCAAACTTGCTTACATTAGTAAGTCGTCCTGAAATTGTCTCGCCCTTGCATAGCGTCTGATGCCTGGATAAACAGGGAAGCGCACAAATATACGATAGACTGGATGGCGAGTTCGGTAAGTGCCACTGTGCAGGATGGTCAAGCTTATCGCGCATCGAACCTAATCACGCAATTCTAGTGAACGTATGGATGGACACTTTAGGAGAGATTAAAGAAACGGCGCAGGCAGGGGCTACGGGCATAGAGTAGGTGATTCCACACATTGGCATTTTCAACCCGTTGGCTGACCTATTATGGATCGTTTAGGATTTTGCACCACTGGAAGGAAGATCATCCATTGGCAAGCGCGGAACTTACGGGTATGTCGCTTCAACGTTATCAGGATTGCACAGGGCCTGATACAGTTCATCCTTACTGTCATCAGATACCGAGGAGCTCAAGAGAAGAGAGGCCTTTGAGGCGGCTGACCCTGTGTACAATACGCTCCTTACTGCGTTTGTGCGCGAACGGTTGTCTCAAGCGCAGCAACTTGGAATGAATCCTTACTGGGAAAAGCTAGACGTAGATGTGAAAAGGCAGCTCGAGACACTGCTCAGTTGAGGGGCATTCGCAACGACACAGTTAGAGAAATGTAGCTTGTACATAATGCATAGATTCAGCTTGTACGTATGTGATGCATCGATGCATATCATGGAGGCTGCATCGTACATCACTCTCCGCAGATGATTACAACTCCTCAGGCTTTCGGAGGTCCTGAATATCGCCATTTCCAGATTTGGATCCCATCGTAATCTGGCTTCAGGCTCCGATCCCATGACCAGCCGGTTTTGGCGAGGCACTTGTCGACTCTGCTTTGAGATATTCGCTTGGTGATGAAGCCGTAGCTCGTTGCGAGGGCAAGAGCTTTTGCCACTAGATTTGGATCTCGATTCTCGAGTGCAACATATACTGGCGGATAGGTCGGTGTTTGGATGCCTAAGGATTCGATGTCATTGTGATTCGCGGCTTCAGACGTTATTGACAGGATTCGAATCCACCGTAGTAGAGGCTGCAGGAGATCCGCGTGATATATAGTGTCGGTGGTCAAAATTACGTCCCAGGCCTGATTCCATTGTTGTCCACCGTGTTCGAGAGCGTATTCAACGTCGTTTTCAGCCTTTGGTATGCCTTGTTCATTAGCAACTGGCAGATTGCACCAATCGAGTTCAGTGACCGTGATGGACGCCAAGTTCGTTCGACTTGCGTTCCGTTCGATGTTTGGCCGAAGGACTTGCGTCAACGGAGGATCTATATCGGTCGTTGTTACTTGATACCCCATGGCGGCGACAACTATACTACAATTATGAGCCTCATACTTCGTCAGTTTTTGTATCGACATCTGGAAACAAAGTACTTGCGCAAGAAACCCAACTCCTCCTCCTAATTCTACAGCTTTCCGTCTCGGCTCGGCAGATGTTGGTGCGAACGTCAAAGTCTCGGCAAGGTAAGCTGCCAGGACTTGCGCTCCTAGCCAGAGCGTGGTGCCGGTAGTTTCCGTTGTGTCCGTACCATGCGATGATCTCTGTTGCAGTATGACAGACTGAGCCACGTTTGCTCGATTACTGACTTGCCTCGGTAGCGGGTGCTCGAGACAATCCATATGCTTGGTCAACGAGGCGGGAAGTGACGTCGAGTGTTCCATGATGTCGACGTGGTAGTGGGTATGCTGATGTAGCTTTCACCCAAAAGAGAAAGGGATAAAAGGTGAAGAAAGTAGAAAACTGCCTGGACACCTTCTTTATGAAGAATTTTGAATAAAGGGCGGAACCGAAGCGTGCACACGTCATCTCACCTAGCAGATCTGCCCTTACTTGTTAAACATGAGATATACCCTATCCCCTACCTTACCCTACAACATTGACAGGGTATTCATATCAACCGATGCCGTCCTTGATTATCCTACTAGGTGCTCTTGTCGCCTTGATATCCTCTCCAGCGTATGCAAGACCCACTTTCTCGTCGTCCGGATCCAATCAATGGCCGTTACACAAACAGAGCCTGCAAGAGCCTTCATACAACGAACCGCGACCTCTCGTGATATGGCATGGACTTGGTGACACGGCCAACTCGGAAGGCATATCCGGCCTCATCGCAGATATCGAGGACATGTTTCCAGGAATATACATTCATAGTGTGCAAGTACCTTTAGCAGGTTCGATTGACGACGAACGAAAGGCCGGATTCTACGGAAACGCAAGCGGCCAAGTCGATATCGTTGCTGAAACGCTTCAAGAAATACCGCAGTTGACGAGAGGGTTCGATGCAATTGGGTTCTCACAAGGCGGGCTATTCATGCGGGATTATGTACAGCGGTATAATTCACCGCCAGTGCGGAATCTGTTAACTGTGAGTGCATGCTATCCATGCGACAGTCATATGTCCCTGATCTTTTCAAATGTACGCTTCGCAGTTTGGTAGCCCGCATATGGGTATTGCTCGACTTATCCCGTGTCGTTCGTCTTTCGATTTGGTATGCATTATTGCGAAGAGAACCGCAGAAAGGGGCGTTTACACCGAATGGGCGCAGAATAATTTGATTCAGGTGAGAAGCGGTTGTAATGTTTCCTCCGGAAAGTTGTCTTCGACTGCTAAATGGACGTGGAAATGCAGGCTTCGTACTTCAGAGATCATGATAGGCTGGACGTCTTCCACCAAATGAACAAGTGGGTCTGTTATGGAGGCTGTTCATTCCCATTCTGACATGATCTATGTCTTCACATTCACCTTCACTCCCAGATACCTTACACGTCTCAACGGAGAGCTCGAGGCTCAACCTGCAGCCGCTAGTAACATTGGCAACCTTGACAATTTTGTAATGGTGAATTTCGAGCTAGACCGTACGTAGTCCAACCTCTTGCCCGTCGATCGTCTTGCCCTGAGTAACATCTGCTTCACCTTTTCCAGAAACCATCTACCCCAAAGAGTCGTCTACTTTCGGTTCATTGACTCCCACACAAATCAACAGCACAAACCCTCTCATACCACTCGTGGACAATACCTTTCTCTGGAAACATGATCGCATCGGTCTTAGACGCCTTGCGGAGAGAAAGGCGCTTCATTACGGCACAGCAGAGGAATCGTGTCCTGGAGCACATATGGATCTGGAGTGGGAAAACGAAATGGGTTGTGGTCGGACACTGGTAAACAAGTGGATAGGCTCCAGCTTGTAACGTTCGCAATCAGCAATGACCTTTATTGTATTCGATTATGTAGCCAAGATCCCGTCTCTTCGACTTCAACGGTGCGACTGAGGCGACAGCGAAGGAATGCGCTCCGCAGTGGACCCATGCCTCTGTTTGCGACGGTCGAAACTGATGCAGGTTGACTTGTATAGAGTTGCCATTAGCTGAGAAGGCTGTGATACATATACCGAGAAACCTGGTCTTGTACAAACATATGAAAGGACCGTGAATCCTTAACCACCCATTGCGCAAGTCCCCGGACTTCAGCGAATCGTATATCGTTGAGGCTGAGTCGTTTCGTTATCTCATCTAACTGCTTCGCCTCGAGGTGATCATGTTATGCAAGCCAGAGCCCCTACTGGTGTCAGATCGCAAGGAGAGGTCTATGTAAACGGTGAAAACTGTGTGCTGACAATAGAACCCCAGACGATGCTTATCTGTTTTCTTGTTCCCTCGAACTTTTGTCTTGTCATGGCTCGTCTCCAATCGAACTTGGTGAGCGTATCTGGCACATGTTCGCTGTATGACTGAACTCATATATCCGTGAGGTTGGGCTCACTCACTCGGCCTTGAATTCCCCAGTACAGGCGACATGGGGAATCCGGGGACTGACTCCTGCAGACTTTCGATGGACGAGAACAAGGCACACCAGTTGAAGTTTCAGATGCACCTCACACAGACGGCGCTTCTCCAACGTTACTCACCTCTAGTGGTGCTCAAACTCTTTCACGTCGACGTCAAGCGAACCTTGTCGCTCAGCTTCCCGGCTGAACGTGATCGACGACCACTATCGACCCTGCTATCATCTGCGTGCAAACACATGAAACGGCATTGACGTTGGCTGGTCTGCCATCAGCTAAGACTTCGGCACATGCCCCGACAAGCTATCCTCATGGGTTCTGGTTTAAGCCTACTTCACTGTCTTAGACACATCTATGCGCCTTTCTCGTCACCCAGGTCAATATCTTGCCGTCTTGAACCCCATAAACTGGAGTGACAGCCATTGAGTCGGCAAAGCTACAAGAACGGTGTAAACGTCATAATACTTGAGCAAACAAACACCGAGCACCGCGCAAGACCCCTTGGCTAGCGTCGACAGTATGCGTGGAAAACTGAAAGCTCTCTTCCAGCGGAAAAATACTTCGTCCGAACGTGGACCCAGAAAGAAATGGATTGGACACGCATAGCTCGTGGTCGAACAACATCACTCATTGTCCGTGTGCATACCAAGTCTGACATCTCTTCACAGAACCTCGTCAGGGCTTTCATATGCTGGCATATGTAGTCTGAACCTGGCTGGTAGACTGAACACGGCATGACCCGACAGGCCGTAGGCTTGTGATCATTTTTTTCGTAACTTGCTCGCAGTCTTTCGTGTGGTCGTTCGGCTGCACACCTGTTCAGAATCTTATCTTGTCCGGAACCTCAGCATCCAAGACAAGATATTTGAAACCCAGGGCATTCCCCGATACCTTAGAGATCATTCCAATCGATTGCAGGCCCATTTTAACGTCGTCCAATTTGCGATAGAGAGGGATACCTCCGACAGACATTTCTTGGGGACGCAGGGCATACTTCCGAACGAATTTTGCCAGTGGGGATTCGAAATCCCTACAGATTGGATCCGGAGATATAATGGCGTTCAATGTCCCTTTCCCGCTGCGCCGGGCATTATCTTGCCGGAAAAGATGGGTGCGAAAGGACATTTGATTGATGATTGGTCGCGCAAAAATCAATCTAGACTTCAAAGAATCCGTCTAAACTGCTTAGCTGCAATTGCTTCAAGAGATTAGACTGACTCAAGCACTGGAGGAAGGGGTGAGATGGACGGACATCTCATGTACGCGTCAAGGAGTTTGCCAGCCTGCGTGCACTCAATCGCGAACGAGACGCTTGACCGAACAGTAGTATATAAAGTACTGCAAAAGGTGACTGACTCCTTGGTTTCTCCTAGTAGCTCCCACTGAGTCTGTCATGGGGCACGAGTCTAAGTGTTCCTTTCCTTTTACACACTGACAAAACAAGACACCATTGTGATACTGCGACAGTATATCACCTCTATTTCAGCCAACCCACGCCATTCTCGATGAGGTATTGCAAAGACCTCCGAAACCGTTTGAATCGTGCGGAAGGTTTTCTGCCGGTGAGACTGAGAAGCGAACAACTTTCGGCATGAGTGCTTGCGGCGGGAATGGGCATAACGTATGCTTTTAAGACAGGAATCGGAAACAAGCTGTTCAAGGTAAACTTCGGGTTCTCAGAAAAATGACCTGCCCCAGTCTCGATCTGGCCAGACATCCCCCGCCAAGGAACCATGACAAATCATTCTTAGACTGGTATCGCCCACCTCATGTCAAGTAGGATTTCTTCTCGTAGGATGTCCAATCGTCCTGATTCCTTCCTTTCTCACAAATATACAGTATATTGCATTATTCACGAGCCTCGGCACTCTAGGGAATGAGAGGACTAGAGCGGGCCATTCCTTTCAAAATCTACACTAGAACACGATCGACAAGACCGACATGACTTGATGACCACAGCGAAGTCATCAACTCAAAGGGAAAGTTCTCCCCTTATACATTCATGAAACAACAAAAAGATTCCGCTCCTGAATTCCTTGATGTGGGGAACTGATGCTGATAAAGCGATTGGAAGCTAACCAGCGATTCAGGACCTGACCCTGATTGACATTTTAAAAACGGGTCTTCTAGTTCCATTCAAGAGTGTGACTGGATGAGCAAATATAACGAATATTGAAAAATACGCCCTGAAACATGTTCACGATGTTTGTCGCATTCTTTGGCATATGATGGACCGCGCGCTTCTCCGTGCACTATATCATGAGTCATCGAAGTTGAAGCTGCAATTCAATGCATGGACGACATCAGTCTTTAAGCTAGTCTGTTAGACATGATACAACAACTAAAGGATCTTCCTTTGTCCTACCTGAAGAGCCCTGGTGAACACCGTTCGCTCCTGCACCTGACTCACGCATCCTAAGCTTGGTAGCTGGTACTGGCGAGAAAAAACGTATTGGCGAGAACTATTCAGCACCGCGGAAATCCCTGAGTTTTGAATCGATGTCTGTATAAATGTTTAAAAAGCTCGTATGATTCAATATCTTATTGTAAGGGCGGTGGCACCTACATACTAGGGGAGACACAGGTTCAAGCCCCGAAGTGATGTTCCAGTTTTTTTTGCGGCCTTCTTTTTCCGTGAAACGATTCCGGATTGGACCGCATCAATATTCTTGTGAATGAATGGCCAGGACTGATTCGTGAATTAGAGAATTTTTCCACGACGTTAGGTGGAGGTTTGACATTCGCTGAGAGGTTACTGAAAACACGATAAGGACGAGATAACGCAATAGACGTCCCCTCGTCGTTCTACAAACCATCCAGAGTTTCTTACATCTTTGAACTATTTTCTTGGTGCGAATATTGCGCTCTCACCTAATATATAGATGCGTATATATCTGTGGATGTGAAGATAGCGGCCGGGGAAGGCTACATTGTCGTGAGCTTTCCCTCATCAACGCCGATTCACTTCCAAAGCAAGCAGGAAACCGCCCGCGGTTTTGACCAGCAGAGTCGAGCGCCCCTCCCACCCATCCATATTCGGCAATTTTGCACCACAACAAAGCGCGCAGGAGATGATTGCCAATGTGTTGCAGACCTTCGGGCAAGAAACAAGACTGCAATGCAATGCAATCCACCGATTTGTCTTCAAAGCATCCTTCAATCACATAACACCCTGTGGAGAATTTTTACCCGTTGCATGATTTGGCACTACATTCATCTCTGCTCTACTCTATTGCCTTTGCTCTTCATTCGACTTATCCTTCTTTGTCCGATTTATCGTCTCATACTCTCCGTTTTCACCACGAACAAACTTTTAACAAGTTTTACTCGAGTTCAACATACATACTATTTTTATCTTCGACTGTACGTTTCGCGCATCTCAATACTTCGTGCACTGCATCTGCGCGCATCAAACACTGTGCTTGCGCACGACGAACTCCTCCGTCGCGCTAAAATCTCGCACCATACGCTTTGTTCGCGGCACTTGGAATGTTTCGCCCCAACTTGAACAGTTTCGTGCAACTTAAGACAAGGGTTTTGTCACCAGGTTTCAATCAGCATATATAGATGGCTTTGAGCGTCTCATTGCAGACTCTCTTGTAACCTTTTATTTCATCCATTGATTTACATTGCACTCCGAAGCTACTCTTCTCCGCAAGACATCTTTGCAGGATTACTATCCTTCCCCCTTCGAAAGGATAACATTAGTACGTAAAGTGCAGTGCATTCAATACCAACGTGAGAAGAATTTCCCTCAACGATAAACACTTGGTGATTTCGTGTGCAGGCTCAGTTGCCCGCGACACACTTCGTGCTCCTCCAAAAAGTGGCTTGAGTCTGTGTAGAGTAGTGAACGCGGCCGAGGTAAAGCAATAATGGTAATATAAGGTATTTGAGCGAAATGACGATCCTTGACGAGCCCTGATTTTACGCCTTGTCGCAGGTAAACAGTTGAACACTGCTAAAAAGCAGTTGCTCCTGGAAGATTGAGCGTACGTGGAGAGAACTGAGACGCAGTCACTGAACGGACAACAATGTTATGTGCATTTGTTATTTTATTGAATTAGTTGAGAAAGGACAATAGCCTACTTTTGACATTGCTAGACAGAAGATAAAACTCAACCGCGAGATCCTCGGTGGATCAGTGAAACAAATAAGTCATCGTGCTTATTAGGAAAAAGACCTCCGATGGAGTATGCACAAGTATCGGGCTGGCTGATTGAGTTGTCCCACAGTGCTTCTTGTCATATCGCAGATATACCGGATTATTGTGTAAGAGCGACCGAGATACACTACCGACAATCTAGTAGCTACTCTCGACCAATTCCTGCTTTGGAATAATCACAGACTGGATGTCTCAGTACAATGAATTATGCTTAGGGATAAACCTCATCATTGTTGATTCTAAGTGGCGTAATAACATCTTAAGACTTTGTTATCTGGCCGAAGGAGGAGCGCTGTCTGTTTTGAAGTATATCGTTTGCACTACGCTGCGCCACACATAGTGCCAAAGCTTTGCCATTGTTCACCATGGGAAATTCAACTCCTGGAGTGGTACATTCCCTCAAAATCTAGTCATAAACACGGTCAACAAGCGGCCACATAACTTGACTACCAGAGTTAAGTCACTAACTCAAAATGAAAGCTCTTCCATCGTACATTCCTGAAACAACGAAATAAATTCACCCCTGACTTCCTTGATATACTGAACTACTGAACCCATGCTGGTTGCACCATTGTGCGCCTGCCGTTGATTCACGACTCGACGCATTTTGGCATTTTAAAAACCAGTGCTCTTGTTCTATCCAGGAAGGTGCCTGTAGACACGGCATGAAAGCATCTCGAAAACTGTGCGCCAGAACGTATTTGAACTTCGCGGCATTCCCCTGGTTCATTGTCGACGGTTAGTTTCCGTATACGCAACATTTTTAATCATTCTATTACGTGAAAGGTGTTGAGCGCCAGCGATTTTCCCTTAGTCGCGCTAATTGGACTTGTAATCTTTTTGACCTTTTCTAGTCAAAAATGACAAGTCTAACAAAGTCGCGACTTGTACTTTTTCGGAGTCTCGCGGCGAACAACTATTTTCTGGATTCTACACAGTGGTTATGTAATACTCACCTGTCTTGCTGACTGCCTAAGTTTACTAAGCTAACTTTAGTCGAAACGGGTAGCTATTCCTAAGTCGAAGTTGAAAAGGTAGTTGTAGTAAATCTTGATCTAATTTGCGTACTTCATTGGTTTAGTGGCGAATACAAGTCACAGCCAGAAAGGCTGGTTTATATAGATAATTCGGGCCTAAGACGAATACATTTGCCACTACGAGACAGTAAGGGAAAGCACCTTAGTTGACGGCACGGCTGTTGTCATAGATGTTGTCGGAACTGTTGTCAGAATAGTCGACAACAGGTTGAACATTTATTGCGCATTATAATGTATAATAGTTGACGCGGAGCTGGAAGTTGGTTGACGGGAGACATGGCGAGAGTTGTACAAAATAGCATTGAAGAAATAGAAGCGCATGCGCGTCGACATTGGCGCGCAGGAGCAAGGCGGCAGGATTGGCGACGAGGTTCTCAACAAAAGGTGTCAAAATTGATGTTGGAGTGATTCAGTTTATCAATGCAAAAATCTCAAAATGAATAGTTAGTCAGCAAATAGCGAATGAGCGAGAAGCTGATTCTTAATCTGAGATCAATCTAGAAGCTGACACAATGACTAAGGGAACGTGTTTTGCTAGGCATATCGAGTTCTGATGGACCGTCATTGGCCCTTGGACTAGGATCGCGCGTTGCGAGGTTATTAGGTGATAGCCCCGAGAACAGGTCACTCGAGAACGGTTGACTTGACAAACTTTTTTATCGAATAATTCGCCAAGTTCAGATGAATTGCCTGGATTGAAGTGCAAAAACGCCATATATTCTAACAGCTTTTCAATAGTGCCATAACTAAGACATGGCTCGGCCGTGAATATGAAGATGAGCTGCCGAAAGGACCGCACTACCCTTTCGTGAACGACTGACCATATCAGACTCGTGACTTGGAGTTGTTTCACGAGATGAGGTAGCCCTCTGATGAGGCCTGTCTGTCTTTCTCTGGTCATATGACGCTTATGTTCCTCTCCTTTGTTCTTGTTTCCTTTTTTGCTCAATCTTCTGCAGAACCTATCTTCAAAGTCGCACGGTACTTATAAGAGACTCAGGTCGTCAGGTATGAAGTGGATAGCACACATGCCGGCTATCGTTGTAGCCCAACCCTCTCAACCTTCTTCTCCAGTGCTCATTTATCTCCAGCAATACCTAGACAAATCCACTCAAGACTCTTGAATCCGCAAATGCTAGTGCCGTCTTCACTTTCACCGACGCAGATCTCGGGCTTGACGTACCTAAGTAAGGTACTTGGAAATGCATGTGCCGAAGATGACGGCTATACTCTAGATAGACGATGGCCTCTTTTTTCCTCAAGCAACCCAAAGGAAGGGGAGCTTCCGACGGGTTATTTTACTGAAAGTACCGCGGAGATTCTTTGCCGCTCATTCAACACTGGAGAAAAGGGTTCTGCAGGGTTTCCTCAAGAGACAGTCACGTTCAATTCGAAGAGGGGCGCTTCAGTCCACAGTGAAAGCTCAACGACCAAAAGCGGCCGTATTGCGGTGTTGCCTTCTGACATTGACTATTTCAGCCTGAAATCTGAAAAGCTCACAGCCTTTGTCGAGAAAGTGACGCTGGCAAAAAGACTAGTAGATTTGTTCGGAGTGCAATTGAACGGGGAAGGTTGTAGTTCAACGTTGGCTTTTTACGTGTTTATCATGCGACGTTTGCTAAAGGATTCTCGATTGTGCTTTTAATCCAGAATACTTCGGTCTTTATCAACATACTCCATCTTCTGACCTGGCGTATACGGATAAGGAATTACCGCCGACCGATAATAAGACAGCTGAGGTCTCGACGTTTGCGCCGTCAAATGAAGCAATGTACATTCCGCGGGCTCTCTTGGAAGCGAGAGATGAAGATGGAAAAAGGTATTTTATCGGGCGGTATTCTCTGGTGCATCTGACAGGTAAGTGATCACTCAATATGCGAGGAATGTTTTATCGATTTGCGGGCTTTCTCTTGTCCTCGCAGTTTTCAAGAACGGTGCAGATGGGCAGCCCCTCATCTTTATTGCTGAGAGAAGCGCAAATGTGTCGTAAGTGACCGGCTTAAAGTTTGAGCTCTTGCCTAGAAGCTAATCTTGCGTTTGTTCTTCACCTGTATGTGCCGTTGTCTAATGCATCTTGATTGATATACCAGAAACAGCGGGGATTACGATACGGTCAGTAAATTTACATGCGATATAGTTCGGTCAGTGCAAATTCTTAATCCTGTTTCACGTTTAACACTCAAGACCGTGACAGGAGGACTTGAATGCAACACCGGAATTCTACAGGGTATGCTAGCGGAAGCCACCGATGAGGCAAACTTCGAAGCGTCATTTTTGCGAGAATGTCTCTCCAGCGGTAAACTTCGGTATGTTCTCGTTTTCCTCGTCGATAAGATCGATTGTCCAGCTCAAAAAGGAAACATGCACCTGCTATCGGGAATCTTTGGTTGTACTTTTCCAGCTTTCTGGGACCCCGAAAGACCGTCTCCAAAGATGGACGCTCACTCACAATGTAAGTTAAAAATGGCAGTCAGGCTCAATAAGGGGTTTGCCTACTACGAAAGCCACGCTCCAGATATGCAGCTGAAAGTGATCTTGACTCGCTTCCCCGGTGCATAGTTTCCGATTCATTCTGAACCTCGCAGAGGACGATCCTGTACCTTCTGTTGACGAGAGCAATGCCCACCGAGAGGTTGAACGATTTCATGTTTTAACGCTAAAGGAAGCTTACGATAGCGCCTCTAACCCTGCCAAAAGATGGACGCTCTATAGCCGACTGGAGATAGCTGCGCTCTATGTCCGGGGAATTATACCCCGGGTAGTGGATCCGTCCGTGACCGATGAACGGTTCGAGGAATTCGTAGAAAATTTCGACTCGCGACAGTCAGAGGGCTCTGTCGCCAGCGCAGTCTGGTCCATTGAGGAGTGAACAAATTTGGTAGATGGTACTTGTTGTACATTGAGTCTCGGTATATATTGCGCTTTCGGGGTACGCTTCTAAGGTCTAGTATGAACAGGGACGATACCGGGACGAATACATAAAACGTGTGCCTTGTGTTTCACTATTGGGGCGCGGCAACACCATATGAATCCCTTTACTATGGCTCCTTTCGTTTCATGGGCACATCTGCCACTTGAATTATAGTGTTAATCACACACCAGCTCGCATACGTGCCTTGACTTCCTCTATACGATCCTGCCTTGAGTGTAGAGATACAATGCTTTTCTCTTCCGTTTTGTCCCGTATTCTGCTTCAAGACTACCTATTCTTCGACGATCCAACTATCACATCTCCGACCTCGTGCACTCAATCCTTATGTAATCAGCATCCCGCACCGCATCCACGTTCCACCCTTGGAAATGCCCTAGAACGCGCGTGCTTACGTCATTTCCGACATCCCTCGGGAAATGGTTGCACCTGATGCACTCGCGATCCCTTGGGATACCGAATGCACCTGCTGCAACGCGAATCCCTAACATTACCAACGCAACTAGTGCACGATTTCTCCTTAGGGTAGCTCTTCCACCTCGTTCCGTCACGATCCCTTGGGAAGATGGTTGCACCTAGTACAATCACTCGTCCAAGAACCATCTTTACGAGTTTCTCTTATCAGAAATAGTACATATAGCTGCTCTCTGATATGTCTTTGTAATAGCCTCTATGATCTTATTACTCACCCTTTGATTGGCCCTTAGATACCAAGCTGCCTTCGAGTACGAGTTTTTTCAGGACAGGCATCCTCTTCTTCCGCTCTAGGTATCCAAGACTAGGCTAACTGGTTAAGACAGTAAGAGCAAATCGTTTGTACTAGATCCCTTCAAAACGGCGGAGCTACACTACTAACGTAAGAAAGACCTGTAGCCCACGATGAACCTGAGGATTCTGGAGCAATGCCCAGAGTCGGTGGCTTCGTGTTCCTCAGCAGACTGTTCGTCGGTGTGATACACATTGATCTGAAATGAGGTTCGAGTACTCAAGGAAATCGAACATCAGATCCAGTTGCAATGCAGATGGAATCATGGAACTGGTCCCGAGATCGCATCCAAGTTCGAATACTGACTGTCACTGTTCCCGGAAGCTGAATTCAGAACAATATCGCTTGAACCCTGAAATGGATATCCAGCTGTGCTTGACGCCCTTGTCGGTTCATTTTCATCAGATCTGAATCGGCGGAGGCCTTCCTGGGAGATTGCATACGCGGCATCGCTCGCATTGCACATCATGTTGATCCGCGAGCAGAATTCCCGGCGTTCGTCATACTCGTCCGAGTTGGCTTACAGCGTTACATAGCCTACAACCTATTACAAGTTGCGACTGACTGCACTCAGCCAACCAACTGCATAGCATGCTGACTGCAATGCAGTATGGTACCTTTGCACACACTGCAAAACACACGCACTGCAATGCAGTATCGCTCTTTTGCAGGTACTGTCACACACTGCAAGACTCTCCATGTAAGACTTCTCAGGATTAGCTACCCTCGTCTTCCACCCACGGTATTCAAGTACCGTCTTTAGTGGTAAGTGTACATCCTTTGTGCTAGGATCCATAGCAACGGCGGTGCCGACTACTTTTGTAGTATAGACTACTTGCCCGCGAGAGCTGTCTTTGAAGTTCGACTACTGTGTACCTCTTTGACGAAGGTGACAACCCTGACGTCCGGTTACGGTCCGGAATCATCGCTGTCCGAGTCGGATTCGTAAACGATTTGAATCTGCTCGCCAAGTCGATTCCTTTGTAGAATGCAGTCGCACCCTGAGTTAGGGCATCAGATAGAATTGGGGTCGTCGCCTTCCGATTCATTCAACATCGACCCCGTTCCATAGTTCCCTTCCCGTTGCCTCTTTTTCCTTGCAACCGCGTTCCCTTCCCTTTTTCACCTTAGCTCTTGCATCTTGTCCAAGCGCCTTGAATTCAACGAAATACTTCCCTTCTGTTCGCATCAATTCGGTCTTCCTCTTTGCTTCTTCCCAATCGTCATCAAAAACGAAGCATCAGGCGCATCCCGCGAAGAAATCTTGTATATCTGCAATGATTCGGCATTTCGGATGTTCAGGACCTCGACGGACAGCAGAGGAGCTCGAGGGTTATATTTGGTGAAGACAAAGTCTCCTCGAGGGCGACCTGAGAAAGCAACTGAATTGTCCGGATTTCCGCAACGCTCTCGATTGGCAATTAGCAGTTGCTGCTTGGACGTGCGTTCCTCAGAACGAGTTCGCCGCTGTGCTTGTGTGATTTCATCAGTTTGACCTCCGCTCCTCCCACGACACCAAGGGAGAATACACGTTGTCCATCCGTAAGCAACTCCGTTGCGGGAATATAGTAGATCCATGTCACGGACACTACTATTAGCAATGTCCTCTTCTTAGTGAGGCACGGACGTAACTCACAGTACTGTGATTCTTCGATTCCGAATCCAATCCTCTTTCCCAACACCTTCGCAATCCGCCTACCAGCACTGAGTTTTCTGCTCTTCAGACGTTCCGGCTATTCCCTTTCCGTTATCTTCTCTACAGCGGTAGACCCAACATCCACTTTCTTGTAGCTGATTCGCGGAATATCCTCTTTCTTGGCCTTTATCTTCTTTTTGGGAGGCGGTGGAAGAGTAATCTTGACGGCGCTGAATGCATCGGAGGACGAGGAGGAGCTGGAGGAGTCGTGTTCTTCGTTTCTATCGTCTTGAGCCGTCTCGCTGTTGCCTTCTTTGTCATGAATGACTTCAGTCAGCATGCAGCCTTACCTGACATCCTGTCATCAGCTGACAGCCGCCTCTTCGGTTCAAGCAGATGTCCGATAACTCCGTCGTCGGCTGACATCAAAAGGGTCAGCCATCACTCATCAATCATTTCGTGATTTGCAATCCGCGCGCCGCGCGTCGTTCAAGATTTGTACCAAAGTGATCGAGGTCGCGGGCGACCCTGATCACTGCCTCTTTCCGTGTAGTATATATAGCGAGCTTTCAGACTCGATTCCCCCTCGTCTTGTAATCCATTTTGCTCTTCAGAGCAAGATCATATGTCAATACTATAGTCACGTGTTTCAACTATAGCTTAGTGGTTCAAACCCACTGCTTTTCATCAGTCTTAGCCTTAGCCCTGTTCCCTCTTGAGGTCATTGTCGCACCCAAGTGTTGAGTCTTAGCTCAACAGCCTCCCGTTCGTGACAGTATCTTGCTCTCCACCACCTTGGATCATCGACAACGACTTCAACCTCAGCCTTGTCATCGATCATCAAAGTCAACTTTGTCTTCGACTTAACGTTGATTCACTGTTGCTATACCACCGTTCCTTCTGACTTGAACATCGACTCCACTGTTGTGTTCGATTAAGACTATAGCTACTCGACTTCACTGTTGGTCCATAGGGGTACGATACCTTTGATCCCTGTCATCGTTGTCATCAACCTCATCATCGACTTCAACGACAACAGATCACCATCGGTAACTCCTTAGACAACACCACCCCTAAGCAGCCTCGACATCATGTTTAACCTTTTCGCGTTTGTCTATCACCTTATCATGTTTATTACTCGTCCTTTGGCCATCGTTCCTCAAACATCCGGACCTATCGTTCGCCATGAAGACCATAACATGCAGGATACTTTCGCTACTCCTTCTGCCACTCATGCTGTCGGCTTCGGTTTGCCGCAAGACCAAGCCACTCTGCAAGCTCGAATTGCTCAGCTCGAACATCAGCTCATTCAAGCTCAGCAAACTACTTCTCCATCCACTCCGTACCACAAAGAACCCAAGATCACCACACCAGCACCATTCAAGGGAAACAAATCCCAATCCGAAGAATTCATTCTCAAGTGTGATCAGATATTTGTTATATGCCACCGTACCTATCACAACGACGATACCCGACTCGCTTTCGCGTTCAATCTCCTTGAAGGTGACGCCTACCAATGGCTCAAGCCTGCCCTCTTAGCTCAAAATAAACCCGAATGGATCACGACTTGGCTTGCTTTCCGCTCCGAATTCCTCAAGACCTACGCCGACTCTGATGTCAAGGAAACCTCGAGATTCAAACTCAAGACCTTGAAACAGACCACTTCCGCCTCTCTCTTTGTTACAGACTTCAAACGATACTCCATGTACCTCGACTGGAGCGACGAATCTCTTCGGCAAGCCTTCTTCGATGGACTCAGACTTGATGTCCAAGATCGATTGCTTTCTCCTCAGCGCTTTGCCTCTTTCTCCGACCTTGTGGACTCCGCCATCGAATGGGATAATCTATTGTTCAATCGAAGGCGTGCCAACAGATCTACAACCTTTATTGACACCGCTCAACGCCCTCTGAATCACAATCCTCGTTACAACACCTCTGTGACCACTTCAACTCCCGCCACCCCTTCAGTTACTACTGGACCTTGGCCTATGGACGTTGATACTATCCAAACCAAAGGCCCTCTAACTCAAGCCGAAAAGGATAGACGACGCCAAAACAACCTTTGTTTGTATTGCGGTCAACCCGGTCACCAACTTAAAGACTGTCGACTCAGGCCTTCGTCTCAGAAACTTTCTGCTGTTCAAGAACAGGGAAACGACGAACCCCAACAGTAGATAAGGGATCTCTGCTGGGGTCAGCAACTTCGTCCCCTCAAACAATTTCGGATTCGCCAACTCGGTTTACTCTTTCGTCCTTAGAAGCTGTACCACAGCTTACCACCTCAGTCACCTTGTCTTGGAAGCAGATGAAGAAGCCCATTGGATCGACTGCCATGATCGACTCTGGAGCCTCTCAATGCTTCATCAACCTGTCCTTAGTCCGAGAACTCGGAATCCCTCTTGTCCCACTTCGGGAACCCGTTGCCCTTGACGTAGCGGATGGAAGACCTATCGAATCAGGCGCCATCACGCATAAAACCTTGCCCGCTTCTATGATTGTCGGTAGACATCATGAGAAGATCCACTTCTTCGTGACCAACATAGGTCATCATAGTATCATCCTCGGTACTCCTTGGCTTAAAAAGCACAACCCCCTGATCCATTGGCCTAACAGCACCATCGACTTCAACTCCGACTTTTGCAAAACAAAATGTACCACTCGACCTCAAAGCTCGAACGCCGACATTCAACAGCATCAGTCCACCGTTACTTCGATTAACAGCAACCGGCAACCTCTTTGTCCTGATGAGACCTCGCAGCCGAAGCTCGGGCGTACTCGAACTTTCGAAACATCCTTGGAGACCCCTAAGCCAAAGCTAGGGCGTACTCATACTCAGTCAGTTCTTGAAGAGACCCCTGAGCAGAAGCTAGGGTGTACTCGAACTCCCGAAGCCCTTGAAGAGGCCTCCAAGCACAAGCTGGAGAGCACTCGTCCAACTTTGATATCTAAGCCATTCCCGAAAAATTCAATCGGGTCAATCGGCTTAAGGTCCTTGAACTACTTGATCAAGACTCGACACGTAGAATCCATCATCGCTCTCGACCTGAACGAATCAGGCTTGAAGTTTCTGTCCTCTCCCGACCCGAGCCACGATCGCAAGAAGGTTTCTGTTCCCGACCTGAGCCATGACGGCAAGAAGGTTTCCGTTCCCGTCTCCGATCCCGACCTGAGCTCCCAAGGCAAGAAGGTTTCTGTTTTCGCTTTGAACCCCGCCTCCAACACTCCCGAAGACTCTATCCCAATTGAATTCAAGGAATACTCCGACGTCTTCAGTAAAATCTCAGCCGACAAGCTACCGGAACACAGCCAATACGACCATACCATGCCGCTTGAGTCTGGTACTAAGCCACCTTTTGGACGTATCTATAGCCTTTCCGAAATAGAACTTAAGGCTCTAGATGAATACCTGAAGGACAATCCAAGGGTTTTACTCGTCCTTCCTCGTCTCCTGCTGGAGCTCCGATTCTATTCGTCAAGAAATCGGATGGTTCCCTTCGTCTCTGTGTAGACTACCGAGGTCTAAACAAGATCACCATCAAGAACCGTTATCCCTTACCTTTGATTCAAGAAAACCTCGACCGCCTCAAGCACGCAAACTACTTTATTAAAATTGACTTGCGTGGCGCTTACAACCTGATCCGTATCGCCGCGGGCGAAGAGTGGAAAACCGCCTTCAGAACTCGATATGGACTCTTCGAATACCTCGTCATGCCTTTTGGACTCACCAACGCCCCGGCTTCGTTCCAGCAACTTATGAACGAAGTACTCCGTGAATACCTCGACGTCTCTGTTATCGTTTACCTTGACGACATCCTGATCTTTAGCAACTCCCGAGAAGAAAATGTGAATCATGTCAAGTCCGTTTTAGCAAAACTTCGCCGAAATCGCCTTTGGGCCAAAGCCGAGAAGTGCAGATTTTTCCAGACATCTGTTGACTTCCTCGGATACATAGTATCGACAGATGGGATATCCGTGGACCCTTCCAAGGTCAACTCTATTCTCGATTGGCCAACACCCAAATCAGTGAAAGACATTCAGGTCTTCTTAGGATTTTCAAACTTTTATCGACGTTTTATCAAGAACTACTCCAAGATCACAGCTCCTTTGACCAAGCTCCTTCGCAAAGACACCAAGTTCGTGTGGAGTGACCCTGCCCAGAACGCCTTCGACTCCCTCAAGAAGTCCTTTACCTCAGCACCTATTTTGACACACTTCGACCCTGAAAGACCCATCATCCTCGAAACGGATGCTTCCGACTTCGCCCTTGCGGGGATCATATCCCACTCTGCAGGCCATGGCAGACTTCAGCCTATCGCCTTTTATTCCAGGAAGTTCAACGATGCCGAACTCAATTATGAAATATACGATAAAAAACTCCTCGCCATTATCGCCTGTCTCAAAGAATGGAGAGCCTATTGCGAGGGCTCCCGTCAGAAAGTTACGATCTACTCCGATCACAAGAACCTCGAATATTTTACCACCTCGCAAAATTCTCACTCGGCGGCAAGCCAGGTGGATGGAGTTCCTCTCTCACATCGACTTTGAGATTATTTATCGCAAAGGCGCTCTCATGGCTAAACCAGATGCCCTGACCAGGAGGTCAGACCTTCAAGGGGGGAGCAAAGCCTCCGAAGCGGCTCCCAAAGCGCTCCTCAAGCCCGATCAATTCAAGACTTCCGCAGATACCACGGACTCTCCAGCCTGTTCGTTCAATCTGGCTCCTTTGCAGGAAGGTCCACAGCCTCCTACATCGCCTTACTCCGACTTGACTTCTAGAATTCTATCCTCACAGCCCGAGGATCCGACATTATCCGAGATAATCCCATTACTGCAGGATATCGATACTCCCCAGACAAAAGAAAAGCTCGAATTCACGAAAGGGTTCTCTCTCTCTGATGATAATCTCATCTACTTCAACAACAAAGTCTATGTACCCGACAGTCACCAAATAAAACTCGACATTCTTGCACAAACTCATGATTCTCCCCTAGCCGGACACCTGGGACAAGCTAAAACATTTGCCCTTGTGTCGCGTCACTACTTCTGGCCTGGTATGCGAGCATTTATCAACACCTACGTACAAGGTTGCCAGACCTGTCAACGAAACAAGACTCCACGACATAAGCCAGTTGCCCTACTACAACCTCTTCCCATTCCTCCCGGACCTTGGCAGTCTATTTCAATGGATGCTATCGTCAAGTTACCCGTGTCCGATGGCTATGACTGTATCATGGTCATAGTGAATCGTCTTACCAAGATGGCTCATTTCTTACCTTTCAAGGAAGAAGGGTTTACTTCAGAACACCTCGCTAAAATGATGAGATTCATTTTCCGTCTTCATGGAATCCCCAAGGATATCGTCTCAGACCGTGGGCCTATCTTTACGTCCAAATTCTGGAGAGCCTTCGCGTCGGGCCTCAACATCAAGCTCAACTTTAGTACGGCCTACCATCCGCAAACAGATGGTCAGACCGAAAGGCTCAATCAAGTACTCGAACAATACATACGGATGTATACGAACTACAACCAAGACAACTGGGTAGACCTGCTGGACACAGCAGAGTTTACATATAACAACTCCGAACACGCATCGACCAAGATGACCCCTTTCTATGCCAACTTCGGCTATCACCCTCCTGATCCCTCCGCTCCCGTAGAGCCTTTACCAAATCCTCTTGCCAAGACTCACCTCGAGGAACTCTCCGACATCCGCCATCGGCTCATCGAAAATATCCAGAAAGCTCAGGCCGATTATTCCAAGTACTACGACCGTAAGGTGAAGACCCACCTTAATGTAGAGGATCAACCACTCTACAACGTTGGAGATAATGTCTGGCTGAATGCCAAAGACTATCCCACTTCCAGACCCTCCGCCAAACTTGATCACAAGCTCCTCGCTCCCTTCAAGATTATCGAAAGGATTTCCGATCTCGTTTACCGCCTTGATTTACCTCCCACTATGGAGATCAACACCTCTTTCCACATTTCTCGCCTTGAACCTTTCAAAGAAGGTTATCCGATCCAGCCGCAACAAGACATGCCCCCAATCCTCATTCAGGGTGAACGGCAATATATTCCTGAAAGAATTCTCGACGGCGGTTACGAAGAGACTACCGATCGGTTCCTCTACCTTGTTCATTGGGAAGGTTATCCCGACTCCGAAGATACATGGGAGCCTTACGAAGAACTCAAACACCTCAAGATTTTCAAGAAATTTCAATCCGATCATAAAATCTCTCCTGGATTGTTTCCTCCTGAAGCTCCACGAGAGAGGGCCCAACGAAAGCCAGCCGGTACTGGGCACATGGGACTTCGCCTTAAACAGGGGGGTACTGTCATGAATGACTTCAGTCAGCATGCAGCCTTACCTGACATCCTGTCATCAGCTGACAGCCGCCTCTTCGGTTCAAGCAGATGTCCGATAACTCCGTCGTCGGCTGACATCAAAAGTGTCAGCCATCACTCATCAATCATTTCGTGATTTGCAATCCGCGCGCCGCGCGTCGTTCAAGATTTGTACCAAAGTGATCGAGGTCGCGGGCGACCCTGATCACTGCCTCTTTCCGTGTAGTATATATAGCGAGCTTTCAGACTCGATTCCCCCTCGTCTTGTAATCCATTTTGCTCTTCAGAGCAAGATCATATGTCAATACTATAGTCACGTGTTTCAACTATAGCTTAGTGGTTCAAACCCACTGCTTTTCATCAGTCTTAGCCTTAGCCCTGTTCCCTCTTGAGGTCATTGTCGCACCCAAGTGTTGAGTCTTAGCTCAACAGCCTCCCGTTCGTGACATTCTTCGTCCTCGTCATCGCTGGAAAGATCCGCTAGTTCGTCTTGTAATCGCTGTATTTCGGCCTGTCTGACAGCTTTGCGTTCTTTGGAAGACTTGGCCATGCTTGCTGGACGTTGGAGAAAGTATAAGGTCGCTTCGCAGAAGTATGGTACAGACGAAAGCTCTCTGAATCAAAAGGTAGAGAGGTTTGATTGGAGAATCTGTGCGCAGAAGTGCCCATCCGCGGGAAAAGCGCCCGCCTGTGCCTCCGTTGTCCGCCTGGAGGGCCTTTTCCGGATGAAAAACAAAGCTAAACGGTAGAGCCGATCACAAGTCAGTAGTACAGCTCGCGTACGACAATTGGTCAAGAGAGAGATGCCACCTAATCTTTTTCCGCACTTTCTACACTTCAACTTCCTGCATTTCCTACTTTTCCTGTCTGATTCAACTTGGATGCTGTTGTCTCAGATTTGAGGTGGAGGTACGCGCACAGCGCGCGTCATCTGCATCCGGGATTTCTACCTGTCCTGACTTTGCCAACTCTGGTGACCCATGATGTAGCCCTATCACATATAACCCCCATAACCTATGGTACAAAGCTCTCTATAAAATCAATCCGAACAACTCACGAAAAATGACTCACGAAAAATGACGCGAAAGTGAAAAAAAAGATTGAAGATTATTTTTTAGATTATCCGCGACTTTTCGAAGAGCATGTGATCGGTCAGGTACGAGAATATCTGGGCTGGGAAAACGTCGTGGGCAGCTTCGTGGGATCGGGACTCGGGGCCGTGGGCTGGATCGTACAACTGTTCGTACATGTACTGTAGACCAGGGACAGCGCCGCAGATCCATCCACGGCCAACTGCCACAGCACCTACGGAGCTGCCTTCGGCTTCCATAGATATTCCATGCCTTGAACATTTGCGCTCGAGCAAGATAGTGGATAAATGAGCAAGCTGGGCATAGGCAGGACGATCTGCATTAGTCACTTGCATCTGTTCCACCTTGTTGCTGGTAGATTTTCTCTCAACCTGCTGAAGGCAGATCCTTCTGTAAAGCTGCTAAACCAGCCCTCCCTATATACTTTTCCATCAGATTCCATGACGTCGTGAGCAGTATGGTCAAGTGGAGAGATGGCTGGCTATTCCCTCTGTGGATTCTACAGTCAGCCTTGAGCTCGGACAACTTGAAGATTTGGGGGTCAAACGACATCTGAATCGAACCAGTTGGCATCCTCGCCCGTCACTCGACGACTTTGCCCATCGTCGTCTCCCGTTGATCAACATCCTCTTCGACGTTGTATTTCCTATTGACCTCGTTGTATGACCCAACATTGCCCGATACTACCCTTACTGCGTATATCTGAAAAGCCCACTCCTAGCCTACCCCAAGTCTACGAAAACCTACTGTTAGCAAACCTCAAACCCTGAAAACATCCGCATAACACCATGTCGGCTTCACCTGCAACGATCGCTGCAACCTCACTCTCCACCGCGGCTGTAGCTCTGCCTGAAGTTCCCAGAGTGGTCTTCCCTGAAGGCTATACGATGCTCCGAGAGCTAGGATCGGGAGCGTTCGGGACCGCCTACAAAGTTCAGCGAGACCGTGATGCCCAGGTGAGGATACTCCTCGATATCTACACTTCGTCTCATCGAAGTTCTGACGACTCTCACTTTGAGCAGATCTTCGCAATGAAGGCCATTAATACCAAAGACATGGACGCCCAAGGAAGGCTCTACCTTCGAAGGGAAATGTAAGCTGCCATCTGTTTACCGTATCAATTCACTAAGAAGCTGATTCCAATCTATCCTCTTTTTAGTCTCACCCATCGCGCTCTCAAACACGAAAACATCGTCCAGTACTGCGGTGTGGTTGAAGATGTGGAGCGTCAGATGCTGTTCATCATCCTTGAAGTAAGCGACATACCTGTGGAATCTTCGACAGTGGTACTGACTGTTCTCTGTTGACCACAACGTTCGTTGCGGCAGTACTGTCCCGGTGGAGAACTCACGGACCTGATCAATGAGCATCGAGTGAAGAAGTCCTACATTCCCGAGAATGTTATCTGGACATATACTCGACAGTTGGTTCGTGCACTTCATACATGTCACGATCCCTCTGCTAGATCCAGTACCGCAACTACGGTGATCATGCATCGTGACATCAAGGCAGCGAACGGTAAGTCACGATTCCAAGCAAAGATGCATCTGCAGCACTAATTTGTCCTCTTGATGCCCACGCCTACAGTGCTGCTGAATCGAAAACGGTCCCAAGTGAAACTAGCTGACTTCGGACTCGCTCGTGAGATCGAGATCGACGAATGGGCGACCTCTTTCTGTGGCGTAAGTATTATACATTTCCCTGAGATGCTTGCGAATTTCAAACTAATCGTGTCTCTTGCGCCTCTAGACCCTGGACAACATGGCGCCAGAGTTCTGCTCAAGCAACAAGTCCAACGTCCGCACGACCGAGGCGGTTGACATTTGGAGCCTTGGTTGCCTGATTTACCAACTCTGTACCCTTCGGTAAGTTGTCTCTCTCGTACCACTCGCTTCTTGTTCTGACCTTTTCGTCTCCAACGTCTCCTGTCGATACGGATAGTCCATTGTTCAAAGCGGACGATGACAAGCTTCTGAAGGAGCAGATCCTGCGCGGCGGGGTGCCCTGTATCCCCTCTTGCTACTCGGATGAGTTGTGGCATATCCTCGCGTGGATGTTGACGACCTCGGTAAGTGTGCTGTTTCCGCTTTTCCTCGGAATCAAACAGAGACTGTGTACTTACGGCTTTGATTACCCTCTTTGGTTTCTCCTTGTAGGCTGCCGACCGAGCCACCACGACGGACCTCTTGGAGGTACCCGGCATCAAATACGAGCACCACTTGAAGAAGTTGTCCGAGACGTAAGTAGCCGCTTAGGAAGATGACCAGAGATGGGCTAGGTGGCTGATACTCTTTGATCGATTTGCCGTCTCCTAGACTCGAAGAAAACCGTGCTCTAAAGGAGCGCTCGCAAAAAGTAGCCGACCAAGAGGCGCAAATCGAGTTTCTGAAGCAGCAGCTCGCAGACCAAGAGCAACTTCAGCAACAAGTCCGCCTCGAGTGTGAAGAATCCTTGAGATTCTATGAGCGCGAGCATTCCAAGCTCACGAAGAAGGTCGAAGCCGAACAGGCTGCCAGGGAAAGGTTAGCAGCCACCCTTGCCCAGACCCACGAGAAAATCGAACAACTGGAAGAACGAGCGAAAGAAGATCAATTAGAACTCGACGTACGAGTTCAAGCTTTGGCAAATAGAGAGGCGGCATTTCTCGTCCGCGAAAAGTCTCTCGAAGTCGACCTCGAAGAACTTGCTGTACGACGCCAAGTCCGCACGCAAGGAAAACGAGTGGAAAAAGTAGCCATGTCGGCTGTCAGATCCATCCACACCAAGCAGAGCGTTGCAGTGACGACCTCTGTCCAGAAGTACACCCGATCCGTCAGCGACACCTCCTGCAATTCGTCCGAAAGCTCTGCCGATTCCTCATCGATGCCGTCAGAGACCCAAGACACATCACGCGTCCCGCGATCGTCACAGCGGATCGGCAAAGGTGCTATTGTGTCCAGTACCATCGCTTCTGAAAGAAAACGTGTCGATGTCGCATCTCGCGCCAAAGCCGCCATTGAAGTAGCAGCCGCCAATGGAAAGCGAAAGCTGGATGCGTTGAACGGTGCGGTCATATCGGGAACGGTCCTCGCCGACGTGAAGAAGCGACCCCGCATGCACTTCCAACTTGCCGGGAGTCGACAACGAGTGTAAATGCTTCGATGAAGAGGAGAGATGAAGAGAATGTACTGTGCGTTTCGGTTTCCTGATTGTAGTATCTGAATGATTGTATGACCGCTTTGTGCCTTGAACTGTATCTGTGATTGAATGATTGAAAAATTGTATACTCCATGTCCAACACTCACAACATTACAAATTTACTGCTCTGACAAATAGTCAATACCACTCACCGACACCCGCCTTGCGACTTGCCCTGCCACGGCAACTCGGCTCTTTTGTGAATCGCGTCTTATCTTCCCAAACGTTCAGGTTCTACGCTCGACGCTGATCTCCAACAGGTCTCGAGATTACCCGGAGCCGGCGATAATATCTGCGAGATTGGGTCGGCGTGCATCACTAACGTGCCCAGTAGAGCAAGCGACGACGAGCACTGGTTGGCGTTGATATCGAGTCGGGGTCGACCCTGTTATACAGCGCAGAGGTTGTGTCTTTAAAGTCGGTGTATAAGGACGGCCGGGGTCTGTAGCTGCTCGTAATGGTGTAGGGTTTATGGTCGATGTATGTTGGGCGATCACAACTGGCTTGATTGTCCACTGATTTCCGAAGTGCTTCGACGGTATGGAACGTACCCGAACTAGACGATCAAAGCCGTGTCGGGCCGCGGTCGGCCGCGGTCAAATACTTGCCTGGTTCCAGTACTTACTTACCTGGTTCCAGTACTTACTTACCTGGTTCCAGTACTTACAGAAGAAGCAACTATTGTTACTCGATACCGGCTCCACGTCGGTCACGGCTATACCTGCATTTTCTTCAACACATGTACCGCTATGGGTTGGAGAGGTAAAGATGTCCATAGTCTCTGTTATCCGATACGACGCACCGATTCTTGGTATTTGTTTACGTTAGGTCCCCGTAGAAAAGCCAATCAAAGCGGTTCACCGCATTTATGCGACACTGGACATGACTTAGATCTAGCGAAGTGTATCATTTGGGGTTGTATTCCAATTTTCCATTGCGTGTTGAGCTTGCGTACTGTGCTTGAAACTTTCCAAGATTCCTATTGGCGTCCGCAAGAATAGTAAAGGGTGGAAAGTACGTCGACAGCTATGTTGACTAGTATCATAAAGCTGAAAACGTTGAAATCTGTCACGTGTCTCTCGATTGGGATTCGGAACGTCATCTCGAGTCTTCTATTCACACAACTTTGATCATTCACTCTACCCCCTTGATTCTTTACTCCAGTTATTCCGGCTAGCTTATTTCCAAAAGCCTGTTCGTGAGTCTAGTGGCATATCTGCTTGAAAACTGGCTGATATCTGACGGAAGGCAGGCGAGAAAAGCGGCAGCTATGGGCGTTCTATCCTGGTTCAATCCACTTGCATACGGGAAAAAGGTAAGCATTGATCAGCAAGTGTATTCCTGCATAGGTTTCGAGCTCTGTGTTTCTTTCTTTTAGCCTACTCCTACGGACTATGAGACGGTACTTTCCCGCCTGTCTACAGATATTACCGAAGCAAAACAACACCTCTCAGAAATTCGTCTGCGACAACGCCGTGTTTCGCTTCTCATCAACCTCTATGGCGTCTTTCTGTGGCTGGTATGGTGTGGATTATGGTATTTCCAGAGGCTACCATGGGGTTTGGTGGGACTGTATGCGGACGACATAACGGCTCAGGCTGTAGGGCTGGCTTTAGTGGTTCTAGGGCCAATTGGGTAAGTACCATTTGTTGATATCGGTGGCTACTACATCGACTGACATCTGCCTCCTCAGCCTTCTTGGACTGAATAGGCTGAACGGAATGTTCTTCTCGAGCCGAAGAACCAAAGAAGGTGCGTGAAACAGGCAGGAGTCTTGACAATATCGCGAGCCAAGCTTACTTGTGCAAATTCTAATGTAGAAACCCATCTCCGAGACTTGCTCAAATCTCAACACGATAAAATCGAGGAGATCAAAAAGGCTACCAATTACTATTCTACACGAGATTTGTTGGAAAAGTACGACGAGCTCGTAAGTCGTGTTGGGTAGAATGGAAAGGATACCGCTAATGAGATTGGAAATTTGGTAGGCTCGCTCGTCTCCCGGAGCCGTCTCAAACTCTTCTCGGCGTGGATCACCAGGAACTCCGTCTCCATCTTCTCGGCGAGGAAATACTGGAAAGGTTATACCGAATGCTCGCTCTCAATTAGCACCTCTCGGTGGTGAGTTGTCGCTTCTGCACTACCTTTCATCTTCAGCAAGTCTTACCTCCAGTTTCCTCCTAGCACCATCTCCGAACGCTGTTGGTCCAGGCGGTCTGCCAGTCGGACCGCAAGCACAAGCTCAAATGCAGCTACTGCAACAACAATCGTTTTACCAGAGTATGCAACCTGTTTTGCCTACTCCGACGAAAAAGTGGTACGGTAAGTACAATGCAGCTGTTAGATTCTGACCAGCCATAGGCTTACGGTTTCGCCTCAATAGACCATGTGGCGGATAAGCTGATGGGAGAGGATCCATGTATGTTGTGCCTACTTTTTGATGTAAGACTCTTGAAGACTTATATCGCTCTTTCGGCCAGCGCAAGCAAATCAAACAAAGTTCGCATTGGTCTGTGGAGGTTGTTTCCGGCATAACGGTCTGGTGAGCGGCAAGGAAGAGTGGGAGAATATGAGTGCGTACCTGGCCGAGATATCATCTTCGACAATAAACTAATCGCTTTGCACTCACTAGAATGGATATGTCCGCGATGCGGGTATTTCAATCCCTCTCCAAACTCTCGGCGCGAGTCAGTCGGTCAACCAGCTACTCCTAGCACCCCGACAACCACTATGTCACCCACCACCACTCACGACGCAGGCTTGGACAGTGCAGAGAAGCTCAGGCAGCGGAAAGGCAAGACGGCCGCTGGATCAAGTGGGTTGAAGAATGAGGTGGAACGAGAGGATGTGGAAGGTAGCGTCGAGGGTGATGATCGTATGGATGTGGACGAGCCGAGTGTGAGAGAAAGTGCCAAGCATTAGCGGAGTCATGACAGTGTGATTCTTGTTAGATCTGACATAGCATGATAGCATGATAGCGTGATACCATATATCCATACAGTATAATGACTTGTATCCGATTCCGGGCAACCCAAGGCTACCTGTCTCGTCTGAATACGTTTTTTTGACCTTTTTCACTGACAAGTGTCGAATGGAGGCAGTGAGGGACGCAGGGAAATCCAGCAACTCCGATTCAACACAAAGAGACATTTCAAGTGATTGCAAAAAATTAAGAAAGGCCAGCCAGACCCTCGGCAGTTACCGGAGGAGGTCACATCTTGAATTCATGTTAGAACCTTGCGAGGAGTCCGAAGTCTTGTTTTTCAACACAATGTCGTCGATATCGCATAAGCGTCCGTCAGTCCTGACGTGCGATTTGAATGCCTGTTGAAGATGCACCGGCCACCTTGGAATCAGAATCGATAATACGAAGGGAACGAGTGATTATCGCCAACTTCTTGAAACGTCTACGTTTCAACGTGCTGTTCGACGTGCGGATAAGCAAATACAGTTCATGTATACAGATGCATATCGATGGATACAACAGGTAGTGACGCGGAAAGACGCATGCAAAGGAGGTTGTAGGTTGTCGGGGCCAGAGACATCTATTCAGAGATCTTGTACGCAACCATTGCCTGTAGTTCGACATAATATGTCAGTGATGTCATCGGAAGAGGAAAGGCGAAATACTGACCTCCATCTTGTGTACGTTTGTGCTGAAACTCCTCAATCTGACCTGCTCTACCTTTCCTTTGTCGATGAGATGCGGGTCGGCGTCATTCCACTTCTCCGGCAAGGGTAAGGGATCGGAGGTCGACGTGTATGCCAAAAGTGTGAAAGAGCCTGATAGAGTGGAAAGCAATGAGACGGCGAGCGTGATGACGTGATGTATGGCAATAGTACGTACATTCTTCCTCCAAGGTTGGCAGAAAGGTGACACTCGCTGTGATCTGTTTCATGATTTCTCTAATCTCCGTTTGGACTTCCTTCTCCGTCTTTTCCTTCTTCGGCTTGTCCTTTTGAATACCGTTGATGGTCGTTCCTTCCGGGACCGTGCTGGATGTGGGACGCGAATCATCGTCTTCGCGAATTATGTCAAACTGCCAGCGTTCGAGCGTTTCAAGCGTCTCCTTTGAGGTGATGGCCAGTACTAGACGATTGATAGTGTCGGTCATGAGCCATTCTGTGAGAGCAAGGCGTTTAGCTCGGCGAGTGTAATCAGCAATGACGTTGGGACTGACCATGCACTTGTTTCAGAATTGTCCCGAGGTATTCCTTCAAGCTTTCGTCCGAGGTGATCAACATTGGTAGACCGTACTTCTTGACCATTCTGTAGGTAGAGTCAGTTACGTAGTACTTTCTGTCATTGAGACTACTCACCGAAAGTCGTCGGCTGGATACACATTGCGCTGGTAGAGGATGCTGTTGACCGAGTACTCGAAGAATTCTGTGACGATTTTGGTAGACCCTTTGAGAGAGATTGCCTGATTTGTGCGTGTTGCTTGAGCTTGAGCCATGTTGAATGCATGCAAAAGAGCGATAGAAGGGTATAGGAAGATGGTCGAGTTGTCAAGTTCAAGTTCAAGTGTATAATGAAAAGGTCTTATACCCATGTTGAGCGAGAATCTACACAAAGTAAACATTCTCGGCCGCCGGATAAATTTCGCCCATCCGCCATCCGTGAGAAGCGCACGTTATGGGAGAGGTCAAAGGGTTTCTCTTGTTCACACATCCTATACCTCGAACGTTTTCTTTGGATACCCGCTACTCCCCTATACCCTGCCATCTGTCACCAAACTACCCAGCATGGCCGCGTCCCAAAACGGTGCAAGCTCGGGAACAAGTACAGAGGGACCGGGTTTCCTCGCGCCTCCGACAGCGCCTTCTTCCTCAGCCCACGGACTTGGACTCGGTCCTACATTAGTTGTTCTGGACGACCCGTCAAACAAGTATCTACAGGCGCAACAATCGTTTTATGCAACACATCCGCCATCTCATACTACCGTTACTTCTTCAATACCAAACGTCGCGCCACCTTTACCCGTTTCTCTACCTCGATTACCGTGCATTCCTCCACTTGTTGTTCACCAGGAACAGCTGTATTTCGACGATGGACTAGGTGCGCCAGGACGGTGTCCGCACGAAAGGAATTGGGGAGAGATTGGTCATGAGCATCGTGAAGATCGTGGGTTGGCTTTGACGGATGTTGAGATGGATGATTTCATGGTCGATCTCGGCGATCTGATAAGCAAGGAATACGACGCGTGGATAGAACGGTGTTGGTGAGTCTGCAACGTGTGGCTGTGTGAGGATGCGCGCTGACACTGTATGCAGGGTCGAGGCATTTCACTACACATACACCGTCTCTATTCCAGCATTAATTATCGGATTCATCCTCTCCGGATCCACGCCAACATTCCTTCGGCGCTCTATCATCTACGGCGGTCCACATATGGACTCGCTTCTCGCTCAGCAGTTCCGGTTCTTGTTGCGTGAAGAACACGAGAAACGCATGTCGGACGAGCAAGGCTCACGTCGGGGGGTGGATATCGGAAACTTATTGGCGGGACTAGTGCCGGGAACCATGAGCAGCGGGAGTGGTGGAGGCGCAGCTGTAGGCGATGGAAGAGCCAGTAGCAGATTATCCGCGGGTACAGCCGGCAACAACGTGGATAACACAGGCAATCAGGGCACCGCCACTCCGCCATTTTCTGGTACGAACGGAAGCTACTATGCTCAGCAGGCATTCGGCGCCGCATATCCTCCGCCATCGCCCTTGTCTCAATCAAATCACAATTCCTCCGAGGCATCTTATCCTTCAACCCCAACATCAACACAACAGCAAGGTATCCCACCACCACCGCCCTCTCAACTCTCCTCTTCATACCAGCGGCCATCATCATCAGCCGCAATACAACATCCGCATCAACGCCATCTTTGGGATCCCGCCCGTACAGGCTACGGTAATGGCATCTGTTTCTACGATCTTGCTCTTCTGCATGGCAGAAACGGCGACGACCATGGACCGTGTATGTGCGATTTGACAGCGTGTCGGACTTGCTTCCACGAACTACTGTATTTCCGTGGGAGGAGAGAGGTTGTGCCTCCACCCATGCCGCCACCGAGTGCAATGATGGACGGATTAACGGGAGTCACAACAGGCGCGAATGGGATGGGAATGACGACATCTATGCCGCCGCCACCGCCATCGGTGGAAGTACCGCACGATGCTGAACTCGTGCAAGGAACTCTTGTACAAGCCGGCGCCGGGCCTGAACCTTCCGAGTATCCGACGAGCCAGCAAAACGGCGTGGATGGCCATATGCAGTCATTCCACGGGGATGATGGGCTGGATGACGAAGAAGCAGAGTACAACGGAGAGTACGAATTGGATGATGGCCAGCAGGGCATGTACGACGGCGCGCAGAACGGTATGGATCATCAGCAACAACAGCAGCAACATTATCAGTCGATGGGATACCAACAGCAACAGCAGCAAGAATATGCGCAAACATCATCGGCCCCGTATTCACACGTGCAGTACACCTCACAACCATCGACTGGTCCAAAACGGCCATCACCTCTACAAATCCGACATCCAGAAATGTCAGACATCTTGCTTGTCGAGGAACACTTGAGGACCCGCTTGCACTATATGGCGTCTCCGGATGTTATTCTTCGTTATGGTGATGAAGAAGAATTTATTCCGCCGGAGGAAGTCGTTATGCCTCCCTCGCCGCCGATGCAGGACACATCACTTCCTGTGCCCGATCAAGCGCCACCACCGCCGCCGAAGCAGCAGGTCAAAGTTATTCAAGGAAGGAAGATGAAGGGAGGCAAGATGAAGGGAGGTCAACAAAAGATGACCGTGGCGATGAAGACGGTACCGAACCCGCCACCGCCACCCCCAGCACCAGTAGAAAATACTTTACAGCAGAGAGAGCGCGAGAAGCAGCAGCAGGAAGTGAGGACGAGGCTGAATGGATCGCAGTTGCCGAAAACGTGGACGGATGAGAGTGCCAGTAGCAGGAATATGGCGGTTATCCTGACATTCAGGCATCTCGTTAAGGTAAGTGCCAGCCAAATAACCCTTGTTCCCCTTTGTCACCGTCTGAACCCTTCTTCCCTCTTCAGCTTCTCCATGCGACTGCATCTTACCTCTCGCCATTCGACTTTGATGACTACGCAGACGATTCAGCAGTTCTAACAGAAATTCATCCTTTGGCTGTATACCGTCGTCTAGTAGAACCCTACGTCCGGCGACGGGCAGCCGCATACGAAGAGGCCAAGTTGAACGGTCTCGTATCGGACGACGACAACCCTGACAATCAGATTCCGGGTGGAGACATCAACAAGGTGGATGTCAAAGCTTGGAAGCGATGCATGGAGCAATGGGAAAAGGAAGTGGCAGTAAGGGAAAAGGAAGGAGTACGTTCGAGATGCGCCTGATCTTTAGACACCGCCAAGCTGACCAGCCATATCACAGGGTAACGCGATTCTCAAGACCCAACCCGCCCGAGCTGTGGCGTTTTATACGCAAGCCATCTGCTTAGACAGCGAAAACCCAGTCTACTATCTCAACCGAGCTGTATGTGGCTTGGCTTTCATGTACTGTGTCTTTGATCATTGCGCTGATCGCCTCATATTTTCAGGCCGCATTCAACGCTATTGAAAATTATGAAGACGCCGAGATTGACTGTTCGAGAGCGCTTTCCTTGAACAAATCGCATATGAAAGCATGGTACCGGCGTGCAGTGGCGAGAAAGGGAATGGGTAGATTGGACGAAGCTGAGCAAGGTAATTCGTGGCATAGAAGCTTTTAATGGGACAGCGCTAATGAGCGTTGTAATCTCAGATCTATTGCAACTTCTAAACCAAGCACCAAATATCGCCGCCGCAACTGCCGAATTGGCGTCTATTCGGAAGGAAATCGAAGAGATGAAGAAGAGGGAGGAAGTCGACGACATTGATTAGTGGTTTATCGATACAAACGAATCAGCAGAACGAAGCTGCAAGCAGCATGAAAGAGGGGATGGTTGTATTTATCAGCTAAGTGACGGAGAGGTGCGCAGCAAGTGCACGGGCACGAGCCGTGCAGAAGACGCGATGCAAGGTTGCCAGGCTGGCACAATGAATATTGCACGACATCAAGTACTGCATTGGTAATTCATCAAGTGGTGATATTTACATTCGTTCAGACGGAGTTTTTCTAGACTTTCCCGTGCACATTCAGCTTCGATGCTGTGTGTGGATGCTTAGCTCTTCGCCGGCTCAGCTTTCTACTTTGCGTGACTCTCAGAATCTCAATTGCCGTAGCCGCCAAATAGGAGATTACCCATGTCGGACTTTCCACCGGGAGCTGTCAAGAAGGTCATCAATGTCAGTACAAAGGATATGTAGGGGTATATTTGAGACTTGCCTTCTCGAACTTTTCGTGTGGGCCGGAAGCCTGGAACAGCGCCAGGAGGTCTGTCGCGCACGTTATCAGTTTGATTGCCGCCTTTCAAAGTATTGTCAAACTTACCTCTGCTCGCCGCCGTCCATGTTGACGTTGACGCTCCTGACCTCTGCCTTCTCAGTATGCGTCAAAGTCACACCGTTGTCCTCCTCTTCCTCCTGTCCCTCTTGAGCCTCTCCAGCAGCCTTTCGAGGTGGTGCCATGCTCAACGCATCTTGTTCCTCAATTTCTGCCCCGGCGATGGTGATGCTCGTTGGCCCTCCAGGAGGCTGAGTGACCTTGCGAGTCGTGTGTACCTTGTCGGCTGAGGAGGGGTCCGCGATCTCGGCTGCCGAGAGGAGAGAGAGCGAACAATAGCGCTTAGGTCTTATGCGAGACAGACGAAATGCACGTTTGACATACCATCGACAAGATCTTTGACAGCTTGGTTGGTAGCTGCTTGAGAGAACTTGCCAAACGTCGCATACTCTGTGCATAATATAGACCATCAGCTCTCGAAGCCACGGACTCGCAGCAATTCACATACTGGGAAGTTTAGAGATCTCAGTGTAATTGGTTCCAACTGAAACTCCGACTTGCCTGAGAGCAGGAATTGCGTATCAAAAAGCGTCCTCTAGTGTTGCTCTGTCATGCCACTCACTTCAAGAAATCAAGCAAACTCCTCTTGGTGAAGCAGATGTGAGTGGTGTCCCAATCCATAGTGCCGGCTGTCTGTGCCCATGACTTAGGGTCGTCAAGGTTGAAAGGGTGGACTGGTTGGAAGGTGCTTGAGTGCGGCATGATTGGTGAATGATAGAAGTAGGGTATCACTGTTGAACGCTGTTTGAAATAAAGTAAAGTAAAGTAAAGTAGGTAGATGTTTGTCAATCTGATTACTGCTGTCTTGTACCAGTCCAGCTGACGTATGATCTAGAGTGCGCCCAAAGTTGACAGTCACGTGTCAGGGTCGTGTACACTAGACACTAGACCAACTAGACTGAATAGTAGAATACTTATTTGCTATTCAGCCGATGGAGATGGGACGACAATGACTACTGGCCGACAACAGTATTCTCATTTCGAGGTCTCGAGGTAGTCGCCGACTCAATGTACAGATTGAGTTGTGGCATGAATCCCTTTACTTTACAACAGATATCTTACTTGTTTTTTTTACATACATGGCAACTCACACTCTACCCTCTGCTGCTCGAGATACCGGTAGATCGAAATAAATACTCAGAAGGGTTTCTTGGAATTCTCAACATGGCGCCATCTGACAGCCTCGTAACCCCAGGGAAGTAACGCCGCTGCACCAGCAAGTGTAAGCCAACATCCACTTCCCCACCATATTACTACCTGTTTCGCTTTCGAGCTCGCCGTGTTTGCTGCGGCACCACAAATACTGACAAGAGCAATGAAGGAGATCCAGGTGTAAAATATGATGCCCATTGTGAAAGCGAAATGTACTTGCACGAGTGTGTATAGTCTGTTTTTATTCGGATCGGCCCCGAGCGAGTATCGAGTGGTCCATGCTTGAAGTGGAATAGAGAGCAGAAGCGTACAGAAGGCTATAATTCAGGATTAGTTCATGTACCTTCTTTTGGGGATTTGCTGTCTCTTACAAACGAGCAGCATAGCCGCGGCTTTGGACAGTGAAACCGTGATCGCACTGGGCAAATTCATAGCCAATACCCCCGTGTCCACCGTGTACGACCATCCGCCACTTACACACCCAAGTGGTACGTGATGTTGAACACCTTCTGTTTGTGTAATATTGTAGCCACAGTAGCCTCGGGAGCCAAACCTGACTTGCTTGTCAACAGTATTTCCAGAGACAAAGTAGACGGAGTTGGCGCCAGAGAATAGCGGTACTGCTATCAAAATAATTGCCTGAAGTGCAGGATGGTTTCTCTATATCTTTAGTTCCGGAGGAGAACGGATACATCATTGCCTACTTACTATCAGAGGGTAGAGCATATGCCACGGGAGTCCATAACTTCGAGCGGGCGCCATGACTTCTAAACTGATTCAAGAAATCTCTTAATTGTGTCAGACATGTGCATGGTACCGAGGTCTAAACTCCGCCAATCGCTCGCTTATAAAGATCTATCATAGCGTCGCTTCCTCAACACGCAAAATTTGCTTCTCGAGCTGAAGGGAAAAGGTGACTTTAAACGAGTTTTCGTGCTCCTTTAGAGGAATCACGCGCGACTTTACCGATTCCCATGATACAAAGGATAGTCCCTTTTTCTGTTGTCAATAGCACCAGTCCAAAGAACCGCTGAGCCATCGTGCTCACTTGCGCACAGCATCAAAGTCATCGCTGAGAATTGAGTGCTGGACCGGGTCCATCCCGGTTCCCAAGCATGATTATGATAACTGACAATCAAAGCCTCGAAAAGGCAACTGTAGAGAATGCCTTGGCTCATCTCCGCATAAAATCCCCCGGTTCTGGCGACCCCTCACGGCCGAGAGGAGGGGCTGCAGGTATAAATACTGGTTGGACAAGGGTGAATCTCTCGAAGGATGTTGGACAGGATTAATGACAGATTCCGGAGGGAGATTGTTGTAGTACGACGCTAAGCCTCTTGCAACCGGTCATATTCCCACATCACATTTCTGTACAACACTTGTTAACGACTTGGCAGCCTAACTCATATTGCTCTACGCCACTACTATTGCTGACTAGCTTGGCCTCCTTTTTTTTATGACTCAGCCTTGCAGCTTTGCCAACTGAAGATCCGGGGCAGGATCTTGCTCTCGAACGACAGTGGTGATGTAGATGTAAGGGCACACTCACAGGTATATTCGCCCATAGTCGATGTTGGTAGCGCAGTTCAAGTTCCAATAGACAAGCTTTCGACATGTGCATAAGAAGTAGCTCCGTGAGCCCTTGATCTCTACTTGACTACAAACTGAAGCATCCGAGTTGGACTCGCCTTCGGATGAGCTATCTAGGACTCGCATCATATCAGTAGTGTTATGAATGACAGTACGGACCTAGTGGGAACAATAGAGAATCAAGTCGGTCGCAACAAATGAAGAAGGCGCGTTCGGGTATATAGTAGAGAGAAGCTGATGATCGATCATCTCATCGTTCTACATTGGACCTTCTCCAAGCCACTATTGTTGCTCTCTTATCTATAGACGTATGGATCGTACCAACGTCCTCGCCTAATCCAGGTTCCCGAGCCTACGTTGGACAACGGTTTCTCAACAAGTAGAATTGTCAATCGCGGTTGCTTAACAAAAAGCACTTTGAGCCCTCTCGACGTTTAGCCAGAAACCCAATGATATCTTCATGTTCCAAATGCAGCATTTGGTCGTCCTCCTTCCATCTCCCACCGTGCCAGCGCCGACATCAACACTGCTCGAATACTGCGCTTTTACCGGCAACGGTTCGACAACGGGGACAATGCGGAAGCCTATCGTTGAAGGACAACATGAAACGCCGATCAGAAGTTACATGCATGCGTCCACATTTCCATCACTGAGACAGACTTGCAGCTCTCCCTAATGAGTTTTTGTTCAGCCACAGAATCGGTGCCAGCCAAAAGGAGAATTATTGTTTACCTTCGGTTGATCTTCGATATAGAGCTGCGATGTACTCAGGTAAGCTCGTGGTACATATCCCCTTCTAATCATCACTATTAATCGAAACCTACTTCGAATCCTAGGAGGACAGCAAGCACAGTGACGGCGACCTCACTCGGAACCAGGACTGCGGCCCCTATCATCCATTCCTGTCCGAACCCAAGCCAGCTCACCGTCTCTCAGTTCTTGCTGTGGAGTGTAAGTATCGTGCCTCTACAGACCAGGAAGCACACTCCTGAAATTCCTATGCTCATTACTGTTCACAGAAAAGAGAGCAATCCGATTACTGTCTCAAAGTCAAACTGCAACAAGCAAAGTCGTCTACGAACGAGTCAGCATATCACTGCGTCGCCTGTTCCCGGTACTTTGTACATCAAGAAGCACTGAACTCGCACCTGTTAAGCTCTGCCACGCATTGATACCTTGTCAAGAAGACACAGAAACAACAGTCGAGTACCTTCACCCCTCGTTCCCCGAAAGCGAAAGCAGACTACCTCTGTCCTTTCTGCCCTCGGAAATTCAAAAGCTTTCCCGCGAGAGAAGCACATCGAATCGACGTCCACCCCGACCAAAGGCCAGAGACATGCCCCTTTTGCGACAGTCGACATGCATCCAGCTCAGCAGTTACTATGCATCTTGAATCCGGAGATTGTCCTCGCGCTGACGGAAAAGGAAGGCAACAGATCGATCAATACGCATTCAAGGTCACTACTTCTGACAGTGTGAGAAAAGGAGTCGCCGGTTCATTGGTCCAAGTTGGGAACGAGAAACGTCCTCGACTTGATCCGTATCAGCAATACGTGGCAACCGAGGACACAAAGAATTCGGATGGCCGATACGAATGCTACTTTTGCCCTGGACTCGACTTTCACACCTTGAAGCAACTCAACAGCCACCTCCAAACTCCGAAACACTCGAACAGGATTCCGGGATTGTATACTTGTCCAGGTTGCAGAAACGAGATGCAGACCTTGTCTGGATTGCTACAGCATGTGGATATGGCGAGTTGTGGGATCAGGAAGAAGGCGGAGGTGCAAGATGCGTTGGATAGCTTGATGAAGGGGTTGGCAAGCTTGTCGATGTGAGATGATGTGCCGGGTAAGTGATATTCGACTATTAAACGGAATCTTGCTCTTCTGACCATGCCGACACCCTTCGCGCCAACAGTGTGAGATGAGTGTTTACTGCTTGTGATACTCGTATGGCATAAGATGATACGAGAGAGGGTTATGATAGCTAGGATGATGGCGAGTAAGGCATGCTCAGACGACTGTTAAGAAGTGCAGTAGAAGACGTTGTTTCGCGCTAAACGCAGGACTGGACTGTTGTTGTTATTGCTGTTATTGTAGAAGAAGAGGAAACATTGTTTGATGACCGCCTGGTCAGGTCTGATTGTTGTTCAAATTATGAAATAATCCACTGGTGCATGAGTTTTCGCAAATATCTTTGGCACCTGTACCGCAACTCAGCTTTAACCGTCACCGGCTTGTCTTAGCATCGTCTACTGTCTCAAGTCTAGTGACTCCGATTTATCCTCACCGACAAAATGCATCAGGAAAGCAGTGAGAAGAAAAAAACAGCAGCCTCCGGTCCAATTCCGACCCATGCGAGTCAAGGGGAATGACTTTTCGTCTATCGTTGCAGTCCAATGCTCTGAAACGCTACCGCTCGTGTGGTCGTTGTGTGGCCATCAATCGACAGGAGAGGGTGTCGTCGCGAGTTGGATGGATCATGTACATTGTTTTACAGCTCATCGCCAATCCCTCTTTGTGTTTCTTATGATTGTCATCGCTCTTTTACTTCTTCGATATAGTCCAACAAGTGACAAAAACAAATAAGGAGACAAGAACCTAGGCAGGGATATGAGGCCTGCATTCCAAAGTCGGGCATGGACGGTATTCGGCATAGTTGCAAGATTGGCGAAACTATGCAATGTAAGTGCATACGTACAGCGGGAATGGTCCCAATTGGCGAAGTGATCAACCTGTCTGCGGTTCGATAGCCCGTCGTCGAAGTGACGGCGAGGGAAAATTTGATACGTTTCCAGCGAAACCCCTATCCTCGTCGTAACATCGAAGGTCGACTCCCTGTCAAATCCCAGAACATCCAGTCCCTCCTCAAACGAGTGCTCCGACCGCCTACTTACGAAATTCACCTTATTCCACGACCAAGAGAAACATCGACGAAAGGTTCACCGTCACGAAAAGACACACATCTGTCCGTTCTGCCGAAGCCACCATTCATCTGCCTCTGCCTTGTTTATGCACGTCGAAGGTGGAAGCTGTTCATCTGGAAAAGAAAGACGGGATATGGATCAGTATGCGCTCAAGTTCACCACGGACAAGGCTACCAGGAAAACAGTGGCACATACCATGATCCGAGTAGGCAGCCGACCATTGCTTGAAAATCCGCCGATGCGAGAGATGTTGGTCAGCGCAATGTTCAATAACGAGCGCGGCGTGCATGAGTGTCCGTTCTGTCCGGACGTGGAGTTGAAGACGGCGAAAGCGCTCGACCAACACATCCAAACGCCAAAGCACAGAAAGCGGGTACTGGCAATGTACCGCTGTCCTAGCTGCCAGACGGAAATACAAACGTTGTCGGGATTGCTGCAACACGTTGATATGGCGAGATGCGGGATTAGGCAGAAGCGGTATGTGCAGCGGGTGTTGAAGGAGATGATGGATGCGTTCTGCAGAGTGAAGAAGAAGAAGACATGGTATAAGAGGCTGGTAAAGGTGCGTACAAATCGGTGTCCTGAGTGTGCGCAGTCTCTGTAGACGCTGACACCATGCGATGTTCTTGAATGTGTGACTACTAGTGGATGCGTTTGTGGTGGAAGACGTTGTGTCCAGAGATACGTGCGCGCCGTACGGTCGTGACGAAGACCGGGTAAAAGGCGTGAATGTCGTGGAGAGAGACGGGCTGTTGTATGAGTAGACTGAGAAGCAGATGGCGAGAACGCTGGTGGTAGGAAAATTGAAAGGTGCTATAGAGAGTTGGATAGACGATGGATGTAAGGACGACGAAGCTCGGACCGGGTGATCGAGATGATCGAAATGTTCAAAAAAGGGATAACAAGCTGGAAGCTGGATAACATGACAAGCTCTTTCATCGTTCAGATAGTGCTGCAACGCTCGTCAACGCAAATGGGCTGCCAGACCCGCATTCCGCTCAACAACCATGGAGACGATTACTCTACTCTGCTCCGCAGTCCAGTCAGTCATCTGCAGAATCTAGCGTCTTGAACAATCTCATGAAGGTCAAATATCATCAATGAACTTCGGCAACAGTCGACGTCGGTTTCTACTCTTCGTCGGCTCGTATATTTTGTCATGTAATCGGTGTCAATACGGAGCGTGATAGGGGGAACAGCAACAACCCTGTTGTTAGGGCATGTCGGGCACACCTTGGTGAAGAGGGGGTTAGATCACCAGAGTATTTCCCCTAGGATGGCTCCTCGCATCGGACAACTGCGGGAATATCAAATAAGGAGACTACCATGTCACTCCATGCTTGATCTCATGGAAGGACCCTTGTAAGTACCCGATGCGGCAGTCCGCTCGTTGCTCCTATTCGCGGAATACACTGATTCTCCTATAAGCTGACACAGCTTTTTTAGCTGCTTCTTCTCATCTTGTAGCGCATCCGTCAGCAGAGGGGAAGTTGCTGAGCTGCTGTTATCCACCTACCGTGATTTGTAGGTGATGGCTTGATGCATGTGTGTGATATATAACTGACACTGGCGTCCGCGATAATGCCCTCAAAATTATAGTCCTCCATACCTAGCGCCAGTCATCAATTCAAGAGTCATCAATCCGCACCGATAATCAATTCGAACCTCGACCTGCCGTTCACCTTTTCCATACAGATCCTTCGACCTGCACCATGAACAGCTCCGTCGAGTCCGATGTTGAATGGAACGATGATGATTATGGCCCTTGGGAACTCTGCAGCCGTTGTCCGTTATTCATCCATCGCATATTTTCGGCAAAACCGCACGTATGCATTCCTGACCTGACGAATTTCCATCAGTACCTACGAAACACCGATGGCCTTCGCCCATCTGTAGCAGCACTCGCCAGAGTCGATGTGGCTTGTCCACTCTGCCACGAGCAGTATCCGTCAGTATCCGATATTGTGCAGCATCTCGGTTCCAGTGGTTGTCACTCTGTCCTGGTGCACACGCAAGATACCAATGATTCAATCTCTCGAGCACTCCGCAATTTCCCGGCGGTGGCGAAGGCTACCCCTGTCACACGCACAACGATCAGATACCTGTGGGAGCCGTTTACCGTGCCACAGTAAAGGTAAAGAACGTCCGAGGACTGTACGAATGCTACTTTTGCCCCAGTGTCGAGTTCCGCCTTCTACATGAGCTCAACCAACACCTGTGGAGAGTCCCACGCACGCGAACCGGTCCGCAGGAATGTATACCTGTCCGAAATGCAGTATGAACGAACAGACGTTGTCGCGCTTGATCCGTCATGCCGAAATGGGAAGCTGCGGGTTAAGGCCGGATAGCATGGTGCAGGGCTCTGAGGAAGGCATGGCGGAGGGAATGAATTTGACCTTGTGACGAGAAAGAAGAACCCGGGAAACTGCTTGCAAAGTACGTTCACCCTCAACTTGCCGTATCCAGGAAGACGCAGTAACGCATCTTTCAGAACAGACTCGCTTGCTGCATACGATAAATAACGCAAACCTCTCGCTGATGGAAGTGTAACGTTGGACAACTCACGGATCGCTCGACAGGAAGGTAGAACAGAGGTTGTGCTTCCTACGAGGAGGAATCAGATGGAGAATGCAGGGATTTGTGACACTCAGTAGTGGCGGAGGATGGCCAAGGGACAAGCAACGTTGACGGTCTTCATATGATACGGTCCTTGTGTCCAGAATTCGGTGAACCGAATCTATCAATGTTCATTCTGGTTGTTGGAAGCTGCTCCGCTCAGAACATGCCCAGCGAAAGTTTGAATATGGCGCTCAGGTGATCATCAGAAGTACCAGTGTCGGGAAATGAAGAGTCGCGACTTGGCAGATTCTTCTGCTGGTATCTCGAGCTTTGACTTGATTCGGCTTCTTTTATGTCATACGGTTCGATAACTTTGACGCTACCAACAATACATAACCGATCAACGCAGTCGAAATCCAGGAACAAAGCTAGGAACAATAGATAGTGGATAACGGACATGACAAATGTCCACTTTTCCATCAATCACAGTTCCCATCATTATTGTTGAGCATAACGTGTCGTTCATCACTCGCCGCTCCTCATCATCGTCGTCTATAGGATAGTCGATATAAGATAGCCGACATTATCTATAGGTGGCCAACGAATCTACAGGGTACGGTCTGTCAGCGTGACCTCTACAACATCTCCTCTGTGGTATGTGCATTCTTTCGGGCATCGAGAACTCTAGATACAATTGAAGCTTACTTCTTCTACTCTCACCATTGGAGCGCAGCTGAGCCCACCATCTGCTTTTCGATTCCTCCTTATTCCGACTATATCATGAGGCAGCAGGACTACCACTGTGGATTTCCGTGCGGGAACTGCTCACGAGGCTTTTCCAGCTATCGTGCAAGAGAACAACACTGCGAAGCGGTACATCATGGATACAACTCTAGCTGCCATTCCCACTCTGATGGCGAAAACGGATACGACTCCGAATCCGAACCTGATTTGAATCATTGTGTATTCTACTGTTCTTCCTGCCCGAGGTCGTTTTCCACCTATCACGGCAAGATGCAACATCGAAACGCCGTCCACCCCGGCGAAACAAGCTCGGACGAGGATTCTAATGAGGAGGACAAAGACGAAGATGTCATCGAACTGTACCGCGCGAATGATACCTCAATCTCCTGTTTTCAACGCAACTCGTCTGACGACTTCAACTGTCTATCGTGCTCAAGAGCATTCTCCACGTTTGGTGCTCGAGAGCAACACCGGAAAGCAGTTCACCCGGATGACAAGAACCACGATTGTCCATTCTGCAGCAGTCGACATGTCTCTGCGTCTGCTGTCGTTCAGCATCTCGAGTCGGGCGGTTGTCGATCACAAGCGAGCAGGCAATGTGTGGACGAACACATCTTTCGAGCCACGACTGGCACCGGTTCTTCCTTCGCTGGCACGCTTGTCCCTCACAATAGGCAAAGCTTCGAGCCTATCACATTCTATCAAGCCACTGAAAAGGCTATCAACTCTCGAGGATTTTACGAATGCTACTTCTGCCCTGGCTTGGAATTCCATTTGCTCAAGCAGCTCAATCAGCACCTCGAAAGTCCGAAACACTCGAACAGGACCGAAAGTCTTTACGCTTGTCCAACTTGTGGATCCCGGGTGCAGACCTTGTCAGGTTTGATCCAACACGCGGAAATGGGTAGCTGTGGGATACGTCGAGATAGTAGGGTTCAGGGTGCATTGGAGAGCATGACGAGCGGAATGAGGCAGATCTCGTTCTAAGGAACCGGAAGAGGCGTAGCATCTTGACAGTGAGTAAAATCTTCAACGTCTCGAATCACAGAAGTGAAAACGTCTAATACATCTATACAACAGTTTGTCAGCATGTTCGATACGAAACAGAACTCTTGCTGGTAGAGAGGGTCCCGGTCGCGTCGCTATACACGAGAGGAGGAAAAGAAGGAATTGAGGAGACAATGATTGTTGCTCCGCCAAGTTGCCAATTTGACTGCGATAGAGATTTGGCATATCTTGTTGTATAATCACGGGGCACTCACCTCGAAGGTGACCTCCATAGTGGATTTACACATCCTCATTCTATGTTGAAACGCTCTCCATCACTGCGCAATCTCGAATAGTCTGCTTGTTGGTAGTGTTGAGTTGATACATCCTGTCAATGCCAATAGTGGCAACCACAGCTATATCCAAACTCAAAGACGCCTGTCCAACGCAAATTGGTCAGGTGCGCCTGAGTGATTCTCATCGTCGAGACAATAGATTTGTTCCACTGATCGCCGGCGCCATCAAAAATCGGTCGGATTCTGAGAAGCTGCTTCTTCATCCCTTTGGTCATCTTGTCATATTATCTGCCTCTATCTTCACAGCGACATCTAAAAAGAGTAGGGCATACTGATCCAGACTTCGAGAACATACTCGCGTAACACCATAACCACCTTCATCATTTCATTCACACTAGAACAGTAGGTGATCTTCCACGCTCGAAGCAGGGCGCAGATTTAACGTCTTTCCGCTCAGTTAAGAGAACTTCAGCAACTTCCTCTTCGAACGGCGCCAAGCACAGTCTCCGACATGACTGAATACTACTGCAAATTTGACGATGACGGATACTACGCTTGTCATTCTTGTGAAATCGCGTGGTACCGGCAAGAAGATCTGAGCAGCCACTTGCAAAATGATTGTCCCTATCGCTTTGTATGCAGGAATCAACCAGTCACCACCGCTGCCGTCTCCAGCTACGACTTTCAATGCACGACATGCCACGAGTCGTTCAGAAACTTTGACGCAAAGGAACACCACCGCAAGACCTTCCATCCGGCCGTCAAAGACCACGCTTGTCCTTTCTGCAACCGACGACATCCCTCTCCTTCAGCTGTCATGGCACACCTCGAATCCGGCGGTTGTCGTTTCGGCGCGAACAAGCAACTTGTCGACGATTACATCTTCCGATCAACCACCAGCGGCGCCTCTTCCGGTGGCATACTCGTTACTCGCAACCAAGCTCAACTAGAACCCTGTGTCGTCTACCGTGCAACAGAACTATCCATGAACTCTCGCGGATACTACGAATGCTACTTTTGCCACGGAATGGAGTTCGTGTCTTTGGCAGGACTCAATCAGCACTTGGAGAGTCCAAAACATTCGAAGAGGAGTCCTGCCTTGTACTCTTGTCCGGCGTGCGGGATGTATACGCAGACCTTGTCCGGATTGATCCAGCATGCCGAGATGGGGAATTGCGGGATTCGGCAAAATGTCAGCATTAACAACGCTCTCGATAGTATCACGCAGGGGATAAGGCAGATCTCGTTTTGAAATTGAGATTCCAGATAATGGTCGAAAGGTGAGTTCTTTCGTAGGAGAGATTACAGAAATCGATCCAGTATGAAGTCCGTCTCATCTACGACAGTAACTCCCGCAGACACCTGCTAGACTAGATATGTATACGCAAGACATGCCACAACACGAGCGAAACGTTATACGCCACGAAACACAACGATATTGATGACATTGCCGGGATGTCCACGACAGAATGACAAAAGACCCCTGCAGCGTAACCGAAGCAACAACTGCTACAGAGTTGATTTCTGTACATGCATCGTAGTGACTTTGCACATCACAAGTGTGTAGAGCAGAAGTGACTCCTGCGAAGTGACAGCCTTTCGTAACACATTATTTTCAAATCTACATGCACGCTGTACAAGTTTTTACATACCCTAAGATGACAAGACGATGGACAAGAACTCGCCGCATGATCCTCCTCTCGACATTCCTCTTATGTGTACCATTCGCATTGTATACTCGGCAAAAAAGTAAGGATTCGCGTACGTGAACGACCCAACTTGTCGACAAGGGATGATAGCCAAACTCAGCAACATGTACTCCAACTGACGACGTGTCCAACAACGTGGTTCAAAGGCCCATTCTACGTTCTGCAACCTCGCGATCTACGTCCTCCAGCATCCCTTTCAAGCATTCCACATGCTCCGCCAGACACTCAACATGCTGCGCAACAACCTCCGGCGGAACGACCCAGCACCTGCGATCAAGCTTCAACGGTTTGACTAACCCCTCCAACCCATCCTCTTCACACCAGTACTGCAACATCGCCTTTGACTTGTCATCCCCGGAGGTAGATAATGCGTTGATCTCCTCGCGCAGGATGAGTCGACCGAGGCTTTCCGGGATATAACAGGCGGGTGAAAGGTCGGTGTGGTTGTCCTCCAAGTTGAGGTACATCGGAAGCGAGGGTTGAGTGGATGTCGTGCGAGGTGTGGTAGACCACTGTTTGACTAGCTTGAAGAACGGGAATGGTTTGCAAGGCGGTGAGACCTTTTGCGTTTCGTCTGGTAGCTTGTTCGATTGGCCGACTATTGCATGTCTATACGGCTGCCGCTCTGTTTTCGTGGCGATAGGCATAGCGATGTCTGCAACGTCGGGAAAAGCGGAATGGAGGTCTCGTCGAATGTATGATGCCTGGTGTGCACTGCTTCTCTTCGATGAGCGCTCGTTGCCTTTGTAGTGTGCGTCTGAAAGGGCCACGAATCGATAACCTGTTCTAGGAAGAAAGGATGTACACGGAAGCGCTTGCCGTTAAGTCGCGCTGCGTTTCAAGAGAGGTCAACGTGCATGATAATCAGAGACTTACTCTGGTGAGAGGTAAGCATGGTATCGGGGCACTCGGTTTTGATTTTCTACCTCAGCCATACAGCAGGCTAGAAGAACAGCGTACCACTCAAGATATCAGCAGCCATGTCACTACCGAATGAACGTCAAGACAGTTGCCTCGACTGTGATACGACCCGGCCTACCATGGATGCCTATACCACCCTTCCAAGAACACTCGATACCACGCATCTGGATAATGTTGGACAGCCGTATATCCTCGATCATCTTCATTCGTGGAAAGACTTGATGCGGGGATCCTCGAACAATCGGGTATACGTCTCTCCTTTACACGTGCTATCATCGGAATGCTGACTCCATGATACCATCCAGTCACAGATACCAGAAACACCATCACAGCGTCCTGAAACGTTTAGCATCCCCGTCTTTCGCTGGTTCGGCAACACGGTATCTCACCTTTCCTCACCCATCAGACACACCGCTCTGATCTCCCTTGCCTCGCCGCCCACCAGTCAATAACACCAGGAATCGTGAAAACACATGCCCGTATCAAACAGCTTGATCGGAAACGAGCGGCCAATAATGATGCTTCCTCGCCTGCTACCGAGTATATGGAGAAGGGAGCTGAGGGAAAAGTCGGGTTGTTCGATTCGGAGGATGCGACGTATCCTTCTGCCGTGGCGCTGAATCACTTGTTGGAAGTGTTTATCACGCATTTCGTGAGTTACCAGCCGCTGCGAGCTAACGTCATTCCCCCTCAAGATATCATATCGTGACTCATCCTAAACCCCGGGGGAGAGACAGATGTGCCATTTCCCTTTCCTCGACAGCGACGAACTCCGTCGCGCCAACCAATCCCGCGCTCTATCAAAAGGCCTCGTCAACTCAATCTGCGCCCTTGCCAGCCGATTCTCCGACCAACCGAGCTTTCTCGACCCGGACGGCCACTCAGACTTCCCCATCTGCGACTCGTATTCCGATGCAGCGAAATAAGCGCTGTTGACCCTGTTGGCGATCCCCACGTTCGAGGTACTACAGTCGTACATCCTTCTTACGTAGAGTGAGTGGGGGAACGGGCGGGATGCAGGGTTTTGGATGTATACCGGGATATGTGTGCGTATGGCGCAGGATCTGGGGTTGGCGATCGGCTCGCGTGGGAGGACAGAGGTGGAGCTTGATGCGGATACGATGGCGGCGCAGCAGAAGGCCAAGTTGACGTTTTGGGTGAGTTTGTCGTACTCCTGACCCAGTCTATCCGCCTGATTTTGATGGCTTTGTTTTCATTTGGATCTAGGCCGTCTTCTTTCTTGATCGAGGTCAGCGCATCTCGCTAGCGGAACTTTCGAGCGCCACTAACATAATCAACCGCCATTCCTGAACAGTCGTCTCCCACGGCACCGGCCACAGAATCACCCTCTCGGAAGAAGACATCCAAATTCCGCTTCCGCATATGTCTTTATTTTACTCAATCTTGAGCGTCATTCCAACGCAAAGTCACCGCCTAATCCAAATCACATCCGCACATTTGACCGATTCTTGAAGAGCCGTTTTCGACACAGAATGTGCGTAGGTAGGGATATGTAGGATGTAGGAGAGGAAGATGAAGAACACTAGAGACTGTTGTATGAAGGAGCGGAGGAGCGATCGGGGACTCCGGACCGCCGAGTAGTGGCCGAGCGTTGAATCAACCACATCATCCACCATCATTATCACAGTTCATCACCATTTCATCTGCATTATTACATAGCTATTGCATAGTGAACATCTTGAACGACATCATCCTCGCCTTCACCTAGCTATGTCCAAAGTGCAAGAACAACCCATTTCCCGAACATGAAACGCGACACGAAACAATAGGCTAAAGGACCCATTTCCGGGGAAAGGAGTGATCATCATTTGATGGTGCATCAGATGTGATGATGGGCGGTGTCAGGTGAAACGTCGTGATGGTCTGGTGGAACAAGGCGAAAGGCATATATAATCAACAAGAAGATGTCGGGTTTCTCTTCTCTCGAGGTTGTTGCCTATCTAGGATTCGACAACTAGGATTCAAGCAAAGATGCCGCTTTTCCCTTCCAAGCAACAACATCACGCGATATCAACTCGTGACATATCCGCTCCGTGCGTCGGTTTCCTTCTCACCCTACAAAACAACGCTGACTTGGGTTTGCTGTAGGTTACCGATCCACCACTCTTCTCCACCACCATCCTCACAAACATCACCAGCATCCGGATCACGTATCCCTAACACCACTGCAGGCACCGACGACCCGCAACCGCAGATCGCTACCTTTATTGATTACGCGCGGTACACATTCGCACCTACCTCTATCCCTCTCGCTCCCTTGGGAATTGCAGACCACGCAGCAGAAAGAGCAGAAGAGGAGGGTTACGGGTGTATGCGAGGTGTTGGGAAGGGTGTCAAGCTTGGTTTGAAGGAATTGGGAGAGGTGGTAAGAAGCGTCGCGAAGGAACTAGGAGAACGAGGTGAGTTGTCCCTCTTCCGTTGGGAGCGTCGGTCGTTCGTAGTAGCGTTGTTCTGTGTTTGTGGTTCGTGGTCTGCGACGGTGTTCTGCAGGCTCAGGCTTAAGGCTGTCTTCTGGCCGGCTGAGAACAGCCAAGGTTTATTCCTCAGGCGGGATAGGAGGCAGAGCCCTAGCACGAAAAATGCAAGCAGAGAAAAGTACTCGTCTGGTTGTTCTCTACGAGTCGGACGGATTCGTGCATGAGATTCCCTTTGGAAAGCAAAGGTCGTGTACAGCCGGGATGGGAATGTATGTGTAACGGCGGCAAGCGAACGAAAGTGCCGTGTCTTTAGGAAAGTGTTCATAAGAGACATTTCGGCAGCGAGTGTCAGAACGAGCGTCGTTATGAGCTCTCTTTTGGGCTTCTCAGCTTGGTCGAACGAGCGATACAGGCCGTAGCAGAATGGGTGCGTGGTTGGATGATTTACCGTCCAGTCTAGCGATGTACGAACGAACGGAGTGTTGTGTTCCTCTCATCCAGGGCACTCTGTACACAGTGTTTTATTTCCTCGCGCGTGCCGATCGTATGTCAGGGATATGCCATAGGCAGCCGAGCACGGTTAGCTTTGATACCGATTCAAGCTGGACAATTGAATCGATAACGTCGTGAAGCGGATCGAACGTTAGCTCTGCTTCGACTCGCGCAGGTCGTGACGACCTCGCCGCACGGCAAGGGTATAGAGAAGCCGAATATGGCGCGATTCAGCTTCCACCCTAGAGAGGTGATGTGCATCGATCTAGCGTAGGGAGGTCTGGAAGGTGGTTTGGCTCATGAGCTACACATAAGCAGCTGGACGTGACTGCTCGATGCTTTCCATCGGATCGAACGGCGCCTCTAGCGACTGGTCGAGGCTTGGTAGACGACACCTTTAAAGCCGTGAACCCACTTGGCTTCTTTCCTGACACTCTGTTCAGAAAAGCCTCATCTCGACTGCTGAAGCTAACCTCCTGTATTCTTCATAGGCCTGGACACCCCGTTCCTCTTCTCCAACCAAGCACTCGACCTGTCACCCGGCAAAATCCGCGCGTTTATCCAATCCTACATCGCTACGCTCACATCCCGCCCCGCGTCCACGCAATCCATCACCGCATACCGAAACAATCTACGACTCTGCCAGCCGTATGAGCTCGCGTGGTTCCTCCGTTGGGCGCTAGGGAGGGTTGTTCGTCTTGTACGGGAGGAGCATGTTAGTCCTGGTGCGGATAGGAGCAAGCTGGTTGATGTAAGGGAGAGAGAGGTTCGTGGGTTGGTAGATTGGGCAGAGTATGAAATATGGAGAGGTAAAGAACGAGGTGAGTGTTGGTGGCGACGAGCACAAACGGCTTTTACTGAGCAAAGCCGGTCCCACAGCGAAACACTTTCCCGAAACTTTTGTCGATTCGTTCTTTGCCGCCTTTCCGCCGGACCTTTCATTAATCCTGCAAATACTGTTCACGCTACTATCGCGCCTTACCGCACACTCGCACATATCCGGCCTAACACCCGTCACTCTCTCATCCCTCTTCGGCCCGCTAATCTTCGGACTCGAGGACGCCTCCTTTACCGCCACCCACACAGCCTACATCCGCGCAGCAGGCGCAACGGAACATCTACTCCTCGCGTTCATCAGAGCTCAAGCGGCCGCGCATGATCGCTTAAAAGGCGATTTCCCTCGTACCCTCCGGGAATGGATACAGGGCTACCCAACTGCTCCGGGCATGATCATCACCGATCGTGAACTGGACTTGGGGTTGCCGAGGAAAGGTGTGCGCGCTGTTGCGGTGCATATGATGCAGAGAAATGTGAGGAGTTATACGAGGGATTTGATAAAGTCGCATGTAGATTGGGTTGCTGGGTACGAGACGCAACTGGGAACGAAATGGAGGCCATGGGAGAATGTGGTGGGAAAAAGTGTGGCAAAAAGTGGTGCGGATTTGCCGGTCGTTACAGAAACGTATCGACTGCGGCTTCGTCTTAAATCTATCAAAACACTTCAGTCACCGCGATCGTCTCCCGCAGGCAGGTCGAATCCAGCCCGCGGCCCGGACGACAATGTGAACATCAGAGCGGCACCGATCGACGACGAATGGGGTCTCTTTGAGGATTCAGGTTTTGATCCTGGAAACGACTTCAAGGAAAAGTTGCGGTTCGATCTGAGCGAAGGTGCGAAACAGGTCAGTCAATCAATCAAGTGAATCATTGCCCTGCCCGATACTGATCCGCCTTCCCTTCTAGCAAGTCACTTCGAAACGAATGACAATGACATGGGACGACTTTACCTCTCCCTCGGGCGGGTTCGATCGCACGCCTTCGGCCCTGGCGGATTCGCTCGCCATCACTCAGCCGCTTGTTCAGGAACACTTGCAACACTGGCCGGAAGAGCGGGACGAGCTGCGCAAGAAGCTGCGGAAAGGGTACAAAGAGTTGCCTTCGTTTGATGCGTATGAGCATCGCTTCCGGGTGGACAAAGAGGGTGAGAATGGGTCGGGGATATGGGTTCAAGAGCCGTTTTTGGATGTTTGGGCGGACTTGTTGCTTAGTGGCGGTTGGATGGAGACGGATGAGTTGACTTATAGGCCAGCAAACTGGGTGATCGTAAGTACATCGCATCTTTCTGGTCACTTGCAGCTTACGTATATTTTACTTTGTAGGTCGAGTACCAGAAGAAACGTGCGACTCCTTCGAGCGACATTGCTTCCTCCGTCTTCGTTTTCGAAGAGTTTGTCCCATCGCAATACCAGGATGCGCTGCGGCATCCCAAAGTCAAGCGACTCGGCATATTCAAGCGGTTCCCGCGACGCAGCGATCAAGGCGAATCCGGGCACAAGAAATCTCCAAATTCTGGTAAAGACGCGAACTTTGATGTACAGATCCGCAAGGGAAACTACACCAAAGTAGTCACTTTGTCGAAACCCACACCTACGAGCTCCTCTGTCATCGGCTCGCCACCGCCAATTTCGCCTCAGACTCCACAGAGTGATCGTCAGTACCGCTCGTTCGACACGCAGACTTCGCCGACCGACCGCAGCCCATCAAGCAAGCGGACTTCATCCAACTTTCGTGATCGCTTGAACAAGGTCTCTCCGAAACGCTCTTCCATCCAAGGGCATTTACTAGGAAGCTGCACAAATTTGCAGGTACGGACAATGTTGGATGATGATGGAGACGGCTGTCGATATCCGACGAAGGGAACCGACGTCCGCAGTGACGACAGGGATCGGTGGATCGGTAAGAATGACCGCTTGTATCCGTCGATCACGCATGCTGATTTTTATTTTTCACAGGCCTTCTTGCTGCAAATGGCGCGAGGGCAATGGCCGTAGAGACTTCTCCTCCGGCGGTCCAACATGTTTCACACCTGGCGACTCCCGGATTCCGGGTCTTGTCGAGGTCGGCATCAATGTCACCTCCAGGCTCATACACCCCCGTTACTTCTTCGAAAAATATGGCACACCACAAGCGTCGCGTCACATATCAGTCCGTCCTACCATCAGGGACGTTTCAGTTGGCGTCGAGAAGCGAATCGCCATCGCCTCCGTTGTCATTCGTAATCTCGACCAAGCCATCTTCAGACACGCTGCCAGAGGGCAGTACGGTCCGGCGCGAACCCACCGCACTGGACCTCGATTTGAAACGCGTCGCACGTCCCACGTTAGTCCCGGATCATACCCTACGCCACGGAGGCAAGTCTATACATTCCATGGCGGCGCAAGTCAACAGTGGCAGTTCTCGTTTCATTGAAGTCTTGCAAAATGAAGTCGCCTACACACACCTGCGTCACGAATCCACTTGCGCGTTGAATGGCGTCTTCCAAGAACCAGCCGCTCCAGTTCAACTAGGACGACCGCTGCCTCTTCCGTCTGCATATGCAGCGGACCCGATGCACCGAGACACCGTTTTCAGCGTGATTGACGGGTATGCGACTCATCGTAGCGATACAGCTAGTAGCCTGGGTCGTTACGAGCCCGGGTGGGAGAACGTCGCAACCGATGACATCTTTTCTGCCAAGCCGCTGCCTAAAGTCGACCACAATGCATCCTACTCGACGATCCTGCAGCCGCGAGATAGTGGCTTTTCGGCGCACAGCAATGCTGAGCTCGAATTAATTTCCGATATCAATGACTATGATGACTCGTCGTCAACCTGGGATCTGGAGGAGGAGCATGGCGACGACACCGCCTCTGGTCTAAGCGCAGATAGAAATGAAAGTGATCTAGCCAGCGACGGCTTCGAACCGCCTCCAAACCTTGCCACCATCGAGGCTATAGCGCGCCAACCGTCACCTGGTCGATATCCTAACGGTGTTCCTTTGAACTTTGGTAGGTCCCTGCTGTATCTTCTGCCGTGGAATGGATTACATGCTGACGCCATATTATTCGTCGCAGTGCATGAAGAATCCGAGTGGGACACTAGCGACAGCGAAGGTAATTACAGATCTGCTTTATCAGCGCCACAGTCGGCGGCGGGTACTTGGAACAGGCTCCTTCTCGATCAACACTAGTCGGTTGTAAAGATAAGTCATGTTATGGTGCAATGGTTATTAATTGTGTATGACACTTCTGCCTGTTTGGATGGCATCCTCCGTCACCCGTTTGAGAGCTAAGCCAACGGTAAGTCGCCAGAACTATCGAAGCGAACCACAAAATGCAGCGATGGGTGCGTCTCCTGAAACGACGACTCAATGGCCAAGGCGGATCGGTCTTACCAAAGAAATGTGGACATTGCGTCTGCCGCTAGACTTTCCGGCTCTTTGTTCGGTATGTCGGGAACCAGACAGAATCGAAGGGCGCGCAAGCAGGCATAGAATATCATAAGCAGGGGGTATGAGAAAGGGACTGTGTGCTGCGGTTGCGCAGACGAAAAGGTTGTTACAGACTACGTGGCATCTACAAGCAATGGCTGCACCTCGGCGACCGCATTTGTTGAGGAAAGGGACGGGCCGCCGGACGGAGCGGGGCGGTACAGATTCGGCGCTTTGTCACTACTCGTAAGTCCTTCCGCTTCTTCTCTGCCGTACACCATATCGTCATCTTGCTGTATTCGTGCAGCCAACAATGCAAAGAGGTAAAAGAGTCCCATGAGGATGATACCAGCGAAGACTACGCAAACTGTAGATTCAGAAGGTAAGTCTGTTCAATCACCATTCCTGTGCATTGTTGGGAGATACCCACCGTTGATCACCATCAGTTCAGTCCATGTCAAATTGTCAAGATCGATATTATCGATGTAAGAAGTAGCCGACGTCCCGGCAGCTGAAGCACTGTTGTAATGACAGGGTACCCTAGATGGCAAGTGAGTAGTCGACATGTCCGTCTCTCGTAGGAGTAGTTTGTTGACTTGTTCACGCAGAAATAGTTCTTTCGGAACAAGAGCCAGGACTGGATTGATAGCAGTTCAAAGCAGACGTGTTCGCCCATGTTCTATATAACGGAAACCTGCGGAGCTGTATGTCGCTGCGCCCGGATCTCAAGCTCCTCGGTAAAAGGGGGCTTACCTTCCGATACGCGTATCGGATGTCCCCTGAGGGATGATCTTCAAAGGGTAGTCATGACAAAAGGATCGAACATGGTTCCTCGAGAGAAGTCGCGTCTTGCTCATCAAAACTACGTGGCCATAGCACCGTTGGTAGTCGGACACATAGCCAATACCTGCAATTGATCGAGTCACAGCTGGCTGGAACATAGGAGAAAGGGTCATGAGGAGCGTACTTACGCATTGCCTTTCTCTATCGTTCCCGACATATTCCAACCAATGGAGCACGCTCATATCATCCCATTGTGTAGTTCTACATTAATGCATATCCTTTCATCCCTACTGCTTTGCGAAAATTAATACAAGGGCACAAGTCGCAACTGGTATGAAAGGGGTGATGCGGGAGTCAAGTCGAGGAGAGAGTAGTGCAAAATCACCGTATCCTTTCTAACATTTCCTCGTCCTCTATCTGTTGAAGATACATGAATCATCCCGTTGTCTACTGTTGTATTTATATCGCGCCATCTTTCATCCCTTCCACCAGTGGCCGCTCGTCAGCGACGCTATCGGGCCATTACTGAAACGTATTCCGTGCAACTGGTCAACTGCTGATTAGCTGGCGATCTTTCAATTACAATGATTTTGAAACCTATCGTGCTCAGCCTACTGTGCGCCCTGAGTTCTCATGGCCTGGCTCATGGTCAGAGAGTTGGACTTGAGACATCTTTATCGGACAGCTCGTCCAGAGCAACGCATATGATCAAGGGAAGGGATACGGTCGAAAGCGAAAGCGAAGAGGTCTCGCGACAAGCTCGTCATGATTTGCCCCAAGAATTTGTGCCCCCCTCTGGAGCTACGAATACGTTCAAGGTCGATTCCTGCGCCGCTCAGGTTCTGTGGCACAAGGGAGGACGGAAAGAAGGAGGACCATCCCAAATTCGATCGCCTGGGATGAACCAGCACTGTATGATCACATTGTTTCCACCGATAGTCCAACGGACGAAACAAGATACAGGAATGTAAGAGCTCGAGTACAGTTCTTGTACCACATTGCCAAGGTAAGCAGAGAGCTAAGGACTCTGTAATGGGCGATGAGTCCTCATGTGTTGTGCGTCCTTCTGCTCAGTTTGACTGGTGGGGCCTGCAAGGGCGTTTTGTCTTTGAAGACGACAATGAGAATTGCGAGAAAGACTTCTCGGTCGCGTTTTCGCACCCAGCCGTTCCTGCATCCACGCAACCCGAAGCCGAACGCATTTCAGTAAAGGTAAACGACAACCCATACAACAAGTTCTTCTCCATTAATGATGGCAGAGAGGAAGAAATTAGATCAACATGGATCGCAGCCCTCCTCGATGTTATGGGCCAAGAGGAAGAACGAAGAGGTTTCCCCGAGAACGATAATATTACAGAGACGTTGCGAAGATCGCTGGAGATTTTCAGTAATGTAACAGCGGTGGCCAGAGAATTCGAGTTCCCAGAGAAACAAAGTGCTTATCCTTCCGAAATCAAAACTGTTCTTCGTTGGTCGAGTAACACTGTAAGTCGATCCTATCTCTAGCGCTCCGCTGGGCGTATACTAAGCTTGAGATACATAGCCGGTATTCATGACGTATCCAGAGTTATGGCGAGATGGCTCGATGCAGACTGCTGTGCGAGCAATCTCGAATGCGACAGGTGTGAACGATTGGGACACCGCCAAGTTCCAAAATTACCTTCCACCCAAGGTGGGTGACGAGCCCCGCAGCTCCGATGACCAAGAAAGCGACTATGAATGGTTTGATTTCAAGTCGAACGGCAGAAAGAAGTATACGTTGGTTTATCTTAACGGTACCGTCAGACAAGACGGAGCCGGTAGTAGGATCGGCTGGGTTAATATGTACGCTGCCGCGTTGACAGAGTCATGGTCAATGTTTGCCGATGGCCGGTTCCAATAGGGTTAGAAACCTTTTGATACGATTGCAATGGGACTTGACCATCGTTTGTAATGTCTTTTAATCACCCACTCAGAGATATGGAAACTCCTGCAAACATGTCGTTCACTTCAGCGGGACTGCCGGGTTGAGCTATTACCCACAAGGATATTTCTAAGCCATTCGGTTTCCAACCCCAACTGTGAGTGGGGTGATGCTCGCTATGGGAGAGGAATGTATGCCATCACATCCAACTAAGGGGATCGAGTAGAGAAGGTTAGTCAGCATTGTACTGTGGGTAAGGTACAGTTAGTCATCCGGTCCGGGCTGACTGATTAGATTGGATTACTGATTAGATAAGCTACTATTAGACAACCTCCACTTTGTTGCTGTCATCGTTCACTTATAGTATATATATAGTGTCCTGTTTCTGCTCCAGTCCAGTCTCATTCCATTTTTCTCATACATCACACTCTACACTACACGACATCATGGCACCTATCAAACTCGGTGTAGTCGGATTCTCGCTTGATGGTGAGTCTTGTCCCGATGATCATTTAACCCTGACCTCCGGGTGTTCACTCATCTCGTTTTCAACGTATAATACTTATAGGCTGGTTCAAAGATGCACACCTACCCGCTCTTCAGAAGTTGACCGACAATTACACACTGACAGCTGCAGCAACCTCTCGTCAAGAATCGGCTGATCAAGTCTCAAAACAGTACCATATCAAGGCATTCGGCGGTTCACATTCGGCCGAGGAACTCGCACAAGATGCGGATGTCGACATGGTCGTCGTCCGCTGTCAAGACACCACTACACAAGCAGAGCGCCTTGCATGCCATCCACGCTCACAAATCCGTCTTTCTGGAGTGGCCGCTTGGGAATGGGTTGCAACAAGCCATCGAATTGGCTCATGCAGCCAAGGGGAACGGGATCCGGACAATGATTGGCTTGCAAGCTCGTCAGGATCTTGCGATTCTCAAAGCCAAACAGCTTCTCGATCAGCATACGATTGGCAAAGTCTTGTCCTCGACTTTTATCGGTTACGGAGGCGCATGGGGTCCGGCAGTACAGCAGCGCAATGCTTATACGCTGGATGAAAAGAACGGCACCACGCTTCTCACAGTACCCTTTGGTCATTTCATCGACGCATTCGTCTACCTGCTCGGAGACTTTGAGTCCCTGTCGGCATACAAAACAACAGTCATCCCGACATCGACAGTCATCGAGACGAATGAACAAGTCGACGTGAAAACAGCTCCAGATCAGCTGACCGTTCAGGGGCAACTTTTATCGGGCGCTCTAGCCGCCGTGCACTATCGAGGTGGAAATCCGCTTCCTGGTAGTCAAGGTCCCGTATGGGAAATTGAAGGTGAAAAGGGCTTGATCACATTCAAGGCGTCTGGTACAGGTCATATCCAGGCAAGTAGTACAACCATTAAACCCGCCTCGGACCAAACCGACTTCCTAATCTCTCCCATACTATCAACTGCACCTCAACAGTTGATCTCCCCCCAGTTGTACCTCAGCGGCGAGCAGGTCGACTTGCCGCAAGACAAGCTCGGAAACACTGGTCGCTTGTACGAAGCGTTTGCAAAGTGTGATCAATCCGGGTACAACGACTGGGACCATGCGGTGCAAAACCATCGGATTGTGGATGCGGTCGAGCGTAGCTGTAAGGAGGGCAGGAGGACGAGTTATCTCTGAGTTCTTTCGTCTTCTGTTTTTGTAGCTTGCCCGTGGAAACGTATTTTGGGCGGGGTTTGGGCCTTTTTGTGAGCTGGGGTAGCTGCTTCGAAAACGACTTTGTCCCATGAAAACGCATCGAATTGGAATTCGCCAGCGCCGTACATTGTCTGACGTCGCGGTATGAACCTTTCCGGCTCGTGCGAATTGGGGATGTCGTGACTCTGATGATCCTGCGTCCAGCGAGATCCTTCCTTTACAGCTTATTCGGCTTCGTCACGACACCTGTCCTCGGACGCCAGCACTTACAGACGTGATTTATGAACACGGCGCGGTGTCTCGTCTGCATTTCATCTGGTGGTGTAAGCACACGGTGCGGAAGATTCGCCGGTTCCTCTGCAAAGATCGAACTTGTATACAATCGTGCTTGTATAAAGAGAGCATTCACGCCAGAGCTCATATATTTCTATTATCTTGTCCCATACAGTAGAATGTCCACACAGACATCAGTCGCATAGTCGCACGCAGGGCGCGAACCAGTCCATCTGCCGATATTTGTCTGGGGACCAGCTCATGGCGCCTGTTTACGACCTAGCAAATCGGGTCTGATTCATTGAGGTTAGTGGCGCAGATAGACACGGTCATTACTGGGAAATCCCTTTTGAGCGCAATCATGTACGCCACATCAAAACGGCCACATGCAGCATCAGGCAGGCAGGATAGTTCGTGCCTTAGTAAACTATTGGAAACTGTCCCTTCTCGACCCGCTTCAGCCGGGATACGCGATCAGCAATTTCACACCTTGCCATGTACATTACACTCGCCAAGTCTATCCTGCTGAACGTCCGGGATTCTATCATCTTGGTTGCTACTCACAAAATATGATCGCAGGATCGGCCCTATCGATGACATCCAACAGCGATCCTCTGCTATAATACCAACAATTCGACCGAAAGCACTGTCTCCGCACCATCTGCCTCTACAGATTTTGCTACCACCGACAACTCCAGTTTCTCTGCTTGCCCATCCTGTCCAACATCGATAATGGTACCCTTCAAAGTCCCCGGCAGAAACATGTTGCAAGAGGTGGGTATACACCAAGCTTGACGTGCAGCTCGAACAGACTGTCCCCACGTGGCGCACCGCCATGCCAGCGTGCTTTGATCTCCGACCAGTGCTTGCGATACAGCTCGCGCACGGAATCCAAGGTAGGCCTAAACTCTTCCATCCGGTAATCCACCGGTGAATAAATATCAGATGTATCATCGTCAGTGTCCATGTTGTCATTGATGTTGCAGTCTGGCCAGACGACAAGTTCGATTTTAATAACACAAGTCGCTCCACCGCTTAGGATCGCATCCAGCTATCAATGAAGATTCAAGGAAAATCAGCAACGAGTCAGATCGAAGCAAACAGGACAACTCACAGCAGTAATGCACCGCTTCAAGCCATCCCACCCATCTTGCAACTTGAGAATCGATAATCAAGAGCGGTGGAAGCTGAGTCGTCCTTTCCTGCGCGGTAAGCCGAGCAAACTTGAAAGCTTGCCCATCGCTCTAGGTACAAATTGTATTTGACTGTCCCGACAGTCGTTCCTGAAACCCGCTAACGCCCTCCCTTGTCGTCTCTTTCGTGTGGTTCGCAGTAATGAGGAGGGGCGGAACGCACGAAATAACAAAAATGACATTGAATATGTGAGAATCTAGATGAAAATACTACTATGTATGCTATGAATTATGAAACAACGAATATAGAACGCAAACGAAACCAAACCTTGGAACCGATTTTTATTTTCCCAACCAACTTTCCTGAACCTCTTCCTTTCTTCGTGCTTGAAATCGCCTACATCAACTGCCCATCTAGTGATCCAACGCCTCGGGAACACTGTTAATATACGCAATCGCCTCGGACCTGTACGTATCCTGAATAACCGTCAGATTATTGGCCAAGATCTGCAACATGTTGGTAGTTCCACCGGTCGTTCGGGTGCTGTAGGCGGGCCAGCTGGTCAAGTTTAGGGTCGAGGAGACTAGTGCGGTGATTGGGTTCGTGGTGTTCCCGTTCGGGTCGAGGTTGTTTGCAAAGTTGATGCTGCAAGAGGTACGTACAGGTCAGCATGGGGTTTCGCAGCGGCAACTGGCAATGCAGACTTACAAGTAACCAAGGAACTGCCTGGAGACGGTCAAGTCCGCGGCATTACCTCCCGGTTGTCCAAACGTGTAAAGAACATCCGATCCATGAGGAGCTGCAAGCGATCAAACGTCAGTACAGCACGACCCTTGCGACGACACGCGCGCGAATCAGACTCACCTCCGAGGTAAGTCGAGGTACCATTCTTCTTCTGGCTGAACAGGTAGGACCAGGTCTTGGTAACGTTGAACTGATTGGCCTTTTGCAAAAAGTTGCGTCGGGAGGACTGGAAGGTCGTGTCTCCGAACAACGCCGCAGTGGTTTTGAACCTGCCGAAGCGAGGGTTAGTATGGCTTCGCGGTGGGAAGAGGAGGATAACGTACAGAGGGTTCAATCCGAACGACTCGTTGCCCGATCCGTAAGGCGACCCCTTACTCGGGTCATTGTAGTACGCATACAGGGTATTCACGACCGTCGTATTCGGGTCCCGCGGGAGCACTTCATTGACGTACGACGTGACTTGAGCGGTAGTGTTGAGCGTCGGCGGGGTAAACAAGGTACCTTCATCGAGCATGTTACCACTAATGAACGGGATATTCTGAGCGAATGAGCCCTTGGCGAGCAGTGCTGCGGGACTGGCGGGGATGAGGGAATAGTCGATCGTCGGGCCGAACGGGAAATTTCCGTATGCGTTTGCCGGGTCATCCAATACCGTTCGAGTAGCATTGAACAACAAGTCATTAGGCAGCGTTCGCAGGCATTCGAATTCGGTCTGGTTGAATGCGCTCGTCAAGTTGCCTCCTGGGTACGCGGTCGATGCGTTTCGCGAACAGCCGGTCAGGAGGGAGATTCTGTCAAAGATTGGTTGACGGGTTTCGTTGGCCGGGCCGATGGGGAATGTTGACATGGCGCCGGATTGCATGATTGCGCCTCGGAAGAGGGAGAGCGGTGCGGTCGAGTTGATGGTGGTGACTGTCGTGTTGCCGGCTTGGACGGTGCTGTTCATCGCCTGTCGTGTGCCGTTGACGGTCGTCGAGTTTCCAACGAGGGCCGGGTTCAAGTAGTGCAAAGCAATGGAAATCGCACCCGCACTCTCACCAAACACCGTCACCTTGTTCTTATCCCCGCCAAACGCCTGCGCATACTTTTGCACCCACTCCAACGACGCCAGCTGATCCCGCATCCCGAGGTTGGTCGCGTTATTCGCGAGCGCTTCGGCGCCATTGAGCCATCCGTAGATGTTGAGTCGGTAGTTGGGCACGACGAGGATGACGGGTGAGCGCATGAGGACGGATTGGGCGATGATGGCTGTTCCGTCGTAGACGCTGTTGGCGCCGTTGATGAATCCGCCGCCAAAGACTGCGTTTGGAAGGGGATGGAATTAGCTGGGTGGAACAGGTGCGGGTATTCATGGAAAGCGTAAATGCCCTACGGCAAACAATATCCTAGAGGCCCGCTATATCCTGCGCAAACACACTCATCACAAAAGGAATCCCACTTACACCAGACCATGACCGGCAACTTTGTCCCATTCCCAGCTCCGGCAGGCGTATAAACATCCACAGTTAAACAATCCTCTCCAACTCCTCGACTGGTATACGAGCCATTCAACAAACTCTTTCCTACACCAGGCGACTGCATACACGCTACACCATGCGCAGAGGCGTTTAGTCCAGTGGCGTTGTATGTGGATAAAACGGGTGCGCGGAATCGTTCAGAGGTGGCGAAGGGGATACCGAGGAATGAGGAAACGTTGTACTGCGTGTTTGTGTACCCGTACACTGGGACAGAGCCGTTTGGGACGGTGGTGCCGTTGGTGGAAAGAGGAAAGTAGACGGTTGCGGCTGTAATGTTTGCTTTGGATGCTGCCGGGATGGTGGTGGTGGTGTTGCCTACCGAGGAGGTTGTGGTGTTGGCCTGCTGCCTCGGGAAGAGCGGAGAGGCATTGACCGAAGCCGTGACCAAGAGGAGGGTGGTGGTGAGGGAGAGTAACATGGTTGGTTGGTCGGTTCTAGCTCAATCAAACACGCCTGGCTAGAGGGAAACCAGGTAAAGGTCATGGGTATAAGTATGAACATTGATCGAAATTAGATCTCCTAACGTCTCCATGAAATCTCGCGAGATCGCTCCGGATGGGGAAATCTAGAAAAGTCCCGCCCCCGTCTTCCCATGTGGCCTTATGTTCCGGCTGCTTTATTACAGCCGCCGAGCCGGGGGAGAGTGACGTCAAAATACATGGCGGGCATGGTGGGGAAGTGGAGGCAGGGGGGGGGGGATCCAGGGCGCGAAATAGCAAGTGGAATGTGGAACAACCAGTGTTAACATTTTTCGTTGGTTTTCGTCTAGACCTAAGTTATGTTTGGGCCCAAGCTGTTTCAGGGATTCAGCTTGATCTGCTGCTCAAGGTATTGAAGACCAGGCGGATTTACCAAACGCACACCGCTTGTGCGCGTTTCCTCTTTGACGACGGTACTGACCTACTCTGTGTAAGCTGAATCGCTCGACGGCGATACGTCCTTCCTGCCGCGCTCCGTTACAACTGTATAATAACTACTTACGCAGTATAGACCACTTGTCACCGATGATCTTTCTACACCATCTCCAGCAGTTCAACTTCACTTTTAATGTCCAAACACGCCAATCTCCCAAGGCTAGATAATAGCGCTAAAGTTGCCCATACTGTGAAGGCTCCCTATGTGTGTGAAGTTCACACGGTGATTTTTCCAGTAAAGGCAAACGATAACGCGAGCATCCGTCTACAAGTGAGCTAGGATTTGGGCTCAACATCAAGTCTGGTAAGAGAGGGGATCCATATTATAAATCATCACATCATGTACTCTTTCTTTATACAGCGACTACAAGATTTAGACTAAAGCATTAGCCGTAAATTCCCTATGTCCATCTTCTAAGGCGTGCTGAATACATGCCATCGCGGTTTTTGGAAAGAGAAGCTTGCACACCCGACACGCGATCCATGCCCCCTCTTGCAGACCACCAAGTTTAAAAGCGGCACATATCACACAGGCAGCGATAGCTTCTGGTAGATGGTCACTCATTGGAAGCCCCGAGATACCCGCTTCACGGCCCTCGATGTATCCCAGAGTCATTGACCAGTGAAGTTCGCAGAGCAGTGGACAGCCGGGGTGGCCAGGCTTTACCTTGCCTGCGAGAGAAGCAAGGGCACATGTGCCGCAGTAGAGACCGGTGACGGTTGTGAGAATGGGAGCTAGATCGTCATCCTTTTCGATTGGAAGTACCTGCAACGGGCGTTCCATTTCACCTTCTCCTGCGCCCTTCCCAGAATTTGAATGCATGTCAGGATCTAGTTCCTTGCTACCCCCTTGCAAGAGGCTGTCATCTCGCCACAAAGGTCCACCATGAGATGGCATCATCGAGAGCAGTGCATTGGTGATGGGAGTAGTCCCGCACGTACCCGGAGACGTCTGGACATCGCACGAGGAAGCCACGGAAGGGAAGATGACAGTAGGGAGTGTTGTTACCGGACAAAAGGATCGTGCCGAGAGTTCCAGGCTTATTGTGTTTGTGTGAGATGAATTCTCTGCCAAGTGTACCGGCTCGGCTGTCTATGGCAGTACTTGTATACTCCGTATGAGTGCTAGGGGAAGCGGTTCATCGTTTGCTCCTTTCTTTCTCAATTCCTTGGAAGGAAGACCTGCCAAAGTACCGAAATTCCGTTTGAAGGGGTATTTGGCATGAATGAAATGCATCATCCTTTGTAAGGCTCTACATCTACCGCCAAAGTCTTTCGCAATTCATCGAAGTCTTTCGCCTTCACCTTCACCTTGTTCCCTTTAGCAGATTGATAACGGTGAACACCCGAGAACAGACTTTACATCAAGGTCACTTCAATCATCAACAAGTTTTGCCTTGTTTCCGCTCCGTTGGCTGTTTCAAGTGGGCGGACATGCCAACGCTTCACCCCACCTCGACGACAAGACTTATGTAATACTTCTCTTGGCCCTCCCCTCTTCTCTCGTCCCTTTTGCTTTAATCCATTATTCTCCCTCGGCATCACTACACCAAGCACACAAACACATCACAGTACTAGCCATCCACCATGTTCTCATCTTGGAACCCATTCAAAAGATCACAACAGGAGGAAGGTTACACACGCGACGGGCAGTCGGGGGAGCAGGCCCCGGGAATCAAGATTGTGGTAAAGTTTGAAAGGGATAGGTGAGTGCCTTGTTGGCTTTGTATTATTTCCTTCGCCTCATCCAGAGCATGGTGATGTATGTGAACGAAGGGCAACGAAGGAGCGCTGGCAGTCGAAGTTGCCGGGCGGTTGTATCTGCATCATATCCTATGACCGGCGATGACATTCGAGATTCACACGTGTGCTGACCATCACGCTACTCCGTAGATACAACATCCCAATCCCAAATCCATCACTGACGACGGTCGCCACTTTGGTAAGTATCCAAATCTTTACTACAATGCGGCGGTCGATACGAATGCTGGTCAATGTAACGAGGAGATCTCTCCGAGTTCAGTCATCGTCAGCCGTTACGACACTTCATCTCCTTTGGACCTCCGCGTCACATCATGCTAACAAGCGTCCCATCTCTTCGTAGATCCAAACCCTATCAACGCAAATCGGCATCCCCACATCCCAAATCAAGCTCATCTACAACGGCGCCGTCCTCAAATCATCATCCTCCACAATCGCCTCTTGCGGGATCAAAGACGGCTCAACACTCGTCGTCGTCGGTGCCAACTCGATCCCGAGTTCCGGAACAGCGGATCTCAGCGGCGGCGGGTCGACGGTCGGCGTGCAGCAGAAAAAGAAAAAGGAAGTCGTACCGACGACGGATGAAGGTCTTGTCGAGTATGTTAATGCGAAAGCATCGATCGTAGATGAGCTGGCAAAGGATGTCGAGGATTTCCAACAAAACGTGAATGCCTACCTTGCTTCCAAGAAATCTGGCGCTACACCATCGTCAGGCGAACCGGTACCGACATTAACGGCGCTGCATCAAACACATATGAAGCTCTCCGAACTCTTGTTGCAGGGACTTCTACGCCTCGACTCGATTGACGTGCCTTCCCATTTCACCCTGTCAAGAGCGGCGAGAAAGGAGGCGGTACGCAAGGTTCAGGGTGCGCTGAATATCGTTGATGGAGGGTGGAAGGATGCGAAGAGTGCTCACGGGCAGGCTAGTGCCTAGGCGTGTACATTCTGCAAGGGTTAATACCGGGAACTTTGTACCAAACTAGAGAAGCATGCAAGCGACACATAATAGACGTCCTTGACGCGGGCATTGAGGACATTGACATCGTGCAATCGACATGAAACGAACGTGTCTGACGCATCCTCGACGGTCGTACCGTCCCTTATATTCCAACACATTCCATTTATTTTCATCGCTCTACATCCCGTCCGTACGAAACTGCAACCTCGTCAACCGTCACTCCCCTCGCAACGCAGCAAAGAGCGCGTACCGGCCGTTTTGTCTGAAATCCTGTACGTCCGAGTCCGAGGTGTTTTTCCAGCTTGCAGCTTGCGCTTAAAGAGCGGAAGCACCCTGCGAATATAACAATTGGGGGTTAGTCGGGTTCTGGTTACAGAAAGGGTTGGTGAGACGTACGGTAATGATATCAATACTGTTTTTCGCGAGGGAAAAAAGAGTATAGTCAGTATAACATCACTAGGGGACAAGTCACAAACGAATGGTCCCGACACATACAGTTCGTTGCTGTAACGTCAGGTAAAACACGGGGTCAGTAAAACGGTCTCTCATTCGACGGTAGACGGAAACGCAGGACGTACGTAATAACGGCTTGTCGACCTCGGTTGTACTGCAGCTGCAAGGATCCGATCATGTCATTGGCGTTCTACATACGTGCGCACAAAAAACACATTAGCTCTCTGCAAAAGGCGCGAAAGGTAACTCGAGTAGACGCACGTTGGAAGCGTTCTCCATGGCGGTCCTTCGGGCGGACTGTTCGGCGGCGTGACCTTCAACCAATGCCTGGTACAAGACGTTGGCGAGCGCGAATTCGGTCAAATCCTTGGAGACGTCTTCTTCCATCTCGTAGGCCTTGAAGCCGGCTGTCGAGGGGGTCAAGAGCGTTAGAATAAAGATTGGCAGGGTCAGGATATTGGTAGAATGCTTACCAGCTTCCTGCAATGCCTTGGCACCGACAACAGTCATTGTCGTGGCCTCGTAACTGATGGCACTGATGTACTTGTTGTAGATGATCTTCAACACATCCCACTCTCCACCGTTCGTCATGATCTCATCCGCAATGGCTGCAGCCTCGGCAAACGACGGGATGTCTTTACCGATCTGGTTGAACGAGAGCGCGATTTGTTCGGGCATTGCACGCGAGATTTGAGCCTTGGGCTTGTCACCACAAATGATGATTCGGGCTTCCGGGTGAGCCAAGAGGGCTCGCTTGGCGGCTTTTGAGACGGAAGAGTGGATACCACCGCACAAGCCTCGGTCGGAGGTGATGGCAACGTAGAGGACCTTGGCGTCGGGCGAGTCCTCGATACCGGCCTGCGAGAAGAGTTCTGCATATTACCAAGGTGATCAGACTATGTAGCAACAGGAACGATTGAGTAGGCGTACCCTGGTTGGCAGTTCCGTAAGCTCGTCCAGTCCTCATGGCTCGTTCAGCTCGAGCGAGCTTGGTTGAAGCAACGACCTTCATGGACTGTATCCCGTAAAGGAAAGATTAGTTCCACGCTATCCGAGCGACAAGGGTATTCAAATCGTACCTTGGTGATCTTTTCAATGTTCTTGACGGACTTGAGTCTGCGAAGGAGGATGTTATTGAGTCAGCCAGAAGTCCAAAATACCAAGCTGACTGAAGCCAGGTATTTCTGTTCTTCTTGATATAGCATTATAGCAAGAGACACGAACAACTGCTCTGAGCCGCGCAATACCACTGGACGCCTGTGCAGCTGATCTTCTCTCGCTGTCGGTTTCCTCGCATTCCGGCCCTCGTGGACCAGTAGACCAGCCGGTGCCCGTTCAACACCGCTGCTTCCAACTGCACATTCCTCTGAGCGATCGGCCTATCTTTTGCCTCTCCTCCTCCGCTCGTGCATCCGACCATGCAGCCATGCATGAACTCCAACAAGCTTGACCTGACACGCTTCACCTTGTCAACTTTTCTCCTCCGTCACCAACTCTTCTTCTTACGCATTCATTCTTCCGCAATCCTGCTCATTCCTTCAGTGCCGTCGACCATCTTCTTTCCTCCTGTTCTCCTGTCCCTTGCTGCTGCAATCCTCTCCGTTCCGCTCCCTTCCCTTCACTTGTTCACTAGACTCACCGCATCTCAATTTCCCGCAAAGTAGCCATTCCACATCGTTGCTGCTGCTGCGCCTTGACGGCGACGTTCAAAGCGGGTCGAACGAAAGATCGAGCGGGGGCGAACATGGTGAAGTGTATGTGGTGAGTATACCGTTACGTCGTTGCTACTGTCTGTATAGGATAGGTAGTGATATGAAGAGAGTTGAAGGTTCATGTCGGTCCCAGCTTCGAATTCGCCCGCCCGCGCGAATCTGGGAATGGCGCACCTTGCATCCCACGGTGGGCAATTTTTACAGAAATTTTCAGTCCTCATTTTCTGGCTATTTTATACAATTTTCGGCCGACACAGGTATCTCTGTAGTTTTCGCGTTGTTTCTCGTAGTACATGTAGGACTTGAGCTCATCGAGTTCGTCTCAGTTGACCCACATCCACACTTCCTCTCTTCCCTACAACTATGATTCCAAGTATTGCAAGATTTCCGATACAAGCTTGGGCGACGCGTTAGCATTTGGGTGGAAAGCGTTAAGTCCATTGTAGAAAATTGCATTCGATACGGATGGCCCCTTATGAACCAATTGGCTATTGTCGGACACACATTTAGGGGAGTTGGAGACCGAAACGATCACTATATCATCCGGGAACGAGATAGACCCCCAGTTTTCGCGGGAACGACTCAGTCGCAGCTGCGCAAGTGGTCACCTCTACAGCCTGGTCGCTTATCAAAGATAGCCAACGATAGTCTCCGTCTCGGGTTGTAGATTCTCACACATTATCTGTCCCTATGTTACAATTTGTCTCGCCCTACATTACAACATATTTGTGTGTCGTCGCTCATAGAGTCGTTCCGTTGGTGACGCCTCCTTATTCTGTACCCCCCCCCCCTTCTCCAAACTCCAGCATATGGTATCGGCAGCAGCGTTGAATCACAGAATCACACATCAGTTATTTGCTAGTGCCGGCGATAAGGTTCTCTCTTGAAGAATCTTACAATCGTGAAGAAGCGACTTGTCTGTATATTCAGTTACGTCCCTTCTTCTCGCGAAGCGCTTCTTATAAAAGTCGCCTTTTTCCCCGCAATGAACCGAGGTTCGTTCTCACCTTTCCTTGCTGAGATGTCGATGTCGACATTCGCAGAGCAGTAGATCTCTTATCCCATGTTGCAACGAATATATAAGGGTAGACATGGTTGTGGTCGACGGAACTCTGTCGGAAATTTCGTTGCAATACCCTCAATCGCTGAGTGTCCCTGTCACGATTATTACAAGTCGTTGTTGCCCACTCACGACGCTCTTCGCAGATTCCATGACACAACTTCGATACACTCCCACCCAGCTGACCACCCCTAGTACGATTCCTGTAGAATCCCGTTTGAGTTACTCATCTTGGCTACCAACCCCAAAGGCCTTTGGCGATGCATCCGGGGCGAGTGGACTGGCAGCTCCACTCTATACTCCTTCGGCATGGGCATCCGTGAATCAAAAGCAAGATCCTGACATGTTGGATTTTTCACAAGAACCGTCCTTATACTCCTTAGCGTCCACCACTAGGTCCGAGGGAAACTTTCAGTACGCTGATCACATCAGGAAGCCTCCTGTAGAAACACCTCTGACCCTCCAAGTTCTCGGTGATATGACGATGCGACAGTTTGTCAAATGTGGAAAGAAAGCAGCAACGAACAACGCGATAACAGGAGGATTATTTCCTTCCGTTCACCCATCCTCCATTCTTCATTCACACGATCCGCCCTCTCACTCCCTGTCCACTCATCCAAACTCGCAATTTTCAAACGGCGGTGTGCGTCCTCAGACAGGATCGGGCCCGCAAGTTGTTGATCCTGATGCCAGCAATGTCGCACGATCTCGCTCTAGTGTCCCCGGTAAAACGTCTCCAGAGAAGAGTGGACAAAAAAGCGTATCGATGACGGAACAGCAGTTCAATGACTACTGGCATTCGTTCCGCAATTTCTGGAACAGGGGCTTCCTAGAAGGGCCCGATTTCAAGAAAAGGGGGATATCTGCCCCCGTGTCACCTCAGAAAAGGAGGAGATATTCCCCCCTACTACCTCTCCGTCCATGTTCACAGTTCAACCCATGTTCACGGTCAAATCCATGTCTGCAATGCAGCCAGACAGCTGGCATTGTCCAGCTGCGGGAGCCATCGGAACAGCAAGCTTGCTTCTCAAGTATGTCGGGTTAATAATTGCAATGTTTTTTTTCCCTGAGACGGTAATCGATAATGTTGTGCCTTGTAGCATTCTCTAGTGCTTGTACAGTGGCAGGGGCAATTTAGGGGCCAGCTGTAATGTATCTCTTCGTTCATGTTCCGTAATCCGCCTGTGTCGAAGCGTATCCGTCATGGGTGCTGCACAAATCATCCACTGCGCCCACCTACAAACAGGTCCATCTCCACGCGACCATTCTCCGAGCGCTCCCAACTAACCATGAAAAAAGCCGACATCCTTTGTCCCCATACTAGATCGCAAGGAGGAACCGTCAATGGTGCTCTTTCGCCTGCTTTCCTCCGTGTCCATTCCACGTCTGGCGGTGAGCAGCGGCGGCTTGCTCACAGAGGGGTATATAGCGCGACCGCTTGGAAGGTTTTCCCGTACGATGCCGGGTTTCGCTGTTGTCCGCTCGTTATATCTTGATAGATTGCGATAGAATTTGCTATCACTTTGAAATGGGTAAGCAGCGCGCCTGAAACGGATAGAAGTTGAACGCTTACTCTGTCTTTTCCTTCGCCGTTCAGGTTGGCGATCAAATGTACGTTCTTGCTTGCCTTCAACTCCGCTCAATCCGGAAAAGGCAGACGGCTGATATTGTTTAAGATCGCGCAGTACGAAGTCCTCTCTGGTCCGCTTGCGCTGTGTCCAGCATGTCCTGGTGGACGTAAGTCCCTCCCCCTCGGCTTTTGCCCTCCACGCTTCACCACCACTCACCGGGAAAAACACTCATACCCCACGCCGATCCCTCGTTAATCCTGCAGAACTGCACGACGTGTACCGCCGATCCGCTATAACGATCTGTGGCGTCCCTGTTGTTCCGACGGGTTCCAAATCGAGGTTGGCGTGCTTGCAATGCGGGTTCTCTGAGCGACGAAGAGATCGTGAGTTGGTCAATTCTGTGGGAGAATGCGAAAGAGAAAGCTGAGCTGATGCCTGATGAGATAGGTATGAGAGCGAGTATAAGCGATCATACGTACTCTTCCCGGTTCTTGACGTATGTTCCGCCTCGTGCCTTTTTTGTGACTCACGTACTGACTCTACCCTCGCCTTCCGTGTGATAGACGCCGAGCAAACTGCAACCCGTACACACGTAACAATGCCTATGATTTCTTTGGCTACCAAGGCAGTCGATGGGGTCGTTTTTCCGGGCATATGGATCGCAGGCCGAGAGGGATGTATTACTAGATGCGTTTGGATGTAATAGGTATCTATAAAGTCGTCTTTGGGTGTATGCAATGTAGTTTGATGGGTCAAAATAATCATTCGAGCATCGTTGTTGCTTTCCGCATTGTTGAGTGCCACTCCGTTGCTCTTTTCTTGCTGGCGTTGTAGCGTTGTTTCGTCTATTGACAGGGCCGGTTATTGATCAATTGCTGCGTTGTCATCTGTCTGATCAGGTTGTAGACCTTGGTCAGGCATGGAGACAAGGATACATGATATAGTTACAGGATACTTGTGTAGAAAAGGAAATGTTGACCCAATATGACGAATATGGAATATGTTCGATCACCATCTTTGCCATCATTCAATTCAATTCTCCCTTGTTCTTTGTTTCAATTCTTCATCTTTTCTATACTCCCCTGCCCTTCTTGTCATCATCATTAGCATGTCTATCCATCGAGTCCTTAACGATATATACCCAAGACTCAATTCCAACATCATCCTCAACCGGCATCATGTTCTCTGTATTCCCGCGCTCACCAAAGACGGTAGTCTACCTCGCACTAGCACTGCATCTAACCTACCTCTTGGCAATGTTTGACACGTTCTTCCATTCACCAATTGTGCAAGTTGATGTACATCACGAGGTTCGCAGTAAGGATGGAGATGAACCGCTAGCGGACAGAGTGGTACTGCTCGTCGGTAAATACTCTTCCCGTATTCTCCTATTCATTCCGCGACGTCATGGCTTGTCGTGCTGATGCCTCTCCACCAACCTCGGCCGACGATAGCGGACGGCCTACGAGCAGACCTCGTCTTCACACCATCCGGATCACCAAGAATACCACTGCAAAAAGGTGAGGTGATGGCGCCCTACCTCCGGTCGATAGTGGAAGAGAGAGGAGCGTACGGGTTGAGTCATACGCGTGTGCCGACGGAGAGTAGGCCAGGTCGTGAGTCTCTTTGTCTCCTATACTACACCGATAGGACCAGCGTGTAAGAGAGTGGCTGAAGAAAGCGTTGTTTGTGATGCATTTGTACTTGTAGATGTTGCGTTGATCGCTGGGCTATGGGAAGACCCGAGTGCGGTGTTCAAAGGTGCGTCTCTGATTCCGTATTCTCGCTCCGTATTCCACACGTCCACTGACACATCATATGTTGCACTGTGCTTATCTGCCCTTTCTTCTATCCTGTCATCCTGACTGCCTACGACCTACCGTATGCACAATCCTGTCAACCATCCAGGATGGAAACACAACCCCGTATCATTCGACTCGGTATTCAACCATTCGTCCACAACATTCTCATTCGGTTCACCCGATATATTACCGATATTCGGAGCTCCTCCGGCTGATGGGAAGCAGGAGGATGATCCATTGGATGAGGGGAGAAGGGTGTTGATGTGGATGTATACAGCCGAGGACGAGGATTTCACCTCTGGTACGTTATGTGTTTCACTTCTCGCACATCCAACCAGTGGGCGCGTCTCACGTTCCGACGTTCGCTGACATGTTGCGAATGCGGACGTCGGGCAGACGCAACGCGCCTCGACTACTTCTCACTCTCTAAATTCCAATCACTCCTTCATCGTGCGCGAACGGACCGGGCGTTGGATAAAAGGCTCCGAGCGCGTCATACAGTGTTTTTCCTGCATTTGTTGGGGCTGGATACGACGGGACATGGGTATGGCCCGCATTCCAAGGTGAGTGACGTTGTCTGTCTTGCGAAAGTCAGAGGGAAACTGTTGCTGATGTTTGATGTGTGGCGGTGTGGTCGAGTAGGAATATATCAATAATATCCAGGTGGTCGATGGGATCGTCAAGCAGGTGGAAGCGGAAATTCATGATTTCTACAAGGATGATCTGACGGCGTTTTTATTCACGTATGTTGGGCCGCTTTTTACCTCTAATCCATCAACAATACGGGAGACGTTGATCCGACGATGTTTCGTGGGTTTGGTAGTGCTGATCACGGAATGAGCAATATTGGTAATCATGGAGATGGCCGTACGTCACCCTCTTTCTTTCTACACTGCCGCCAAGTGAATTGATCTAATGACCTTGCGATCCGACGTTGCAGACCCCGACAATACACGTACTCCATGGATCGCATGGGGTTCCGGCATCCGCACACCACTCCCCGAAAGTCCCTCCTCGCCATCACACGACAAGGTGTCCGCACCATGGGGATTTTCGAACCTTCAGCGACGGGATGTAGATCAAGTAGATTTGACGGCGTTGATGGCAGCTTTAAGCGGTACGCAGTGGCCAGGGAACAGTGTGGGGATTATTCCTACGGATGTTTTGCGCGCGCGTGAGGGAGAAGCTGCGCGGTTGGCGTTGGGAAATGCGATGGGTATATTGGAGCAGTTTAGGATCAAGGAAGGTTGGTGGCGCGCTTCCTTTCATATTTGGGTTGCGTTGGGAGCTGATTGATGATGGTTCGATCGGGTAGAGTTGAAATCGCGGCATCGGCTCATGTTCCGCCCGTTCCCGGACTTATCGATCCTCAGTGATAAAGCGAGCATCAACGCCTCTAACCATGTCAGCGACATTACACGGCAGATAGAAAATCGGAACTACGACGCGGCAGAGCAGGAAAGTAAAGACCTTGCCAGGTTGGCGTTGCGTGGGATCGACTACTACGATACCTTTGATCAAACACGTCTCAAGTGGATCGTGACAGCAGGGTATGTGTCATTCGCATTGTACACGCTCGTGTACATTGTGGAAAAGTACGGGAACAACAAGGATCGGCGGTCCGGTATCGTCATTGCGCCTTCTCGTACATTCGACATGGTCATACTTGTCATATCGGGCAGTGTCACAGCACTGTTTGCGCTCGAACGGACTCCGTGGTACTGCCTCTACGCGTCGTTTCCGCTGTTTTACGTCCGATGTCTCCTGCAATATGCTCAACACCGGTACTTTACGACGCGGCAACAGGTTGAAGGTCATGGGTTTTATAGCGTAGTCATGTCACTGAGTCAATGCGTTTTGGCAGTCGGAGTGTTGTTCTATATTGCCGTAAGTCCGTCTTCTGCACCGTCTTGATGCGATACTGACGCATCTGCGGATAGACGGGTTATAACGTTCGGAGCGTGTGGACATTCGGGTTCGGGTTACTCGCGGCATACCCTTTCCTTGCTGGAATTCAAATCACCACTCGGGACGCTTTGCTTTGGGTCGCCGTGCTCTTGCCTTGTTCGTTCTGGGCCACCATGAGCGTCGAGAAAGAAGAAAACGCGTTATTACTGTGAGCTGGCCATCTCGCAGCATCGAGCGATTGCGTGAGACTGATCTTTCCGGAAAAGACACCTTGCCCACTGGCTGTATTTGATTACGGGTGCAGCGTGCTGCTTCTTGGCCTGGTCCAGAACGCGGTCGACACAATCCCTGCCTATATGGCTTCCGCTGACACTTCCGACCATGTCGTCTATGGGCTCGCTCGTCACGCGTGCGATCACGTCGTTGCAGAAGAAGGAGGGGCTAAGTGTGCTCCGTCAGGGCGAGGCATGGGTACAGCTCGGTATGTTCTCTATCTGCGCCTGCTACCATCCGCCTCTCAACTAAAACCCTCCACCAGTGATCTCCATCGGAGTGATGCTCGCTGTCGGCCTTAAACCGGGGCAAAACGCATTCGAACGGATCTTACTCCTGAGTTTTACATTCGCCCCGGACTTTCTTCTCCTGAGCGCATCCTGGGAGCCTTTTTTCCTATACAACTTTACAGCAGTCTTGCTGTGTTGGATGCACATCGAGTGTCGGTCGATGCAGGCGGTCCCGTCGATGGAGGAGAAAAAGAAGAATATGCGGCAGAAAAAGGAAAAGGCAGAAGGGGATGACTACAGGGCGATTACTGCGTCGGATACCTATCGCGGTTTAATCTTCTTGTATCTTGTTCATGCGGTACGTAAACGTAGTTCAGAAGCACAATATTAAGACTGACATGATGCTCTTGTTCACGACTTTAGGGCTTTTTCTGCACGGGCAACGTGGCAAGCATATCGTAAGTGGATGTCCAACCTCTCTAATACTTTCCGACTGAATACGGCATCAACAGGAGCTTCTACCTCGCACCCGTGTACCGCATCGTCCCCGTCTTTCAACCAGCAATCATGTCCGCCCTCTTGATGTTCAAAATTATCGTCCCGTTCATCCTTCTCTCCGCGACGTTCGTCTCGATCTGTAAAGTGCAGAGATTACCGCCGTTTGCGTTGATCATGTTGACGTTGGTGTTGAGTGAACGTGAGTGTCTTTTGTCGCCCTCGCTTTTTCCTTGCTTGCATCTGAAAGAAGCTGCGCTGCGATAGCCATCTGCCTCTACTTTTTCTGGAGGATCACCACGACGGGGAGCTGGCTCGAGATCGGATCCTCTATTTCGCATTTCGCTATCGCTTCCTTGCTCGTAGCATGGAACGTATTCCTGTACATGATCGGGGAGTGGGTCATGTCTGGCTCGACATTCGGGCCAGTTGTTGTGTAGCTGGGTGGAAGTGATGTTTATGATACAGGTGATTTGCGCCGCCTTGTAAATCGCAGGCCGTGCTGGGAAAAGGGTCCCTCCGCGGAATTGGCGGAGGGAGCTTCACGTCCTGTCACCCGTTTCATCGGGGAACAACCCTGTACATCAGGAACGGCCGGAGAGCTGGTCTGACAAGCTGTGTCGAGGCGCCTGCTGTTACCTCTCACCTGACATAAAGATTTGGCTCAGCTGCTACACATTCTTCGCGAATATGAACGACGGATACAACGTCGGAAGTGGATGCAAGCGCCGGCTGTGGGAGGGACACACGGGATTCGCGCTTCTCAGGAATCAGGGGAGCTATCAGGGGTAGGGCCAAGCAAATTCATGTACAACGCCAGGAGGGATTCGAGGCAAAGGCGCGGAACAACTGCTAGACGCCTCACAGCCTACTGCACCGCTTGCGACACTCGACAAGCTACTCGAATTAAGCTGCTGCACTGCTGCTGTTGACGGCAACGGCGGAGGCGGAAGATAGCGGTGCTTCGGAACTATAATCAAAGAATGATAATTATAATTATGCAATTTGGGAGAATTCGAATAGCGGATCTGGGCGGATGCAGATAAGCGGTGTAGAAGTCTAGAATGAGCTAAAGTTGTCATCTTCTTCGCGGTCTCTTCACCGTTGTCATAGCTGTTGTCGTGCTCATCAACTACCCTTTTTGTGCGAGAGCTGTGTAGTAGCGCTTCCACTACACAGGTCGAGGAATGATCCCTTTCCTTGGCAAACGAGTGATCGTCAAAACGGGAGCTGACCACCAGCTTACAGCTCAGCTGACAGGCTGAATTATCACACAGCAGCGCAGAGTTTATCGACAGCGCACGCCAGGTTTACTGATCACTGATCAAATTATGTTTGGTATGTAGTACACATGTTAGCGAAAAGAGAGATGACCCAGATAAGCATATATACTGGACGCACGCACTATCACGTTTGCTTTTCCTGAAACCTGCTCACTCAACAACGACCAGAGGAAATACAATGTTGCCAACCACTACCGCCTTCGCTTGTCTCGTCATCTTGGCCTCTTTAACCGATGCGATTCCGTTCTTGTCAAGTCGTAATAATGACCAACACCATCCTGATCACGACTACAAGGACCACTGGTACGGTCCAGACAAGACGACCGCTTCCTATCCTGCTTCTTCACCTTCTCCGTCTCCACCGGTCATTCTTCTGCCCGACGTTGTGTTGAACAATACTGGTTCGGCTCCTGCCCTATTGGACAATACTACTCTGCCCACCCCAGAATTCAACTCGACCATTGTCAACACAACTGGTGAAGGCGACTCCGTCATCGTTATTCCGGTCAACAACACCTCGCTCTCCCCGGACAACGGCGACGTCTCCAAAGTAGTTACTGCACCTGACAACTCGACCGTCGTGGTCGGTACCATCCCCGACACTCCTGTGTCAACCGATGACCGCGTCCTGTTCCGTCCAGGAACGTACGAGAACTCGCCTACAGTGCAAGCAGAAGACGCTGCACCCGTTGCATTTTCCTTCACCGGATCAACCAACTACTACGCTTCGCTGAGCGACCCGGAAAGTCGGCCTTCGTTCCCCGAGACGGATGGATGTAATTACACGTACCAGTCGGTTTTAGGAGGAGGTAATGGCTCGGTTGCTGCTGTTGGAGGGCTGTGGGCGCTTGAAGATTACGTGTGGTTGACGCCTGCCAACATTCGGCAAGGAACAATCGGTGATTGCGGAGTGAGTCGCAATGGCTCATGCCACCTAAAGGACGTCTCCACTATTTGCTAACCCTTTCTTTTGCTTGTCCAGATGGGAAGTGCCATCATGTCTCTCGCTTCGCAGGGAATCGGGCGTGAGAGCTGGACCTACTACCTCGCCAAGCTCATCGACTCGGTCACCATCGTTACTGGAGCCGACGGCAACCCAGTCAAACAACTGTCCTTCCGATTCAAATACCCTGGAAAAGAAGCAACCGTCTTGATCGACGATAAGTTGCCAACGTTGACCAGCGGCGCTTGCGGAACGTACCTCGGATTCCAACCAACACTCGATGCGGTCTGCCAAAACCCAAGCACCGGCGTTTACGATCCCACAAACGTCTTCTTTGTACCGTTGCTCGAAAAGGCTTTTGCGAAATACATCGACGCCTACCCCGAACTTCGATCCCAGCAGACGACAGATAAAGGATACACCGGCTACCTCGGTTTAACGGGGATCCGACCGGACATTGTCTTGGCTTCATTTACGGGCGGCCAACCGCAGGCACTGTATAGGAACCTGGAATCTACCGCACCCATCATCCTCGCCCTCCTCCGTTGCATACGTGACGACATTATTTGCGCCGTTGATACCTATCCTTCCTCACTGGAAGGCATGGGCCCGAAGGACGAATTCGGTGTGGTTCACTTACTCGGTGATTCCGGATGGGCAGCATCAAACTCTCAGTGGAATCAAACGGTCTCCTACACGGTCATTGACTTCGACAACCTCAATTCGGAGGGCAGATCACATTTGCAGGAAATGATCGGTCTACATGCGTACGGGATCGATTACCTATCGACTCCGTTCCCAGGTATCGTCAAGCTTCTCAATCCGTGGGGATGCAACCCGACTTACTCGGATCAAAGCGGATATTGCGGCACGTATAACGGACCACAGCTGGAAATGTCGTTGAGGGTGTTTGTGTCGATGTTGCGGGCAGTTTATTGGGTGGAGAGTCCAATCGCGGTGAGCGCCTTGTGAGTGGGTCGTTGGGAGGTCATTCGGAATGCAGCGGTGGAGATAAGGACGATTTCTTTTCGGTCATGGCTTTATGTGTATTATGGAAGTGAAAGGACCCCCGGCGGGGCAAGGGACATTTTGGACTGGGACTCGAGCATGTATCGTAGTAGCTGAATGCAACAATCATAATATACGGTTTATACTAGACTGAATAGCTTCATTCCTGGTACTTCGTGCCATCTACATCTAGCCACAACGACCAAACTGTGTATTGATGGGAGGCGGTGCAAACGCTTTGTCCGGCTTTGCCGGTGGCTGCCTCTGTCGGATTTACATTGGCTACCTGCGACTAGTGACTTTGCGGCAGGCTTGAGAAATGCAAGCTTCAACATATGGTATCGCCAAGATGAGTTAGCCCAGACTCGACATAGCAGAGCCAGACACAACCGCGCAAGCCCGCCTGATCGAGCCAAGCGGGCGGTTCTTGTGGTAGGTAGCATTTCCGGCAGTACACGGACCTTGTTGTTAAACGGAATGCGAATAACAGTTCGATGGGTGCGAGTATTGTTGCTGAGCTGGCGGACGGTGGGCATGGACTAGTTAACGTTGGTGTTATAGGCAGGTGTTTTGGCAGACGCATACTGCATACTTTGCAAACATGCAACAATATCGAGAAGGGTACATGGTTGCCGGATTGCCTGACAACGGTGTAGACAAGTACTTCGCGCCACGTCAAACCAATTTTCAGGTGTAGAAGCGCACTAAACGTCGCTCTCGGAACAGACTGGAAGTCAGGGCTATCTTGATTCGTCGGAGAGGAAACTCGCGGCGGCCTGGTCCAATTGATTTCCAGGGCTAACGCCTTCTGTGTTGCGACAGATGGTGCACGTCGAGGAGTCCAAACAGTGGTAAAAGGTGATATCCAGGTAACCAGGAGACGAAGTGGAGAATCACGATTATACGTGAAGGCTGGTTGGGTGTATATCCGCGACGAGCGATATCCAGTCGTGCCGTACCATGTCAAGCAAGTTGTGGGACACCTCCTGCTTGGCGTCACCAAAATCGATTCCAGCTCTGGCTACGACCACACTGTCGCTCAGTGCCAGGATAGCAGTAAGAGCGCCCAAGTACGGCGGATTTCATACCATCCTCGCCTCCTCGACCCTTCTTGACCTGTCAAATTGCTCCGAGTGTCAGGGCATTCTCACCTTGCAAGGCTTCACCACGCTCCATTTCCCCGATCCTGCTCCTGATTCAGCTCTCGCGCCGACTGATCTGATGTGGTATTGTCGCTTGCGGTCTTGTTATGGTGGCGAGGTTTGCACTCAGCTATGTACTCAAGTATGCCAACCACGCTATGTACAGCTCATGCTACCTACCTTGCTGTATGTACACTCTCTTCTAGCTGATGACGGCAACGGGGGAACTGGAAGAAGAACCGGAAGAAGCGGGGCTCGGAAGCTGGCTCGGAAGAACTGTACGTCGGCAGCACTGATAGAAACGAAACATCACACCTAACATCACGCAATTTTAGGGAACCAAGAAGCACGAACAAGAACAGCGGATCTGCTGGGCAGCTATCTGATCGGATGCTGATAGAGACAGCTATAAAGACAGCTATAAAGACCAGCTTAAAACCCCGTGGATGGGGGAGGGGGCGTAGAAGGCTTGAACGATAGCGGACAACAATATTGGTGCAGCACCTGTCTGACAATGTTCTCTTCGACTTCTTTCTCTCACGTTGTCCAGCTCCTTGGCGTATCCGCTTGTCATGAGGTGCAAAGGGCCAACGGCTACAGCTAGATGACTGCAATAAAGAACACAGCCCCACAAGATCATTCTCCTGCCTGGCGAAATTTATTCAGCATCAAGCGGAAGATGACAAGCTGATGTATCGTCCAGGGACAAAGGAGCTTACCGGCTCCGAACGTACGCTGACTAGATACTGGATCTACAAGGATCGCAAGTCATCTGAGTCCATTGGTCTGCTGAAAAAGCTGAAGGGCAAACAAATACATCTCACCGCTATATCTGGACTCCTTTCTCCTCGCAGATTGGTTCACTCGACACTTGGGCGAAACATGCATATGTTCCCGACCACCGCTCTCGCTTGCCTCGCCCTCTCGACCTCATTCATCCAGGCGGCTCCCTTCTTGACAGGCCGTGACAACAATATGGATCCCTCGCATGATCACGACTGGGATCACTACAAGGAAGACGAGAGCTACAGCTCGAGCGCGAACTTGGCGGGGTCAGCTGTGGAGACCGCTAGTTGGACATCTGCGTATCCTGCTGCCGCCTCTCCATCCGTCGTTCTTGTGGACGACGTCGTCATCAGCACAAACGGCCCTTTTCCTCCCGCCTTGCAAAATACCCTCTTGCCTACTCCGGTGGCCGATAACTCAACCGTTACAAATACAGATGGCGTTGGAGACGTCGTGATTGTAGTCCCAGTCGACACAACGTCGCTCTCTTTCGACAATGACGATGGTTCAAAAATAGCGTCCACGGGCTCGTCCAACTACCTCGCCTCGTTAAGCAACCCGCAGAGCAACCTTTCGTTCCGGAAGACGTTCTTGGATGCTACTATACGTATCAGTCGGTTTTTGGGTGGTGCGAGCTGGACTTTTGCCGCTGGAGGATTGTGGGAAGAGTATGTCTGGTTGACGCCTGTCAATGTTCGACATGGAGAGATCGGAGACTGTTGAGTGAGTCGTATCATCAACCGAGTCGAGTTCCGTCGCTGATTCGATAGTCAGCCTCCGGTTTGGATGAGTGTAGGGACGTACATACGCGCGGCAGAATCCGAGATGAGGCAATCGCTCGGTTCTTGTTGTAAATTCCCCCTCGAAAGGATGACCAGTGACACTGCTGCAATATCTTGTTGCCTACTGATCGACCAGACCGACGCTGTTGTTTCGAAGGGGCGCTGCGACGGCGGCAGATACCATTGGTGAGAGATGCGATTCCAGAAAGAGGGCTTGTTTACCATGCGTGCATGTCGTATGTATATGTGCATGTAGACCTGGATAAGACAACGCATATTTCGTAAAGACCTAGAGTCCATAATGATACATTCGTATCGACTCACCAAGAAACAACTATCATCGAACAGTCAGCCCCGTCTGTGATCCCTTCTACTGCTCCAGCATATCTCCGGATTTTCCGCAAGGCGGCATCAGTCGTGTTAAATACTCAGAGAAGTGGGTGATGGTAGGGTATCGTGTTCGTGCGGTTACATCTCCTGAAAACAGGGGGCGGAGCGAGTGTTCCGATTCGTCAATCGTCAGAGGCGCATAGTAACCCCGCTTTGGCGATACACCCGTCGTTGGAGGAAAGAAAATCATTGCGCCATGGCCCCCAAATCGTGGGTCGAGAAGTCGGTATCCATACGGGTAGGTCCGGCGTAAAGGCGAGATTACGGAAGCGCACAAGTGCGGCCTTTGGAAAAAGAGGGCACGATGCGTAGCTATTGCCTTTATCGAAGCAGAGCAAAGACGAGCGCCGTATCATCGATCTTCCTCGCGCGCGCGGGTGATCGTTGAGCATCCAACGGAAACACAGTAATCGCATCGACTAGCCGTCCTCTCGAATTCGCTTAATGTTTCAGCGAATGAATGGGGAACCAGAATGTAACGGTCCTAGGTGATTTGCGATCAATAACCGTCCGTCCCGATTCCGGCGAGAAAGTCCCGTTGCGATAAAAGACGATCCAAGCTCCGCGCGATTTCAGCTTTCATCCTTCCTTATCCCCCTTCCCACTTCTTGCTCCACCCTTGCCCGATTTTCCTGCCTTCCCGCGTCCAGGGCCTCCGTGACTGCCAGCTGTTCTCCAACCACCTGCACTACTTCCAGCAGACGACAAGCCACTGGCACCGGTACCGGCACCGGCCGGAGCAGGAGACCCGAAATACTTTTCTTTGAGACTCGCCATTGCCCGTCCTGCCCTTCGTGAAGTTTCAACTTTTTTTGCATGCGAAGTCATCGCTGCTTGACGTACTTCCACGGGGATCCACTGTCCAGCAGCTGTTGTATTCACGTCAGACGAGGTGTTGTTGTTGGTTAATGCCTGAGGATCCGGTGTTCCGTTGTTGGAGCTGGACAACGGATCGTCGATGCATAAAGCGGGTAAATCGCCTAGTGCGCACTCGTCGCATGGCCAGTCCGCGTGGAGGTGGCACGAGAACGTGCAGGTTGTGCCGAGTGTGAGGAGTGTGCCGTGGGTTAGTTTGTGAGGGAGTGATGAGGACCTAGAGGCGGAGAGGCGGAGAGGAGTTTTAGGGGAGGAGGGAGTGGGTCGCGAGAGAAATGTTCCGTGTGTTGAGCCTACGTGAAGAACCAGATATTCTAGTCAGTCGATGAAGAAGTGGGTGATGAAAAGATATCATTCATGGAAAAAGGCCGACGTACCACAATCAACGATCCACCACGCCTTTTCCCTATTCCTCTCACCACCCTCCTGTCCCACTTCTATACCACCTTCCTCCTCCTCCTCCTTGAAACCTCTCCAGACTCTCGCATGCACACGACTAACACCCATTTCCTTGACCCTCAACACCGCGGACCCAAGCGAACGATCACGCCCGATTAGGTAGCCAGAGGGGCGGGAATCGAGGATTGCTACGCGTGGTTTGTTGCCCTGGTGTGCAGAGGTGGTGGTGGTTGAGGAAGCGGAAGAGGAGGGGAGGAGCACGAGCCGTAGAATCTTTGGTACTGCCGCTGTTGCCGTTTGCGTCGGTTGTACACGATGGGTTGCTTCTCCGATCGTCGCCTCTGGAAGAGCAACGTGTTCGTTCACGCTGGTTACTGCTGCTGTCATTGCAGTGGTGTCCAAGGCATTCTTGTCGGCGAGATCAATGGCGGTTGTGGTGCCGTTCTTTTTCTCATCTCGCTCGTAACTCGGTTCCGCGTCCAAATCGGCTTCAAGTGCCCATCCTACATCCCCTATTCCTCCTCCTCGTCCCGATTCGGAAAAGCCTGCGACCGTATCAACTCGACTCGGTTGGACATCCTGATCCTGCGAACCAACGTTGCTTCGGTATGTCCATCCACCCGTATGCGGATCCTGGATGGCCGATATACCTGTTGATGGTGAGTAGTAACATTGAGAGGCCGGGTACCACTGCCAGTCTGTTGGCGTTGGTGTTGTAGTGGACATTAGGGAGACCTCTTGACTGGTTTGGGTAGAAAGAGGAAAGAGAAAGAGTGAAATAGAGAAGAATTGAAGAAATTAGTGAAAATCAAGGTCTTTCCTTTCCTCGGCGCCAGCTTGCTCGATTGCTCAATTCAATAATGTCGCGAGCAGTTAAGGGAAAGATAGAAGATCATTCAACTATTCATTCATCACTTTACCATTCATCTCATCACGGCCATACAAACCATCTACATACCACTGCACTACAAGTCGGCAATGCGCTTCAGAGACTCACAACAGGGACAGGCACAAGGGCAAGGGCAGTATGGACAACCGGGAGCGAGAGGGGTCGTGAAGAAACGGGTGAGTACAAGTTCTGAGGCGACGAGTAAAGCGAGCGAGATGAGAAATAATGGAGGACATACACTCCGCACGTACTGATGCACTTCTGCTTTCCTCCCTTTTCTTGATTATCCGGTGATGATAGATTAATAGGAAATTGGTGGTATTAGGTGATGGAGCGTGCGGCAAGGTGAGCGATCGGTCCTCTTCCTCCCTCGTCTTTCTTTGTTTCTGCCTCGACTTCGCGCGGCAGGGATGTATAGGAACAGAACGGTCAGAGGAATGAACAGGAAGGAATAAATGAAGAGCGAGAGAGCGGGACGATGTGTCAAGAGATGATTGTTTTGCGGCTTCTCGGGCAAGGAAGGTGGTGGGCGGACTTCAGCGACGCTAGCATGCATGGTTCTAGGAACCGAGAAGATGGCGGTCTGGCAGGAGGACGGCGCCGAGCATATGCGGAAGCCACGTGATGCAAGGATGGCGGCGGTAGGGCGTGATTCGGCACGGCGTTTCTGAAGGTGGCAGAAACAGATCTTTCTTGCAGCTACAGAGGAAGAGGAGAATGTATCTCACCGCGACGACGACGACGATATCGGACACCTATCGCCCTGTCTTCCCTTTTCCTTCTTCGAGTAGATGTATACATGCCTTCGTGCCGCGGTTATCGCTGGACAAGCCAAACGATGAACGTGTAACTAATTCTTTTCCCCTTTTCTTCCTCTTTTGGCCTCGTCTTGGCCAGACGTCAATGTTGACGGTATTCACGAAAAGTAGGTGAACCTCTTTTTCTCACCATCTCTGTTCGTTGGAGAATAGAGCAACTGGATGGATATGAAAAAGGGGAAAGCTGATCGTTTACGGTTTACGGGTGTGGATTATTAGATTTCTTTCCGACGGATTACGAGCCGACTGGTAGGTCTCCACCCACACACTTCCCTGTCTTACATATGTGCCACTCTTCCGCGGGATACCTCATTGCCTTTCTTGATCCCTTGGGTTTACAGTATTTGAAAACTACGTAGAGACGATGACGGTTGATTCCCAGGTTGTTGATCTGAGTTTGTGGGATACCGCTGGTATGTTCCTCTCTCCGATGATTCTCTTTCTTTTGCCATCGATTTCCTTGGTGAATGGATGCGCTCGATGCTGATGTCTGGTTTTACGGTCCGTAGGACAAGAAGAGTAGGCATTTCCCCACCTGGGCCTTTTGCTTGTCGTAGATCTTGCGACTGAAAGTGCAGACAACGTCGAAAGACTGACGTGTTGACTCGATTTCCCTCCTTCTCGCCCGCCAGGTTTGACAGACTACGCTCGTTATCGTATGCGGATACACATGTGGTACTGGTTTGTTTCTCCGTACGTCTACTTTCTCTACTCCTCCATTCTTTTGCTTCCCACAAGCGCAATCTGACGTTCCTGCCATCTCGACATCTTGCCTTTAGGTGGAACGTCCGGAATCGCTGGAAAATGTGGAAGCGAAATGGATACCAGAAGTCAATTATTATTGCGCGGGTGTGAAAGTGATACTCGTCGGTGCGTTTCTCCCCTCTTTGTCAATGTTACCACGTCCCTGACCGAACATCCTGATGCATTATGATCGCCTCTCTTCGAATACATTCGTTGCTTGCCTGCCATGGACGTTGCACATGAAGCTTTGAAATGTGATCTTCGAGATGACGCTGCTACATCACAACGTCTACGCGAACGCAATCACGCGGGACCGTTGAGCTATGAAGATGGGCTGAGGGCTGCACAACGTATCAAAGCTGCACGGTACCTTGGTATGTTTGACGCCTGTTTCAGCTCCTGAGAACGGTTCGCGAGGCGCTGATACATTGTCCCGGCGCAGAGTGTTCAGCAAAGATGGGTCGAGGGGTACATGAAGCTATTGAGGAAGCTGCTCGAGTTGCTTTGCTCGTTCGTGGGAGGCCTGCGGGAGGAGGGGTCGGGGCATCGGATTCAAGAAGTTTGAGGGGCAGATGTGTGGTGCTTTGACTGTTGTTGCACACACACGGGTTCTGGCATGGAAACTGACGAAGCGGGAATTTGATTGGTTTCCAATGGGAGTGTGTTATAATTGTTGTACAGGTTTCATACAATGCCATTGGTCATCTGTCAGGCCTTGATGGCTTCACTGTTGAAACAGAGTGAGCTGTTCATGGATAGTAACAAGACCGGCTGGTGTTTCCAATGTGATGGCTTCATATATAACATACAAGCCTGGACTAAACATGACTTGCAGGAAAAAAACATCCGGCATGAGCGAAACTCTTTCAAGGAGAGTGTAATACGAATAAATGGCATACACGCCACTAGGCAATCAATCAGCAGAGAGACCTGATGAGGTTAAAGAAGATCTAAAATGCAGCCCGAAGCATGCCTGTTAGTTTGGCTGGGCAAGTCAGCGTCGGATTCATCATCCAGTCAAATCCTCCGCTGTGTCAAACGTCCCCGTGGAATCGAGAACTAGCAGAGTGCGACAAGGAAAAACTTTCTCAATGAGCCAAAATCCAAATGACAGAACGTTTGAAGTAGCGAGCCATTTCGTCTTTTTCCTCTTCTGTCCACTCATGAGCCATAAAATCATACTCATCGGCTTGTGCCACAGAAAGGACCATGAGAGAAACATCAAGTAGCGGAGCGCATGACCGAGGCGGCCTCGATGTATGATTAATGACGGTGGCGGCTGTCGCACTCGCCCTCGGGGAATTGAGAGCTAAAAAGTGCGGCATGGTCAAGTTTTTTGACAAGCCAAATGGCAGAACGCTCAGCATCATACTTACTGTCAAAGCAGCTAGCCCTTTCGTTTTCCTGAGTGTCTTTCCACTTGTGGGTCAACAAATCAAATCCATTGGCGTCATGTGACACAGCAGGAGGGATGTTGAAAGAGAAATCGATGCATGTCGGAGCCGGCGTCGTTGTATGATCGTTGACGGTCTCGTTGAGACCGCTGTTGTCATGGAGGGGTTATGACAAGCTGTCCGACTGCGTGAGGGGGAGCACCGATCAGACTATCATGACCATAGTTTGTCGTATGATCACTATACATTTCGCCGGGTTCTCCATTCATCCAAGCGCTCGACGTGTGCCCAGGATAGGAATGTGTCTGATCTAGCGCATCTGCTTGGGTGGTCGGCGATTGAGACTGGCATAGCGAATGCTGGGAAGGATGATAGGGGAATTTGTCAAGAGATGTCACAACCGGTGGAGCTTCTAAGGACCATGGACTCTGAGTCCACGCTGCGCCTGAGCCGATGTCGGGTGAACATGAGTTGTAACCTAGTTTGTTCCAGTGATCCGCGAGCCACTCGCAGCAGGTTCTTCGTTCGTCCAGGAGGGGGCGTCTGAGGTCGGGTCCTGGGATGGCACCTATAGCCTGTTCAGCCGCGTACATGTGCACCGGCTCTATGTTCCATCGGCCAAAAAAGTCTACAGTGATGTCTTTTCTCAAGCTCAACCCTACGGGAGAATAGCGGATGAATGGGATGAGATTCTGTGGAACAGTATGGACGTAAATCAGGACGACACCGGCAGATATTGCGGGACATGACGTGAGATGACATGACTTACATCAATCACCTCGCGAAAGGCATTATTTAGTCGCTGACACCATTGATGCTCCGCAAGCTTTGTATTGAATCGGCTGCCCTGAGTTTTGCTCATCCGCTCTGCTTCCCGCGCCGTTGTGATGGACTCTTCATATAATTTGGACAATTCGGTGATCAACCTGGTGAGCAGACCGTCTTCTAACGCTGGTACCATGTCGCAGTTCGAGTGGCTAGTAGAGTAAGACAAGGAGTCGAGGTGGTAGCAGGGTTCCGAATTCTGCGAGCGGTGACGAGACTTATAAGCTTGAATCAAGCCAAAACATCGCAAATCTTGAATCGGTGCGCACCCCTAGACAAGAGAGGAAAGCAAGAGAGGCTTCCATTGTCAATGAAGACGCTTCGAAAAGTTTTTTCCTTCGAGGCAAAGGACGACGCTCCCTGTTGATTGTTCATCACCACATATTCTGGTAGGGCGAGAACCGCTTCCCTCACAGAAGCGAATGCGACTGTGCGTTGGTGTCAAGAAGTAGCGACGCTAGTTGGATCTGGCGAAAAAGAGATCGACAGGACAGGACTGGTAAGTGTTGACCAAGCGTATCAGATACTATGCCGAAAGCGTGTCTTGTCAAGCGAGGGTGGATACGAAACCAAACACCCATGCCCAATGCCTCTTTGGCAGCGAAATTCGAATTTTGAAGGACCGGAACGGGTCTCACCGCATCCTTTCGATCTACTGCCAGCGAGCGGTACGGACCGAACGGCCACATGGGACTACAGACGGACATAGTGTCGTCTCCACCATGACAGAGCGCAGCGCAATTGGCTGTCACGGGCTCTGTTCTGTTTTACCGTCCAAGTATTATGCCACGCCGGTGTCGAAACGATCGTAACCTCGACGGACGAGCGGGCAAGCTGTGACCGCGGTCGTTGCTGAATGTACAGTACAACGACCGAATCTAGTACGATACAACGCGTCGTCAGAGTGTATCAGTACAACGAACCCTGCGATCCAAGAGATCAACACCTCCCACACTTTCCTCTCTAGATCAATCCTCCGCATCTCTCATAGCCCTCGAGAACGCCACCGCAGTCCCGGAAGTCCGCCTCCCTCTCCTCCTCGGTGGCAGTCGTTCAATCTCAAAATCCTCGAACGTTGCAGGACGGGAGGAGCGACGTTCGCTCTGTGCTCGTTGGTTCGGCTCGATGGCGACAATTACTGAGGTGGTAGGTGGTGCACCCGTGCGAACGATGTCTTGCGGATCAGGACGAGCAACCACACCCTCGGAAACACGTTGTTTCTTCCTCCCCTCCACACGCTCCTCCTCTCCTCCTGGACGCACGGATTCCGAATACCGTCGTTTCCCTTTATCCATTGGCGTATCCGGCGTAGCGAACCGTTCCCAACCACCGGCATTCGTTATTCTTCCACCACCGATGCTCGCTCTGCTACGGATGATAGCAAGCGGGACCGGGGACCGTGTTGCCTCGGCCGCTTTCGCCACTTTTTCCCTCGAGGCAGCGAGACTCTGAGGCGTGGTCAGGGGTCTTGTTCCGCTTGTGGACGTTGACGTTGGGACGGGGGTCGTTATGTTTACGGCTGGTTCGAGGCCGCCACCGACGTATACTAATCTTCCTTGTGCGTCGATCTCGAACTTCATTCCGGGAGAAGGGACAAACACTGCTCCTTCCCGCACCGGTCGTACATCTGGTCCCGCTGGCGTTGCTGTCGGTGCTGCTGCTGCTCGGATTGGGGTTGCAATTTGACCGGATATCTGGTGTGTCGCGTCTTGTTGTGCGGGTGGAGGCGTTGTTGTTGGTGTTGTTCGTGGTTGTGGGATTCCTCCCGGTGGCGGCGGCTTGTCAACATTCAAAGCTACACCAACCAACTTTTCCACACCTGCCCGACCCCTTTCCTGCATGATCAAACTGTCCCCTAATCCCTTTACATTCCCGCCTTCCACTTGGCGCTCGGCAGGATCGGCGAAATACTGCAAAACCGCCCGATTCACGAAACCCGGTTCCCGCTCGTTCGGATTTTGCGAGTCTGCACGAGCGGGGAGACGAAGGGAAGTTGTTGTGTTTGTTGTGGGCGTTGTAATGGAGGGAGACGCGAGTCGTGCGGGTAATGACATGCGCGGCCGTCGTTTCGTCTTTTCACCGGTAATACTGGCATTTCGGATCGCGGAATGCGGCGCGAGTGATGGCCCTCGTGACTCGGCTCTCGATGAGGCTACCGACACAGCACGCGAGCGGGAGGATCCTCCTTCGTCTGTGCGAGACGACGTGCGAAGGAACGTGTTCATGGAGGGGCGAAGGGAGGCTGATCGTTGTCTTTGCCTTCCCTCGGACGCGAGTTCCGAGTCGGTCATTACTGATAATTGTCGTTCTCGCTGCTTGTGCCGTGATTGCCTGCTTTCCAAAGACGCTACGATTTTCTGAAGGTCTTTTTGCGTGCGGGTGACGGATTCCACAAACGTCTGCATTCCTTTTAAGATTTCTGCGATAGGCTTTGCCTTGGGAAGGAGTGAAGGGTTCCACCTATTTTTTCGAAGCACTGAGTTAGCAGGAGCTGAAAGCATTGCTGTAGAGATGGGCGAGTGGTTACGTACCCTTTTCCGGCATCAAACAACTGCATCACCTCTCGCCACTTTTCAATCGTCCTCCGAATATACACTAGTTCCTCGTCCTGGATATTACGCACAAACAGGTGTTCGGCTTGCTTGTATTGCTGGCTGCCGTAGTACGGAATAATTGCGTCAAACGTGTCGACTACCTGAGCCTCGATGTGGAATGGAGGAGGGAAGCGTTTAGTGTCGTAGCGCTCGACGGCGGATATGAGGATACTGTTCAAGTACTGTTTGAAAGGGTGGTGGCAAAGTCAGGCAGAATGCTTCGAGCAGAAGAGAGCGTTTTGGAGGCGCTTACCGCCCTTCTGAGCATCAGTGACCAACCAACGTAGAGCATCCTCCGCTTCTTTCTCCTTTCGGGACCGACCCTTGCGTACCTTTCTACGACCTTGCTCTCCTCGTCGCCCAGCTTTCCTAATCCATCTATATCTCCAGAGAGAAGACGATACGCAGAACGGTACAGCTTGTCATCTATTCTCTCTATGTGTGCAAACAGGTCGAGAAGATGTTGAAGCTGGCTGAAGTGAAAGCGGTACTCCGAGTCCGGTGAAGAGTGCAACAGGTCGCTCGCTGATGTTGTAGGGTTCGCGATGGCGGCTGCGTATAGTCTGTTGTATATCACGTTGAAGGCTTGTGTAGCAGAGGCGAGGGATACTCGTTGTGGCATCTTGGTCTGGCTGAGTTGCGTTGAACAGTGTTGGTAGAGCAAGAAGCAATGCCTTGATTTTGTTGAAATGGAGTAAGGGGGGACCCTTACTCAGCTTTACCTTCTTGGCGCGATCGGTCAAGCCCGGAGTCGGATTCCCACTCAAGCAATTCATCAACATCACCACCACCACCATCCTCTTCTTCTTGTCACTCCCCCCGACGGCACTCGAACATCCCAACCATACCTCACAAACATGTCCGGCATCATCGCCAAAGTACGGTCAGCGTTTCCCTTTCGCGCACACGACCACTCGAGAGGTCAATCAGGAGAAGCGGCGGTACACCATCGATGGACTGTTGCGCGTGTGATTAGGAGTTATGCGGGTGATTGGTTGTTGGTTGTTTCCCTTTGGTAAGCCACCGTCGCCTTCGTCCGTATTCACACAAGAGTCGCTGATTTGGGATGGTGACGGTGTAACAGGATCCTGCTGGAGCTGCTCAACCGCATCGGAGGACATAAACGCGAATTCTCATTGTCGGATATCACAATCCAACGACCCTTCAAGAAGGAGCACGTGCCGCCCGTCTTGCTGTTTGTGATTTCCTTGGCGGTGCCACTTGGGTTTCTGGTGCTTGTTGGTGCTGCCGTTTATAAGAGTCGGTGGGACGTGCATAATGCTGTGCTTGGTGAGTATTCGTTTTTCTCTCTTCCTTCTATGCTTTTTGGTTTCGCGGTCGAGGTGGTAGGAGTGGTGGCGGTGTGACGTGGACGGCCGCTGGATTCGCTGGCTATCGAAACCGAACGAAGCGAAACTGCAACATTGTGCATACTTGGTACTTCCGCAGGGAAAGTATCAGGTCGAGACACGCGCAGGGACACTCAAAAGCGGCAATCGAGTTACGCATGGATGGATTCGATCTTGTTTCAAGGACATGCACGAGCCATGTCTGGCTGCGAAAGGTACTCTTTTTACCGTCTCTGCCTGGCGGGATGGTTTTTTGTTGCATGAACTCACGGGGTGCACAACGGGACTGTCGGACTTCAAAGGGAGGGCAGCGCTAGCATTAGCAGATGCAGATGCAGAAGCAGAAGAAGGCAGGGTTAGTGTCATGCGAGTCCATTTTGAGTGATGGCTGTGCAACTGGTGTCCGCGTATTTAAAGGAAAGATCCGGAAAGGCGGTTGATGGCAATACGGCTGGGATGATTGGCGGGATAGGTCGAGCTGGCTGTGAAGGGAAGACATGTCGCTTATATGACGAGCATTGTGTGACTTTGGAAAGGCGGCACAATGACGGTCTCCTCATGGAACTCGGATCTCGACTTGTCACCCGCCACCCTCAACAATACCACTAACCCTCTCCCTCTTCTCCTCCGCTCGCCAGGCCTCTTCATGGGATTCACAATAACAGGCGTCGTCACCCAAGTCATCAAAATGGGTGTCGGTCGTCCCAGACCGGATATGCTCGCCCGTTGTTTGCCGTACGAAGGGGCACACGATCAGCCGGTCTTCGGCCTGAGCGATTACAGAATTTGTACGCAAACGGACAAGAGGTTGTTGGATGATGGGTTCAAGAGTTTTCCGAGTGGACATTCGAGTTGTGAGTCGCGCGTGTTTGTGGAAAATGATGTGACAAGGAGGCTGATGCCGTGTATGCGAGTAGTGTCATTTGCCGGGATGGGATTCTTGACTTTTTACCTCGCGGGTAAAATGCATCTGGCGGACGTCAAGGGTCATCGTGTGAGTTCTCCGGACACGTTTAACACGCTGTTTCGGTCCTAACTTCTCCTGCGGAGTAGACACGAGCGTGGCTTGCCCTCTCACCGCTTTTGGCTTCAACGATGGTTGCCGTTTCCCGAACTGCTGATAATCGACATCATTGGCAGGATGTGACGGTCGGTAGTCTGTTGGGGCTGTCTATCGGTGTGTATACGCGAAGGCAAGGGTACTGAAGTGATCACGAGCTGACATATCTTCACTTGGTCTGATATTCAGCTTGGGTCGCCTACCGTGCTTATTTCCGTAAGTCAGTTCGTCGTCCGCTGTTTCTTTCAGACTACTGACAATCTGCTCCTTGACAGCGGCCCTATCATCGACCAACGCGCATTTGCCGCTCGCCCCTCCCCACTACGAGGACCATGATCCTTCATACAATGATTCCCGACAACTCGCAAACGGGTACGAGGATGTGGACGAGGAAGAGAGAATTGGGTTGCGGGGCGAGGATGTGGAGGGCGGGGACGAGGAAGGAGATGATGCGAGTGTTGATAGTGTCGTACCCAGGGAGGAGTATAGGCGGTAGATGACGAGCGCGAGTCGGTGAGTACACGCCTTTGCTATGGAAGGGGTGGAATCTGATTATCTATTGACAGGTCAAAGAGCGACACGACGAAGACGTCGTCGTTGCGATGGATTTTAACATTTTGAGACACTGTCTGTTGATGAACGTCACTTTTGTCATAGCTGATGGCTTGAACACGTATGAAATAGAATGCAATGTCAATTTGAGCGCTTTGCACAACGCGACATTCACGCCTGTTCCTTGCTATGATCCGACTTGTCGCCATTCGTTGCTTGGCCCGTCTCAGGCCTGCACACGAGCCGTCCAAAAGTGAAACCCGTACGAGAAGCATCTGACGACCGGTGGACCAGGGTTCTCGTCGGCGAAGTCCACGGCTCTGGGTTCTCCTCGTTTCAGTTGAATCAAGGTTCTCAGCGCTCGAAGCGAATATAATGGATCGGAAAGAAGCATGCTATCCTCCCCTTTCTTGAAGGACAAAGGAGGTCTGGTACCTGGCGGAAAGTGTCGAGTTTGAGCACGGATCGAACAGCGTGCAAATAATCGTTACCGAGCAAGTACAGCCCGAATATGCAGGAAGAAGCGTCTTTTCAAAAGTTCCGAAACGTGAGTGGCTACTCACAGGGCAGTGACGATGAGCCTAGACCGCTAGCTCGAGATCGCGAAATCGATGAAGTCGCTCAATATCATTGCTAATGCTTCCGAATGCGAACCAGTCGTGCGTGAACTATCACTGTGGTTTTGCCGGTTCTGCGCCGCCGAACCTCGAATTCGAAGAGCTGTATGCATAATGGAAGTTCGCTTCAATAATCGTCGTTCCAGCTGTGATCCCTCACCCTCGACCTCCTGGAAAGCATTGCTCGAACTTGTGGCGAGCGGTTGAAATTAATTATAAAGCGGGACTCAATCCCTCTCCTCTATCGCAGAGCTCGGGGACCATCCTCGGACGAAAAGTCGAAAGCGCACGCAACATCCCCGACCTGAACGATCCTCCTACACGCGCATCCAGCTCCGTTTATTGAAGTAGAGACACATAGTCATTATGGCGCAGCCAGTGACACTGACGACTGATAAATCACCTAATGCAGGACGCGGATTGGCTATTTTGTCTTTCCTGACTCAACAAGCTCGGCCATCCTTTCTCAATCTACTAGAAAACCTTTATCTCCAGCACGCGCTGGTCGCTCATCCGCGCGCAGATTATGGCAGATGGACGGAAGAATTGGGAAAGGTCGTGTTGAAAGCCGTCAAGGTAGGCCATTTGCCCGAAGAGAATTCGTTCTCGACCTTTCTGATAATGTGTTACGCATAGGTTGCATTACCGCTCACCTCGCCGGAGAGGACAGCACGTGCTGAACAGTACTATGTTGGTCTTACAAAACCACTTTGTTTGACACTCAATTCTCTACCTATTCATCAGACCGCTCAGAATAAGGCCAGGCGGTCAGTTTCTGCATCTGTACTCGCCCGCTCAAACAGCACATTGGACGTATCAGTTAACATCATCCACTTAGAGTCGATCATGCAGGAGTGGGACTGGAATAAACTTTTACCCTATGGCGAGAATTGCAGGGTGCCTTGCGTGGACGTCGCCCTCCGTGGACGGTCCTCAATTCTGAGCGGAAATCCAGGACGAAAAACCGGATCTGTCATTGGTAGGTAGTGTGACTATCTTGACTTGCTAGTTATACCACGACCGCCCTTCTTCCTCTCCAATTCCTCCTTCATACTGATTTCCTGCTGTATGTGCCAGACACGATTCTCGAGGATGTGCGATCAAGATATACATCACTCGGCCAGCAAGGGAGAACGAGTGCTGATGTTCAAAGGTCTTCCGGCGACGCCAGCGTCGGTCTCGACAGTCCCCTAAGTGGTGCGCCTCCCAGCACGGATATGTTTGTTTTCAAGGGAGATTCGGCCGGGCAACCGCTAGTGCGCACGTTCGATTTCTCCTTTCAGAACCCATACGAAAGACACTATGGGCTAGAGGAGGTGACCCCCGGAATGGACTCGGCGGCCTACTACGAACAGTTCTGGATCGCCAACCCAAGCAAAGAGCAATCTCTTATCATAGGTGAGTAGAAGGTGTAAAATCTGTCATCCCTCGATTCTCATCCACGCACTGTGATCGCTAATCGATCACGTTCTTCTCCCAGGTGCCATGAAAGTCAATTCGTACCATGATGAAGAGGACCGTCGCGGAACGTTCGCTAGACCCTATCCCGATCTGTCGACCCTCGACCCATTCGATCCGTTCCTTGATTGCCTTCCTTTCACCGACTATGGCTCCTATCTACAGAATCCGGCTACTGGACACGGCCCTTCAGTCGCAGGAACAACGCCCGGGGGTTGGAACGATCCTCCGACATCAGTGATGAGTTACTGATTACTTGTTTGCGGAGGCAGGCAAGTCTCAAGGGGACGCTCTCTAGATATCAAGCAAGTCTAACATATACATGTACTTAATAGCATTCGTTCGACATCTCTTAGTGTCAGGTGGTGGTACGACATCTCACCTATTTTATTTTCGTGGAACAACGCTGGTCATCGAATTTACTGTAAGACCTTTATTTTCCAGAGTGCTGCACAATCCGCAGCGAACGCAAGGTTGATTTGGCAAGGCTGGATGGACATCAGAGTTTTCTGAGGGGATATGTTACCTTTGATTCCTACGAATGATAAAATGTAGCCAGAACGCACGTAGGAGACCACTTTTACCGTTTTCGAGCCATGTCATGATGTTTTGCAGAATCACGGACCTGTAATCAGGACATGGTTTATGTATATTGCACTATCAAGAAGGCAGAGGCAGAGTACATACATTCTCGCCTGAAAGACATAGAGTCGCTTCCCAATCACGTCAATGGTACTCCCCTTTCCGACCGCGAGAACTAGATGAAGGAAACAAGAACTTGCTTCGGAGGCTCGCCAAAGTCGCCGTTCGGAAAGCATTGCTGGACGATGGTAACGGAAAGCATATATATGCAATCTTCCTCCACGGCGCCTCAAGAGGTAAATGTCGAGGACCCCGTATATCAAACTGAACATCGACCTTGAAATCCCTCTCGGTAAACTCGAAGACCCATTCATTGCCTGTTCCCTCGCGCGCGATTGTTGCGCAACGTACTGCAATCCACTACACCACACACCTCTTTTGTATCTACTAGAGTCGCATTGGCGGTTCCTCGGACGGTATTTCCTGCCATCATCTCTTGCCCTCGTTACACCAGATCATTTTTCCCATAGTTGACCGCATGATTCTGGAGCTGGCAGGCCATTGTCGCGTTCAGTCTAGCATATCCCGAGGCCAGTCTCGAGGGTCGGCAAGTGGCTCTGATAGTCGAAGATGATTGGCGCAGTACACAGCGCGACGAGTTATCTTGTATCGGATGAGAACATTCGTATTGCTTGTTAGTAAGGAAAATTCGAGAAGCAACCGATCTACGTGCACGCGATGTTTCCCAACGTTCGACGTCGAGACAGGTCGACGAGGAGCACCTCGGCGGAAACCTGCATCGCACCGTCATATTGCAGTCTTGCGAAAGCGGGTGAAGCGAGTAGACCCTTGTATCGTTTGCCGGGGTAATGTTGGTATGTGATACATATATGCATGGCATGCTCTAATTTCAGGGTATAATTCCCTGTTGTCGATATATGGGATACATGTGCTTGCCTCGGTTGCATCGTCCATGCTTGAGAGTCCCATCGTCAGTGCTCGTCACACCGCTCGTCCAGTCCTTCCCGCGCGAATCGCTCGCTTCACCGCCGTCCTCTGTAACTCCGTCTCCCCTTCAACGCATCTATTGTCGTAACGTCGTATTGTCCGCTCGCCAGGAGCTATTCATGATAATCGTGTAGTCTCTGCTCCCCATGCTTCCCGGGCTATCCCGGGCGAAGGCGGTTCTCCCTATCCCGCGCGCAGCGATTGCGATCAATCGCATCCATCTGCGGAGATCGGAACGGGGGTTACAGTCAGTCCTCGACCCTGCCAAGCTCGTCATGGATGAACGTACGCTGTAACCTGTTTTTCGGCCATGGGTACTTGGTATCCGTCCAGACCGTCATATTCGGACTACAAGATACCTCACCATGTCAGCCCCAAAATGCGCCCAGCTTCGAGCGAACGGGAAGAAACGTACTTTGTGTATACATCAAGATGATCTTCAATGTATTTCGAGGTCGGACGTTCGGGCGGGTTGCAACCCATCTTTCCGAAATCATCTTGCTGCCATACTCGGACATAGTCGACCGCTAACCCAGAAAACGAGAAAGGTGAGTGACTGGGGTACTTGTACGTGGAACGCGATAGTCATACCCATCCTCGCTGGCCATTCTATGCGGGTAGGGAGGGAGGGGGAAGTCAGCTAATATGCTACCACGATGAGCGCGCAAAATCAAGTCCTACCTAGCTGATTGAACGTGACCGACTGGAAATTGTTCGACAGACCTGAACCCCCCCGCGCGCGAAATGTTCAGAGTGAGCTAGTTATTCCGTGCGTCTTGCGCCTGAATACGGTACGTACCAAAGTTGAGAATCAAATACATTGGCTCCTCTGACACCAGTCGTTGACCGATATCGGTGAGCGGGTCCGGGCCAATACTTTCCGCATGCATCGTCCAGCTTGGTCTACCGTTGGCGACCCAGGTGATATAGTTGTCGCCACGCGTGTTCTCGTTCCCCACGTACTCGAAACCAAAGACACCGAAGGCAGGCGAGTTGTCGACATAGTATTGGGACTCTACGTCGGTCAGGTACGAGACGGCCTGCTGGTACGTGCTTCCCCAGTAGGAATTCAGCATGGTCACCTCTGGATCATAAATCTCATGGGTGGCATTCGGAACCTCGTATCCGGCATTATACGGAGCAATCTGGAAACTCTGGGATACTTCCCCCTTGGAGTCCTTTACCCTCACTTGAGCTTCCACGGCGTCGATCTCGGGCGCGGAACGACCGATGGTGAGGTTGGGTCCTGGGTGTTCGGATTCTTGGCCGGGGCAGAGACAGTTGTTCCATCGCATGCCCGGGAGGTAGCTGAGTGAGCCGCCGTTGCCGCCAGAGGTGAGCGCTGCTTCGGGCCCGGTGCCGTTCATCCATGTTTGGTTGGGGAGGATGCCGGTGTCGCACGAGTCGTAGGTGTATCTGTGCCTCAAAGAAGCGTTAGTACAGCGTCACCAGGGTGTTTGTTATCCGACATACGGCCAAGTCTGTCAAGGGAAGCAAGATCAGCTGGCGGACTCGGGCGTGGCTATCGTTCAAGCGGCGGGGCAACTCACGCCATCCGTCGTCCCTGTGTGTCCTGCCCGACCGAGATTCCCCATTGCCCAAATCCCAGGCCAGAAACCACCGACGACGTTATTCCCTGGCAAGCTGACGGCGACTGGCGCAGAAGGGGCATATCAGGGCGACCGAGCTCGCTGGGGAGTTGTTGAAGAGAGGAGCGGGGGGCGGGGCGACGACTTACCCTCAAAGTACATGGAGCCGTAGAAGCAGACCTTGTTCCACCCTTGAAGCATCCCGGACTTGAAGTTGAGACCGTTGATGCGTTCTTGCGTTTGGGTGATGATGAGCGATCCGCCTTCGGTATGGAGGGCGCCTGGGCAGTCGCAGCTTGTATGAGCATCGCAGTTGGGAGGAACCGGCCGGGAGAAACAGTCGACGAGGACTCACTTGGATCGTACCACTCCCAATCATTCGTTCCATGGTAATGCAAATCAACACCTTCCCAGAACGGATCATCCCCGGGGAAAAAAGTCCGTCCTTCGACGTTGAATTCGTCGGAAAACTTCAAGCTCCACTGTTTACCGTCGAACCCTGTACGTGTGTAGAGGTCGAGCGGCGTGTCCGGGTCTATGAGTTCACGGGGTTGGGCCGGGAACTGACCGGTAGCGTTGACTCCGCCGAGGTTGTATGCCCATCCGTTGATGCCGCCTTGTTCTACCCGACCTTGTTCGCGACGGTCCGAGTTGATTTGGGTGGTGACGGGGAGGATGCAGAAGAGTCCGATGAGGGCGAGGACGATGAAGACGAGGGCTCCGACGTTTGCCCATCCTCGAACGGACAAGACGTCAATGTTGTCCTTTTCGTTGACGGTGCGTTCCCATGCTTCTTCTGCCGTGTCGTCCAGTTCATTGAGCATGTCGGTTACCTTGTTGGACGAGGCGAGGACGGCGTGCTTTTCTTGCCGTGAAGGTGAGCGGCTGTACATTCCCTGCGGGTTTCTGTCATGGTGGTAGAGTTGCGTGTTGGTGAGCGGGAGACTTTGAACAAGGTGGGAAACCAGGACTTACGGAAAATCATTCACCATGCTCATGTCAGTTGAAGAGACTGACGATCTTAGAGGTATGAATGCCGATTCGTCGTCTTGTTGATGTTGCTCACGAAACAGGTGGTTCAACGGCATATTCAACGGGAACGTTGTTGCGGGAAGAAGGGACTCTCAAAGAGTTCCAAAGCCAACGACTAAAAAGAGAGTCAAGACGCCATGTATAAGGAAGGATAATTGGCGTACAACGGTGTGTCCCTTGCCGCCAACGTTCCCTCGCTCCCTCCAGCCATTCTTGCTACGCCAAGCTTCCCTGAAGAATTGATTTTCCTCTAATCAAAAGTCTTTTGCAAGTCCTCCTTGTCTCTAACCCTTTGCCAACCCCCTCCCGCTCATTCAAAGTTCTTGGCCCCCGCCCCTTTTCCCCGCAAAAGGTTTTAGCCTGGGCGCACTCTTAGCAGCATGAAACGCCCCGATCGCACACCCGGAACTTCTTGGCAAAACCACCGTGGCAGCCAGCCAGCCACCAGTCGCCCAGTCCGGGAGCTTCGTACTCTGAGTACCTTTACCTCTCTACCTCCAGCAGCGCTTACTGCTCCAGTAGTACAAGTGTTATAATGGAGTTGACTCCTTCTCCCGCTCTCTTATGTAGACTATAGTTTTCCGAATATCAGTGCTTTCACTCTTAGTGTTGAGACCAATGACATCCCCTGCCCCTAACCCCTAACTACGATACAATGTCAGTGTGGACGTCTCGGTATCATCGATTGAGACTGACCACCGCATGAAGGTAGCCAGATGGTATCAGGCTAGTAACACATGGGGTCGGGTTAGCGTTAGACACTCCCGCCTGGGTAACCAGGACACATACAGAGCTTCCCCTTGCTTCCAACTCCACCTTCACGACGGGAGTACGACACAGATCCGGCAACCATAGCAGATCTGCACCGATTGTTCCAGTCTCGGCTACGAAACGTGATAGAAATCAGTTGTAGAACTGCTCGCAACATAGACTATGGTCACCGGCTCTCCATACCTTGACCTTGTGCTTGGTGGGAGGCAGGAGGTACACCCACTTTACTCCTGAGACGACTGACAGCCAGTGCACCTCGCCCGCTGCGTCGACGTGCCAGGGCTGTGGAAGACGATGTCACATCACTCATTGGCATAACAAGCAATAGCAAAGGGCCGAAATGCTTACTGTGAAGGAGCCCGCCTTGGAGCTCATAATGTAAAGACTAGCTTTCACCGCTTTGCTCCGCTTCAAATGTCCGGCAAACCTGACGAATGGATCGATCTCTTGCTGTAGGAATGGCAAGGTTATGCTTTCGGCCAATTTAGTGCCGGTGAACTCCAAGCAAGCCATGTTGAAGATTCTGTGTTGAGGGGTATTGGCGGTTCTTGGAAGTCGATCTTTCGGTGTCACACCTCTCGCCATGTATTGCCCCCACTCTTTCGACTTCCACGCTTCACGACTACCGGTGGCATTATCTGTGTATTCCTGGATCAGTAAGAACCTACAGATAGCGGAAGAAAACTGTCGATGCAAACTTATCACATTTCCTTCATAGTCAGGTCTTAACGCAGCAATGACCATCTTCAAATCCAATCCGGCAGGGTATACCAATCCGAAACCGTTGTTGATTGCGTCGAGGCCGGTGAAAATGATTGGTGCCCGGTCTTTGGACAAAATCACGCTGGGAGCTAAACCCGGGATCGGGATATATCGACTACCGTCGATCCAATCTTTGTCGCATTTCCCCCATTCAACCCGCCAGGATAGCGTGCAACCTGAGAGGCGAGTTCAGCCATTTAACAATATTGCTGATCACGGCTTCGATGTGTCTATACTTACTCTCAAGCTGTTTTCTGCCCGTATGCGCAGGAAACCACACAGTGGTCAACCATTCATCCAATATATTTCTGGGTGGCGGGATAAAAGTCAAATGAGATTGGGACACCTTCTCGAAATAAATGTATAATATTCAGGGGGTACCCCTGACCTATCATCATATATATAGCGATCTGCATCTCGGAACTCAACATCAACGCCTGCCCAAAGAGATACCTTGGTGGACTGGTCGAACGCTGCACTATATCCTGAGCATACAGGTCGGAAGCAGGTGGATAGTGAGTTTCAATACTCGTTTTCTCGAAACATACACCCCTGTTTTGAAGTATCTTGTGTTTTTATAGATGCAAAGACTATCTGGTCCCTTGATTGGGGACGGTGCGATCTGTGTTGGTTGGACGATAAGAATGGAAGGGGTGTCAACCCGCTGCTTCTTATCGGCAAGAAGCGAGAACCCATCTTCTTTCCCGATCGAGTCATCACACAGACCTGTTTTGGACTGGTGTATCCTGATGGCTTGGATTCGGATATGGTAATGGAAGCACTTGGTCCCGACTACGAAGGTGACATTATAAGCGAGTATCTATATCCTGTTCTTCGCTATGCTATGTTTAGCTTACACATTGATTCGTGCATTCTGGAGATCGCAAGCCATGGACTATGACGGAGTGGCGCGAGAATATGCGTCGAGGTTCTGTTCCCGGAGATCGTCTGCCACGCCCTCCGATGACTCCTGAACACTACGTATTCAACATGTTGTCTTTGGAGATCACCAGCACGAAGTTGGCCGAGCGATTCGAAAAGCTATTTCCACGGCGACAGCTCGATCCCTTGATCCGCTTCTAAGGCCAGCTGAATGACGACAGAGGAAGCATAGCGGGTCTGTACGTGATGAGCTCTACAGCAGGCTCATTTACTGTGAGTCCGGCTCAAAGTTCACAATCGTGTGCTGATCTCTCGCTACATCCAGCCGTGGCACGTTGATGCCACCGGGGAGGCGCACTGGTTGACCTTGGTGGCAGGTATCAAGTGGGTATTCACACTGCCACCCACTAAATCAAACATTGACGTATGGTGCCAAGCTAACCCCTAAGCTCTCCACAAGTTACCGGCACAAACATTCATGAGGCATGGCTAGCGGAACATGGTAGCGTTAGAGCAGATTCCCTCTGGCTACCCGACTTGTGCGCCAATTCGCCTGTGACCAAGCTGGTCGTGACTTCCGGCCAATCTATGTGAGTTGTGTAGAGATACAGCACTTTCCTTGTAGTAGTCCATCAGATAATCGACGATGACATCACCATCGCCTCGTCAATTAGCTTCTCTTACTATGTGAATGACTAAAATGTCCTGACTCTACCAGACTTCGCCGACTTCATCAAAACTTCGTCACGAAGTGCTTTACTATCAAGACTTCGTCGCGAAGTTCTTTCCCATCAAGACTTCGTCAAGAAGTACTTCGCCACGAAGAATTCGTCGAGAAGTCTTCTCGGCATGGTAGCTAGTCCCGATTAAGTTTATATAGCAGGCATTCTGCCTAGTTGTAATAGAGCTCTTATGCTTTGTAATTCACCCCTTGATTCCCTCTTGATTCCGAAGCTACCTTGAGTGCAAGACTTTCTCAGGATTAGCTACCCTTCGTCTTCCACTTCCGGTAAGTATCAGTCCAGTCTTACGTAATAAGCTATTGTATAACCTGTGCTAGGAGCCAGTTACAACGGCAGTATCCGCATTATGTATATTACGTAATACTAACTACTGGCCCGCGACAAGTTGCATGCGCATTTCGTTCATGAACAGTGACTAATCCTTGCGTTCCCACAGTCTTTTCCCCTCTGGGTGTCTTCATGCAGTCGTAAGTGAAGTGGTCCTAAGGAAGAAGGAAAAACCGCTGGACCAATGAACTCTGGTTTTAGTACACGGTCGAGGAATCGTTGGCAATATCAAGGGCATGGGTTGATGAGTACAACATGGAAAGCCGTAAGAATTCGGTACAACTTCCTCTGTATATCATCGTTGAGCCGAGGCCCTACAGACCTGACGTTCCGACAAATAGAAATAGACTCACAAGCGCTCAAGGCCAATCGATTTCCTCAATTCGAGCGGGTGTGCTGGCTTCTAGCATTGAAATGCGTCAACAGATGGTCGGTCACAAGGGCAAAGGTCTTGACTTACCATTTGATGAAGCAGATTCATAGCCTCCTTGAGTTTACTACCAAGGAGGTCATGAAGATCAAACGCCGGACCACCAGCCATCGGAAAGCTACCTCCAGCCTTCCCAGAGGGTGCAGGGATCAGGAGCGCCACCTGGATACTCGTGATCAACTGATCTGGCTCTTCACCACGATGCAGGAGCGGCGAGCACTAGAGACCAAAAATGGTGTGAAGAAGCAGAGCGGGAGCAAGGGGAAGGAGAAGGGCTCATGTTAGATGTATATATGAGGAATGCAATGACTAGAGTTTCTGTCCGACGTACCTGCACCAAAAATCCAGATGGAGAAAGGGGCGCACGGTCTCACAGCGATGTTGCCTAGCCGGTGTTGGCGCACGGGTAAGGGACGGCTGGTAACGACGAGGAGGGCGGCGACACGACGCTGTGAGGGAGAGCAGCAGTCAGCGGTGTCGACGGTGACGGACGGTGGTACGGAGGGGGACTCACGAGCAGACGGCGGCGACGACGGACTGGCAATGGAGGAGGACAGGCAGCGGCGAGGGACAGGCGGGCAGCGGACAGGCACAGGCGGCGACGGACTCCCTCAGCGTTCTCGACTCTCTGCCAGTAATTGTCTCTTACCCTCTTGAGAGCCAAAGCAAAGAGCTTCCTACTCTAAGTGCCGACGTCCTCTCAACGGCAGCACTATGCCATCAACGTGCTATCAATATTCGATAATCACACCGATTTTCCTATAGAGTTTCCTAGTTTCCTCATTCTCCTTTAGGCTATAACTTTCCGATTACCGGTGCTTTTACCCTGTTTTATACTTAGCGTTGAGACCTATGGCATCCCCTACCCACAACCCCCAACTCAGCGTCGCAGCGTTCCTTGGGATCTATCATGTACTCGGGCTCCTAAGAGGATTGGCCCAGCTCGATAACTATATGTAGCTGGCACTTTGCCCCTTTTGTAATAGCTCTCATGCTTTATGATGCACCCTTTGATTGCCTCACATTCTGGGAGCTACCTTCAGTGCAAGTCTCCTCAGGCTCAAGCATCCTAGTCTTCCGTTCAAGGTATTCAGGATTTGATTAAAACAGTAAGGGTACATCATTTGTGCATGTCCCTATACAATGGCTGACCTATCTGTGTAGGTAAGATAGACCTCTAGCCCGCGACAATGTGTGCTAGTCGCCTTGTCAGAGGCCGAGCTATCTCACTTTGGTAAGGTACACCTTCGGTCCGAGACAATTGTGTATACATGTCTGTTCCAGATTTGGTATTCTTCGCATTGCGTCAGCAGCGGTACTCGGCTATAGTGTTTACAAAAGTATACTGCAGTGCAGTACTCTCGGCGAAATTTTGGCGAGAGTCGTACTCATGCCCATACTGGATGTCGAGTACAAGTACAATACCCGTAGTATTCAAGTACATCGTGCTGTATTCTCTACCGCTCACTTGCCTGCTTTTTTGGCTGCCGCTCTTTTCTTGTGTCCGCTGCCGGCCGACCGCTGTCTTGCAGCTTGTCATTTTCTAATCATAAGTTTTGCAACATTCCTCCAGCTCTTCTGTTGTAGGAGCTGTAAGTGGATAGGCGAGTCGGGAGTAATTTGAGGGGCAAGCAGTACTCAGAAGGGAATCACAGCACAACAACTGGCCTAAAGGTACACATCTATGTTACTTAAAGAAAATGGCAACGCGAGATTCTTACGACGCGCTTATCAATTACACAACATGGTATTAGCAGTTCAGCAGGTTGGCGGCCTACTCGAGCCTAATTGGTACAACCCATTTCCTATCATCGTCAGGGTTCGATGGCCATTAAATGCAGCCGTATATTCTGTATCACGGTCATTGAACTGAAGCTCAGTTTTTTTGAACGAGTACGCTCCAGTATACTGCAGTTTAGAGGAGTATTTTAATGTGTTTGCGTTTGGTCCGAAATTATACACTCGGATTCGCACTCGTACTCGAAAGGAAGTACAATACTGTAGTATATTATTGTACCCGTACGTCATTGCAAACACTACTCCGCTATGCGAGAGCATCTAGAAGTACGCAAAAATAGGTTGATTGGGATCTACAAGTGAAGTACATTGACTGTAATTAATGTCCATATGGAGAGATACAAGGGAAGCCTGACTCACCGACTGGCTGAGTGTTGGGGCTCCAGTAGTCCATGATTTTGAGGGTTTCTAGATCTCTCTGATTGGCTTTGGTATCTCTGCATAAGCAATCACTGTCCAGGTCAGCGTTACCCTGGAGGCTGATGTAAGTCGCAATAATGGCCTACTCGATATCAAGAACCATGTTTCCAGTCTTTGGATCGTAGTCGTACACCTTCAGGCGGGTCGGATTTACTTTCTCTGTAGAGGTTTCCCATCCATTCTGGCCGTAGAACCTGGATCCGAGGAGTCCTCCTAGAACGTAGAATCTCGTGCCGAGTTCCCACTTGGGTGACTCCACCCATGTCAAAGTACGGGAATCTGAAGCGTCGGCAAGCTTGCCAGTTTGAGGCCAGTTGCCAGCGGAACAATGGGGGAAATAATTGTTTCCGTAAGGCTTCACCTGTAATAAGAAATCGTACGCTTAGAGCCCAATGAGATGTAATTTGACAGCCTCTTACGTCTGTGCCCGCCACCTGTACAACGATGACACACTTATCGTCTTCAGTTGGCTTCAAAACTTCTGGCCATCCGTGGGCTTTGAAATACTCGGATCCGAATGAATAGGTCCAGACGGTCTCTCTGCCTCGTGCAGAGAGTAATTCAATACGCTCAGGATTCAGCGGCGAAGCCTTTGCGCTCAGAGAATTCAAGCTCGCCATGGCCACAGCACCGAGTAAGCTAACAGATTTGACAAGCATATTGTCTTTCTGCGAGTAGCACGACACGAGTCCCAAACAGCTTGAGCAAGTGGATATGGCTTTTATACCCGACTCACATTCTATCCTGTTACCAAACCCCTTTATCAGAGAAAGGGGAGCACTAAGACCCTCGTGCGGGTTTTCCCTTGTTGTGCAATATGCCCGTCAGGCTACTACTTTATACACGGGGCTACTCCAGAGTTTGACTTGCCGTTCCGTGTCGAAACAATATGCCCTTTTATCCGAGTAGACCTCGAGAGCTTTCGTTTCTGTTAAATTCCAAGCTACTTTCTGTAAGCTGACAGATACTCGTTCCTTACGGGACGAGTATTATAAGTCAAATCTTGTCGATGTTTTATATTTGTCTGCTTCAACTTTCTAATGGCTCGGAGCTGTACACTTTGTCATGTAGTACTTACCTGTCTTGGCGACTATAGCCAGTTGATGATATTTTTAACTGTTGGCGTAAGGGTCGCGGGTTGTAGAGATATCTCGCAGTGAGCTGTTCGAACATCTCAGTGCGCAGTAATCGATCAGTGCGGCAGCCGAACACCGCACTGTTGACTCGCCTCATACGTTTCCCTTCGACAGTCGTAACACCGTATAGCCTGTTTGCTACCCTTTTGCCACTACTACTAGATAACCCAATAACTATATAAAAACTAGAATCTTATCCACTCTCTGTAACTTTATGTAGTTACGACACGCAATATTGGATCAAGTTGTCACTATCATACTTTCAGTATCAGTCACTAAGAAGTCGCGACCCTTACGTCATCATGTACAAAGTAGATACAGCTAGGCAAGTCGCTAAGACAGGTGACTATTACATAACCACTGCGTAGATCAGAGACGCTGGGACTAGTTGGGTAGACTCTGTTACTTAATCACTAAAGCTTGGACTTGTACAACTTGTATAACACTACAAGTTGCAGTCAGCTTAGGGATAGTAGCTTAGGCTCTTATCACGGGTCCTTGTTCTTCAGTACTGAAAGCATAGCTTCAAACTTGATCCAATATTGCGTAGGCCATATCACATCTAAGTTACAAGTGGTAGATATGGAGTTTCCTCTATATAGATATCAAGCTAGTGGCAAACGCTCAGATGCTGAATCTCAGCTGCTGACGATCACCTTTTGACATTAGCGGTTGACGACCATCCTGTGGTGAATATCGAACTGATCAAAATGATTCAGGGAGCTCGTCCTCGCACAGATCCAGTTCCTCTCCGAGACTCCACTGCAATAAATCGCTGGCGACAACGTTTTCTAGTCCACACAGAGTGGGTCCAGGCAGATCAGGTCGGTGTCGATGGTAGATGTTGTAAGGCACGCAGTCTTCGTATTACTCTGAGTCCAGTATTACTTAGACACTAACCAGCTTAGTTACTAAGGCTGATGTTAATGAAGAAGTTGTATAGCAAGACTTAGGATAATTACTGAGTGGTTACAGAATAAGGCTGTTACACAAGGCACTAGGGTTCGTGTGATAATGTTATCTACGACTAGCGGTATTGTATAAGATGGTTGTCTTAGTGGTGGATGTGTTGATGAGGATAAAAGGCTGAGTACAAAGTTGGTACGAGGCCAGTGGCGCTTCTAGTATCTCTGGTAAAGCGTGTCATAATAAGTCATAGAAGCAAATGTTACAACTAAATCGGACTGCTATATATACACGTTTTGGAATGGTGGCGAATGTCAGTTTGCCCTAGGTAGCGCATGAGTCTCCAAGGTAGGTGATGGTTTGTGTTGCTTTCTGCATCCGTTGCGATGGCAGTTTAAGCAGTGGCGAGACGGGCAAGGATGTTGGCAGAGCGGGCATAACTGGTATCGCTAGAGGAGCACAAAGCGTTTAGCTAAAGGCGCAATCCTCCTTAGGCAGAGTTCGCAGATTCGGCAAGCGCAGCAAGCGCGCTCGCAAAGTATGCAGCAGGACGGCCTGTATGATTCCGTGGGGTATGGATGGTGACGTGTATAACGCAGTCAGCAGAAAGCTTTGGTAAGCACTGACGGGCTCGAGCACGGTGAGCGGTAGCTCAGCAGTGGTGAGGATTGTGAGTCAGTTTCGCTTCTGTGTCAAGTTACAGCATTTCCTGTTCCAAAATACAAGTCAATAGAATTACAAGTTGGGCTAGTCACAAGCTAGTTCAGTCACAAGTCGATGAGATCACGAGGGTACATTTTATACGAGGCTGCACAGACTCGGTCACGCGCAAAGCCTTGAGACCAGTCTGATCGTTGCGGCAGGAACGAGCGAAGAAGTGATGAATGATGATGGCCTGGTCACCAGACCGACTCAAGTACATGTGATCTCAAACCGCGCCTCCGGCTTGATTCCAACCACATTCCCTCTGAAAACGGCTCGAACTTCCTTACTGAGATCCATGGAATGTGCATTAAACGGACGTGGACTCGGTCGAGCGACAATGCCACCGAGAATATTCATGCCTTGGCACCCAAAATACGACGCCGTCAAAAATACCTGGATGCGGATATACGGTTCGGACATTTCTGCCAAAATTGAAGCTTGCGGTTGGAACATTGCCGAATACAACGCCTGACTGTTTGGATCCGTCATGCGGCCGCTCCGAGATGCACTGGATGAAGAGTTTCGCAAATTTGTATCAGTGGACCGGCTGATTGTACATGCGCGCATGCCGTATGTAACAGGAAAGGTTACTCGCGCAGATCGTGTTCTAAGGGCGGTGAACGAGCATCATGAGAGAGCAGCGCCGGCCGGTGCTCAGCCTCTGGAATATCGGACACAGAAAGCGATACACGGAAGTTATAGTAAGTGAGTTGTGGAACCCTCCTGGGAGATTACTGTAGTAACACTCCCACCTGTTTCCGTTCTAGATACCATGTCTAAAGATCAGATCACGGAGGATTCGAAGATTTGGAGGCGGGTATTCGATCTCGTCGACACCAAAATCGAGTGCCAACATGCCAATATCGGTCTCGGTTTGGAAAATTCGCTGTCAACATTCGAAGCATCAGCACCGCGTGCCGGAATCTCAAGCATGGCAAAACGAAGCATAAGCGCCGTTTTAACGGAAATCCGTCCGACTTCAGGAGATTTTGACGTCGCCCAGAATACAAGAAATCGGCAGAGACACATCATAGCGATGGCTGAACAAGTCCTCAGCCGCGTCGATGTCTCGACAACCACAGGATCGTCGAACCAGATGCCACAGAAATCCATGCTCGCGGTCACCCAGAAATATCATTACAGGAACCCGGGGCTCCTCGAAAAACTCAGTGAACTGAGTAACATCTTCTCGTTTAAAGAAGTCCAGATCGCCTTGGATAATAGCCGGAGTGACACGAGGTCCGACAATGCCCTCTTTAGCCATCCTGCAGCGAGCGGCGAGCAACTGGAAAGACGTCTGAATGCCTGTCGCGTAGCAAAGCATGAGCTAGCCCTCGGGGACGAGGCCAACGACGAATCCATCGTATATCTGGAACACGGCTTGGGTCACATGTGGACTCATTGGATGTGGCCTACCGGGATGTTTTCTGAGCACCCTAACATCTGTAAGGAGACTGACGACTCATGGGCAGTCCTCCTGGCTACGGCCTTCCCCCACCTATGGCTGCCATCGCCCCTCTCTTTCGAGTCTGGCAGGCCATCGAGTAGAAGGAGAAGAAGAAGAAGATCTGGTGGAATTTGTCTGGAACTCTTATGGAAACTTCTGTTGTGCTAGTACGTTAAAAGACAAAACCAAGTACAAAAGATCTTGGTAAGACGATCCACTATGACCATGATACAGTCATAGCCATCGGACACGGGTAACTTGACGATAGCATCCATTGAAATAGACTGCCAAGGTCCGGAAGGAATGGGAAGAGGTTGTAGTAGGCCAACTGGCTTATGTCGTGGAGTCTTGTTTCGTTGACAGGTCGGTCTGGCAACCTTGTACGTAGGTGTTGATAAATGCTCGCATACCAGGCCAGAAGTAGTGACGCGACACAAGGGCAAATGTTTTAGCTTGTCCCAGGTGTCCGGCTAGGGGAGAATCATGAGTTTGTGCAAGAATGTCGAGTTTTATTTGGTGACTGTCGGGTACATAGACTTTGTTGTTGAAGTAGATGAGATTATCATCAGAGAGAGAGAACCCTTTCGTGAATTCGAGCTCTTCTTTGGTCTGGGGAGTATCGATATCCTGCAGTAATGGGATTATCTCGGATAATGTCGGATCCTCGGGCTGTGAGGATAGAATTCTAGAAGTCAAGTCGGAGTAAGGCGATATAGGAGGCTGTGGACCTTCCTGCAAAGGAGCCAGATTGAACGAACAGGCTGGAGAGTCTGTGGTATCTGCGGAAGTCTTGAATTGATCGGGCTTGAGGAGCGCTTTGGGAGCCGCTTCGGAGGCTTTGCTCCCCCCCTATAGGTCTGACCTCCTGGTCAGGGCATCTGATTTAGCCATGAGAGCGCCTTTGCGATAAATAATCTCAAAGTCGATGTGAGAGAGGAACTCCATCCACCGGGCTTGCCGCCGAGTGAGAATTTTGGAGGTGGTGAAATATTCGAGGTTCTTGTGATCGGAGTAGATCGTAACTTTCTGACGGGAGCCCTGGCAATAGGCTCTCCATTCTTTGAGACAGGCGATAATGGCGAGGAGTTCTTTATCGTATATTTCATAATTGAGTTCGGCATCGTTGAACTTCCTGGAATAAAAGGCGATAGGCTGAAGTCTGCCATGGCCTGCAGGGTGGGATATAATTCCCGCAAGGGCGAAGTCGGAAGCATCCGTTTCGAGGATGATGGGTCTTTCAGGGTCGAAGTGTGTCAAAATAGGTGCTGAGGTAAAGGACTTCTTGAGGGAGTCGAAGGCGTTCTGGGCAGGGTCACTCCACACGAACTTGGTGTCTTTGCGAAGGAGCTTGGTCAAAAGAGCTGTGATTTTGGAGTAGTTCTTGATAAAACGTCGATAAAAGTTTGAAAATCCTAAGAAGACCTGAATGTCTTTCACTGATTTGGGTGTTGGCCAATCGAGAATAGAGTTGACCTTGGAAGGGTCCATGGATATCCCATCTGTCGATACTATGCATCCGAGGAAGTCAACAGATGTCTGGAAAAATCTGCACTTTTCGGCTTTGGCCCAAAGGCGATTTTGGCGAAGTTTTGCTAAAACGGACTTGACATGATTCACATGTTCTTCTCGGGAGTTGCTAAAGATCAGGATGTCGTCAAGGTAAACGATAACAGAGACGTCGAGGTATTCACGGAGTACTTCGTTCATAAGTTGCTGGAACGAAGCCGGGGCGTTGGTGAGTCCAAAAGGCATGACGAGGTATTCGAAGAGTCCATATCGAGTTCTGAAGGCCGTTTTCCACTCTTCGCCCGCGGCGATACGGATCAGGTTGTAAGCGCCACGCAAGTCAATTTTAGTCAAGTAGTTTGCGTGCTTGAGGCGGTCGAGGTTTTCTTGAATCAAAGGTAAGGGATAACGGTTCTTGATGGTGATCTTGTTTAGACCTCGGTAGTCTACACAGAGACGAAGGGAACCATCCGATTTCTTGACGAATAGAATCGGAGCTCCAGCAGGAGACGAGGAAGGACGAATAAAACCCTTGGCAAGATTGTCCTTCAGGTATTCATCTAGAGCCTTAAGTTCTACTTCGGAAAGGCTATAGATACGTCCAAAAGGTGGCTTAGTACCAGACTCAAGCGGCATGGTATGGTCGTATTGGCTGTGTTCCGGTAGCTTGTCGGCTGAGACTTTACTGAAGACGTCGGAGTATTCCTTGAATTCAATTGGGATAGAGTCTTCGGGAGTGTTGGAGCGGGGTTCAAAGCCAAAACGGAAACCTTCTTGCCTTGGGAGCTCAGGTCGGGATCGGAGACGGGAACGGAAACCTGCTTGCCGTCATGGCTCAGGTCGGGAACAGAAACCTTCTTGCGATCGTGGCTCAGGTCGGGAGAGGACAGAAACTTCAAGCCTGATTCGTTCAGGTCGAGAGCGATGATGGATTCTACTTGTCGAGTCTTGATCAAGTAGTTCAAGGACCTTAAGCCGATTGACCCGATTGAATTTTTCGGGAATGGCTTAGATATCAAAGTTGGACGAGTGCTCTCCAGCTTGTGCATGGAGGCCTCTTCAAGGGCTTCGGGAGTTCGAGTACACCCTAGCTTCTGCTCAGGGGTCTCTTCAAGAACTGACTGAGTATGAGTACGCCCTAGCCTTGGCTTAGGGGTCTCCAGGGATGTTTCGAAAGTTCGAGTACGCCCGAGCTTCGGCTGCGAGGTCTCATCAGGACAAAGAGGTTGCCGGTTGCTGTTAATCGAAGTAACGGTGGACTGATGCTGTTGAATGTCGGCGTTCGAGCTTTGAGGTCGAGTGGCACATTTTGTTTTGCAAAAGTCGGAGTTGAAGTCGATGGTGTTGTTAGGCCAATGGATCAGGGGGTTGTGCTTTTTAAGCCAAGGAGTACCGAGGATGATACTATGATGACCTATGTTGGTCACGAAGAAGTGGATCTTCTCATGATGTCTACCGACAATCATAGAAGCGGGCAAGGTTCTATGCGTGATGGCGCCTGATTCGATAGGTCTTCCATCCGCTACGTCAAGGGCAACGGGTTCCCGAAGTGGGACAAGAGGGATTCCGAGTTCTCGGACTAAGGACAGGTTGATGAAGCATTGAGAGGCTCCAGAGTCGATCATGGCAGTCGATCCAATGGGCTTCTTCATCTGCTTTCAAGACAAGGTGACTGAGGTGGTAAGCTGTGGTACAGCTTCTAAGGACGAAAGAGTAAACCGAGTTGGCGAATTCGAAATTGTTTGAGGGGACGAAGTTGCTGACCCCAGCAGAGATCCCTTATCTACTGTTGGGGTTCGTCGTTTCCCTGTTCTTGAACAGCAGAAAGTTTCTGAGACGAAGGCTTGAGTCGACAGTCTTTAAGTTGTTGACCGGGTTGACCGCAATACAAACAAAGGTTGTTTTCGCGTCGTCTATCCTTTTCGGCTTGAGTTAGAGGGCCTTTGGTTTGGATATTATCAACGTCCATAGGCCAAGGTCCAGTAGTAACTGAAGGGGTGGCGGGAGTTGAAGTGGTCACAGAGGTGTTGTAACGAGGATTGTGATTCAGAGGGCGTTGGGCGGTGTCAATAAAGGTTGTAGATCTGTTGGCACGCCTTCGATTGAACAATAGATTATCCCATTCGATGGCGGAGTCCACAAGGTCGGAGAAAGAGGCAAAGCGCTGAGGAGAAAGCAATCGATCTTGGACATCCAGTCTGAGTCCATCGAAGAAGGCTTGCCGAAGAGATTAGTCGCTCCAGTCGAGGTACATGGAGTATCGTTTGAAGTCTGTAGCAAAGAGAGAGGCGGAAGTGGTCTGTTTCAAGGTCTTGAGTTTGAATCTCGAGGTTTCCTTGACATCAGAGTCGGCGTAGGTCTTGAGGAATTCGGAGCGGAAAGCAAGCCAAGTCGTGATCCATTCGGGTTTATTTTGAGCTAAGAGGGCAGGCTTGAGCCATTGGTAGGCGTCACCTTCAAGGAGATTGAACGCGAAAGCGAGTCGGGTATCGTCGTTGTGATAAGTACGGTGGCATATAACAAATATCTGATCACACTTGAGAATGAATTCTTCGGATTGGGATTTGTTTCCCTTGAATGGTGCTGGCGTATTGATCTTGGGTTCTTTGTGGTACGGAGTGAATGGAGAAGTAGTTTGCTGAGCTTGAATGAGCTGATGTTCGAGCTGAGCAAGTCGAGCTTGCAGAGTGGCTTGGTCTTGCGGCATACCGAAGCCGACAGCAGGAGTGGCAGAAGGAGTAGCGAAAGTATCCTGCATGTTATGGTCTTCATGGCCAACGATAGGTCCGGATGATTGAGGAACGATGGCCAAAGGACGAGTAATAAACATGATAAGGTGATAGACAAACGCGAAAGGGCTAAACATGATGTCGAGGCTGCTTAGGGGTGGTGTTGTCTAAGGAGTTACCGATGGTGATCTGTTGTCGTTGAAGTCGATGATGAGGTTGATGACAACGATGACACGGATCAAAGGTATCGTACCCCTATGGACCAACAGTGAAGTCGAGTAGCTATAGTCTTAATCGAACACAACAGTGGAGTCGATGTTCAAGTCAGAAGGAACGGTGGTATAGCAACAGTGAATCGACGTTAAGTCGAAGACAAAGTTGACTTTGATGATCGATGACAAGGCTGAGGTTGAAGTCGTTGTCGATGATCCAAGGTGGTGGAGAGCAAGATACTGTCACGAACGGGAGGCTTTCGAGCTAAGACTCAACACTTGGGTGCGACAATGACCTCAAGAGGGAACAGGGCTAAGGCTAAGACTGATGAAAAGCAGTGGGTTCGAACCACTAAGCTATAGTTGAAACACGCGACTATAGTATTGACATATGATCTTGCTCTGAAGAGCAAAACGGATTACAAGACGAGGGGGAATCGAGTCTGAAAGCTCGCTATATATACTACACGGAAAGAGGCAGTGATCAGGGTCGCCCGCGACCTCGATCAGGGTCGCCCGCGACCTCGATCACTTTGGTACAAATCTTGAACGACGCGCGGCGCGCGGATTGCAAATCACGAAATGATTGATGAGTGATGGCTGACACTTTTGATGTCAGCCGACGACGGAGTTATCGGACATCCGCTTGAACCGAAGAGGCGGCTGTCAGCTGATGACAGGATGTCAGGTAAGGCTGCATGCTGACTG